>JAMPIV010022071.1:0-85441 GCA_024509875.1 Oreohelix idahoensis
GTAATTGATAGACACGTTAACTTCGGTTAAAAGTCCTTTTTGAAATAGAGTGGAGGATGCTCGGAACGGGGCGTCGATTTAGAACGATCCGTCTGTGATGGAGCATGTCGGAGAAGGTGACAGGAGGTGGAAAGGCGTTTGGATGTGTAGGGAAGAATAAATTTGACGTCTGATTCGTCATACATCTGTGAGAAAGTGTCGTTGACTTGAATAATGTGAGTAGCCATATACGATCATTGAGGTTGTAAACTAAAGGTAACATGTGTGCGAATCGAATAGTTTTAGTACAAATAGTATGTATCTTAACAGCATCATTAAAATATTTGCCAAAATACAAACTCGATGCGATTGAACATTATAAAACGGTCTTTCCATAACACAAAAGGAAAGCGGTGAGTTAACACATTCCAAAAAAAACTCTCATGTGTCACTTCGGAAAAATACGTGTGTGCTCTGTTAATAGCCATTTCGTATGCTGTCGTATCATATGTGGCGAGGGGATGGATGTTGGTGTTATTATCATAGGTAATAGAGGGAGGAATAGGTGTATGGATTGAGTGAATCATATACAGGTCATACTCGTCATCGACAATTATTAGAGGAATAGCGAGAACACGATGAGTTCTGACTGCGAGAGAATCGCGTCAAGTCGTAAAGAAATTTTTTTTTGTACTGAAAAAAGATTATGATGTTGAACTAGTGGTGGACGGAGTATATGTGGACGGATAGTGGACAAGTGGTTGAATAATTCTAGAAGATCAGTGAGAGGTAAAAGGGAGGGAGGTAAGCGACTAAACTTGAGCATGTCTATGTGCGACTCTAACATAGTTAGTGATTGTAATGTGTGCGTATAGTGTGTTTGCTTTTGTCACAAAAAGAATAAATAAGAGGTAAAAAAAAACTGTTGTAAGGCATAAGTCCTATTATTAAGATTTACAAAGGCAAAAGTGGTGTAATTTGTACAATGGTTGGCTACGTCTCTAAGATCATTGAGTACTCTTCTAATCATAAAGATTTCGTACCTAACACTCTCTAAAAGGTTTGAATAACTAGAGAACTGAGATAATTTAAAGTTCTGTTTAACCTGGATAACATAGTGATCAAATGTGCGAATGTTTGCGAAAGTGCTTAAATATCTGGGTGTTGCAGATGTCGTAACTGTCACTATCATCAGTATCATCAACAAGGTCTTTGACTGGGGCGGACATCTTTCTGAAAAAAATAAAATTTCCTACCAAAAAAATGGATGCTAGTGACTTTAGATGATGGTGGGGAACGAGGGAAAGTACTTTGTAGAGAGAGTACTCGTTGGGTACTATAGCTGGGGAAGTACCTTTTTGTTATTAGAGAAGATTGATTCTCCAATAAACCAATAATCGTTGAACTGGATGTTTACGATGTTGACATGAGGAACTTGGCGATGTCCATCAAGATAACTTCTGTCCTCGTCAATCGTTGATCACAAGAGGATGGCGTATTTCACACTGTCGAGTGGGTGGTGGCTCCAGTTGTCGAGGGTAAGGATGAAGTAGTTTTGCAATGGTGCACCTCATGCTGCGTCTTGTGCGGCTGTCTGCGTTTTCTTCGCAATTTCATACGTATGTGCTCTTGAGGTGACCTCGCAAACTTTGTTAACGGTGGGGAATCATTTGTTGATCCAGAATGTGGGCGCTTCGTTGCTGTGCGAAATTCAGTGTTGTCTGGACTGATCACCCTTTCGTGGTCACTCTCCGGATGTGCCGTGTCAAGGTCAGATTCGTGTCTCAATGAAGGTGATGAAAGAATAATATCATCTTCCTTAAGTGTGCATGTAGCGCTTTCTGCGTTTTCTTCCTTGGATGGTGCTGTGTATCGAGTGTCTTTATCTCCAGTTTACCGGTTGTTGTGAATTTCTCTACATTGAATCACCTGTTACGGCGTCTCGTCTTCACTGTCGGATGTGCTTCTATATTGTCTCATTCTGTTAACGGCGTCACGAAATTGGTCGTTTTCAGAGGTGCGCCGTTCTGCTTCTGAAACAGCGTTGTCTGTGTTTTCTTCGCAATATCTATTGTTGCTCTCTGATTCTCTCCGGCAATATGTATTGTTGCTCTCTGGTTCTCTCCGGCAATATCTATAGTTGCTCTCTGATTCTCTCCGGCAATATGTATTGTTGCTCTCTGGTTCTCTCCGACAATATGTAGTGTTGCTCTCTGGTTCTCTCCGGCAATATCTATTGTTACTCACATATATGTGTCTAGTACTTCGATTGGTGGTGATTGGCAGGCGCTGGTATCTCCAGTTAGGTATCTGCCATCGTCTGTACGGTACAAAGTTAATGTTCTGGGGTTGATTGCAAGCGACCATATTCACGCATCGTTTGATTTCTGGTTGACGTCTATCCATAGAAATAGACTTTCGTGACTGTCGAATTATACTTGTTATCATCTGCTGTGGGTATCCTCCAGGCAGTTGAGAATACTTTTGGTCACCAAAGAATGCGGGGCGGTGTGAGGTGTCGTGTGGGAGCTGACAAAGAATAGGGGACTGATGGGTATCTGAGTGTGACATAATCTGATAATTTTTTCTCCATCCTCCTACCGGTTCTACATTCATTGTCCAACCATTCTCGGTTGTTAACTGACACTTCTGTTGCTTCCCTATGTTGATGTTATTTATTTGCAGTGTCACTCCTTTCTTTATTTGACCAACAACATTTCTTACTGCTATACCATGGTGTCTTCTATTTAGACTACTCCAATCTGCTCTTGTTTTGACAGTGTTTCTTTCCCATTTTCTATGGTATGGTTGACAATCATATTGCTGTTGTTGCTGTAGCTGCTGTGCATATAACGCCTGTTGTTGCTGTAGTGTATACAACGCTTGTTGTTGCTGCTGTTGTTGCTGCTGTTGTTCTTGACTTGGATCCATTATAGTGATTCTGCCAGTCTGCTTTCACTAAAGAAAAGGGCAGGTCACGGCGCCAATGAGTGATGTGTAACCGGGCTGGTTACGAAAGCAATGAGTGTGTTATGTGCCCGAGCAGGTTACGGCGCCAATGAATGTGTTATGTGCCCGAGCAGGTCACCGCGCCAATGAGTGTGTTATGTGCCCGCGTCAGTTAAATGTGCAAGTAGTTATATTGATTTCATTTTCAATTGGAGTTAATCCTTTTGATGTTGTTGTTATTCAAGTGCTAACTGGCCTTCCGCCAGAGATGGTAATACTTGACTTTTGCTCATTTTTCTTTCAAAGTTCATTCTTTCCTTTAGGTTTAGTGATAAGCAATCTCGTATAATGGTTTTCAAATGATCCAACTGTAACACAGCAATTGTAGAAAATTCAATTAGAGTTTATTGATATCATTAGGCAAACACTGTAAATTTCACAATGATAGTTGGTTATCCAAGAGGAAAATTTATATATCCACAATGATATATATATATATATATATATATATATATATATATATATATATATATATATATATATATATATATATATATATATATATATATATATATATATATATATATATATATCCAATAGAATAATATACTAACTTGTCTACTTAAAAACTTGTATTGATATTCTCAAAGACGAAGTTCACTTAACACTATTTGTAAAATCCTCAAAAGTCCAAAATCATGGAATCATTGGAATCATAAATCATGAAATCACTGCCCTTTCTTGCACTTCTCTCCTATTTATACTAATTCTTCTTTTTTCCCCCGCCAATTTTCACACGATGCTTTCTTTTTTCACACGGTACAATTATCTACTTTTGCACACGTTTTCTCAGCTTTTCGACTTTTTCCACACGTTTCTCTCTAAACAACGGAAAAAAACCAAAATAGCAACTCTCACTTCACAAAATTTTCTATTCAAAACACGCATTTAATATTTTCCCTGGGACTGCACTATCTTTGTCTCTCTTCGTCGTGACTGCCAACTGAACTTTAATGACCCTGCGTTTTCTGCGAATACGCCTTATTTGCTTTACGTCTGTTATTTCTATATTCTAACACGTATAAATGGTAGTGTAGTAAGCCATGGGGTCACACTATTATTCTAGTATATCTCTGTTTGGAGTGTGTAGTAAATTGACTGAGACAAACATGCAGTAACTTTAAAATGATTAAATCGAAGTTAAATTTGTAACATTACAAATAACAAAATTTAATATTCACTTTAGGTTTTAACAGTTGGAAAATAATTTGAATAGTTATGGATCAAGAAAATTTATCATCACAGACTTTGTGGAATGTGAGATGTTACAAGAAGCTCAAGAGGCAGCATATATTTGAACTTAGCTGCCAATGACGGTTCTGCTCCTTCTTATGGGTTGGTTCTTTTCACTCTGCTTACGCTCGTCTCTGATCAAGGTTGTCGGGGGTAGCTTGTTTCCCAGAAATAAGAAGAATCTACCACGTTGGTCCTTCGTCTTAATGCTTAGGCCACGGTTCCCTTCTTGTTCCAGAGATGGTACTTTCTGCTGGTACCACCAATAACTATGGTAAAAGAATAGAACGAAACGCTCTTCTGAGAATAGCGCGTTCCACCCCCTTATTATGGGTTCCTATCGTCCCATACCACCATCCCAATTACTCAGACTTTACCCTCGATGAAAATTAAATTTAATCCCTCGGAATAAAATTTTCTTTACATTTAAATAGAATCGCTTTCATAGTTACTTTATATTTAAATGAAAAAGTTAATAATACAGATAGAGTCTGTTTACATTTACATATCATTGATGGAAAAGTGTTCACACTATAAATTGAATATGTTTTCATTTATGTTTTACACTGATTGAAAAGAAGCTCTCACCATACTTTAAAATGAACATTTTCACATAGACATTTACACTGGTTTAAAGCTTGAAAACTTACATTAATTTTAAAGTGAATATGTTTATATGGACATTTACACTGCTTTAAATTTGTAAGTATTATACTTAGAATGTACATAATTTCTTTCATCTTTCCCTCCCTGCTCCATAGGGAACCTGGAACTACTTTATGCTGTTAGTTCTCTTTACGAAACTATCAATAAATCAATCACCAGCCCCTGCAGTGGTAGTTCATAAATCATCATTCTATACGCTGAGGTTGCCAGCCTCAAATGACTTTGACATCCACAAGCGAGTTTCATATATTAAAATTCACATGATAATATATACGAGTTCAAATGTTAGTAATAAATATGAAATGTAAATCACAACTTACGCCAATCCTGACTCACAGACCTTTTGCTCAGATGAATAAAAGAGACTTTAATCGGCCTCTTACACGCGTCTGGCGTGTCGTTAATTTAATAAGTTCCCTCTCTGACTTCGTGTGTGGTCCTTCAGTTTCCTCAGTCCCGGTTTCCTTATTTAACATGTTAGAGATTTCCTGAACTATATTGTAAGTCCTGATGAATACTCATAAAAGGTGTCCGGTATTTTAAGAAGGAATTCTGAATTTTTTTTTTTTACTGTAGCAGTCTGGTGTCTTGGCGAGCGATTTTTCAAGTGAAATAGCTTGATAAAAAGGTCAGATTATATTCCCTGCCTTCCCACGTTTGTTATGAGGTATCAAAAAACTCCAATCATATTCAAACAGGCTGGTTATGGGATAATTTCAAAATATTCCGACTTCAGATAACTTTGAACGTAAGACAGAGGTCAACTCTCCCTGACATGGTAATAAGATGTCCGTTGCCCTTGTGTACAAACTTCCAAACACATCGGTAACCGCATATGACCATGTGTTCGAGATGTAGCAATCTTACTTTTATCTAAAGAAATCTTGTCATCCATGTCTTATCGGTGATTAAGCTGATAGCGCTAGCCGACGTAGGTGTTAATCTGCCGCGCCTATAGCCAACAAATCTGGGCAGCGCCATGCAAATGTGATTATTATCACCTACAGGGAGTGTCGAATGATTTGATAAAATCAAATATCTGCTACTTAGGAGAAAAATAACGATGAAAGAAAGAAAGAAAAGTGCGACAATTGAGAGCAAATAATAAAAATCAGTACCACAAATGTACCGATACTGCCGAGTGAAACAAAGATCGATAGGGGCCGCCCCGTTTTGCCACATATAGGTCTAAGTATTTATATATTGATATATTAATTTTCCTGACTCATACGTTTGCTTTTATACATATAACCGAATCAACTATTATTGTTTAGTTTTAGAACAACAAGTAACAAATTTAATAGTAAAATAGTCTTTAACAGGTTAAATGAAATATGGAAAGATTAGTGGAATGAATTTTGATAGATATAAAGTTCTCGTCATTGAGACGTAGGTGGGAATTTAACTTTATACTTAAAGTTTAACTGAAATGTCCTTTTTGCTGATGCCTTTTAGTTATCACTTAGCTTGTATGAGTGAGTCCTGCAGCTGTTCTTCATAAATTCTGTGATGACGAAAGCCTTCTCCAAACTGTCGTCTACTGTAGGCGGTTATGGTGGATGCTTTTCTCTCACACTAGTGGCGTTAGTACCACAAATCGTCTGATGGCTTGTAACCACGAACTTTAGAGAAATAGAAAGAAACAAATGCCTGCTGAGTAAATTTGTTCGAAGCAAACTAACAGGCCCATTGTCATGCGCTCCACCCACCAATGTTAACCTCTCAGAAGAATTAAATTCCCGAGCACACAGTGTAACTCAGGGAATATGATGAAAATTCACCCATATCCTTCTGGGTGTTAACTAGGAAATTGCGTCTGGAGTGCGTGAATATTGATTTGCCTGAATTACAATTAAAAAAGGTACATAAATCTCACAAGATAATATGTTACACTAGAGGCACATATGATGTAGTCATCACTCATCACTGCTTTAGTCGGAGTCTGGGGTCGCTCTGCTGTCGGGTTTCCGGCACGGCTAGTCAGAAACAATCACCAGCTCTTGCTGTAGTTGTTCATAAGTGTACTATTTTCAAATGTTGAGGTTACCAGCCTCATATATATCCACTAGTAAGAAAACATGTTAAATTCACGTTTGTAATAGAAATGTCCACAACTTACTCCAAATTTTTGGGAATACACAATCTCCTTGCGCAGATTTTCAGATGGACGCGAGCAATTTCGGTGCATTTGCTATCAAATCAATTTCGTCTGAGAAATTCCTCTTATGACGTTGTTCTGTGAATCACTTGGCCTGGGAAACTAGTAATTCCTCTTCTACGGGTGTTCTGCGATACACTTGGTCTGGGATATTGTTTCTCTTATGACTGATGATACAATTCCTAGGTTTCCAGTTCTAATATGCAAAGTCCTGATCCTGAAATTTTACAGTCTGTGTATTTAAATATGCGGGTTTACTCTTAAGGTTTCAGAGTTGCCAAAATACTGTCGATCTGTCACTTTCTGGCTTCTTGGGAGTTGCTCGGTTGAAGTTGCGAAGCTGTCTGTTCTGTGTTTCTGAGTTCACTAGAATATATCTCTCATTTTCAGTTCAAATCACAGTTGGTGTTCCAATAGAATTAATTGTATATTCCGTCATCTCAAATCAAACCAATCAAATCTCTCTAGCACTGTTTGGGTGGGGAAGTTTTAAATATCCCCTCGCGTGTTCAAAATATTAATTTTAATATCTACGCATGACCTCTTTATAACAAGACGTAATATTGTTCCGGCTCCACCTTTCTGCCTCCGACAATACTGTGACCATGTTTTCCTGGTGTAATTTCTTCCGCCAACATGTCTACCCTCACAGATTATCTAATTATCGCCTTTATCTGCGTGCCTCCGCCAGACAGATGTCTGGTCAGATAATGTTGTCTTCTTTCATCGTAAGCACAAAACAAGCTTGTGTCAACAAGGTTATCAGCTTTTAACTGGGGTCAAATATTGGACCGACACGTTTCAAAGGGTCGTAAGACTGAGAGAAAGAGAAAAGCGGGTGACCGGTATAATTACCTGGTATTATCGTATGTACCTTGCGGAACGCAAACAATTCTGCGTGTAAAGCAGATGCTGTGACAAAACGTCTGAACTTGCTCTTTTGTGTGATCTCTCACACCTTCGGACCTCCGGCATTATCCTTTCTCTTTCTTCAGTTTTCTCACTCATCGCTTTTATTTGGCATAAATCATGCCTTTTCATTTGTATTTTCACTATTTTGCTCTATGCTGGACATAGCATAGTGAAGTCTCTAACACGCCACTCCCATGTGACAGTATTTGCAACGGAAGTAATTTTTATCTTATTGTGTCGCATTCACGCTTCATGAAGACGTGTTAAGTTACACCAGGTTGTTAGACGGTCAGCGACAGCATTTTATCACAATATCGGTCTGACCATCTTTTCAAGCGACGGAGGCATGTTTATCCAAGGAGTGTTGAATAGAACAAGATTTGTTTGTCTGGCGAAACACATGATAACCCGTGCACGAGGCGGAACTTATCACATAAGCGCTCCGGGTCATCCTTGCTACATCAACATTACCGTCTGTGTGACACCAGTGGGCAGACAAGAGTGATATAATCGCTTCCGGTCACTTGGTTGAAGGTAATCATGGATTTATTACATTTTAGACAATATGAGTCTACAAATGTGCTGGTGAGAGTGTATGCAAGACATCATATTACCATATATGGGAGACGTGACCTTTTGCAAAATTGTCCTTGTAGGAAATATTTGTAAAGTGCCACACCCGACCTGTTTGAAATGATTGGATCTTTCTCATTAGATTCATAACAACATTGGAGGGAATATAGGCTGACAATTTCACAGTTTTATTTCACTGTGATTAGCACGCTTGCCAAGACAACATCAGACCTTCGCCAGAGGGAAGACCTAGATTCATAATTCCTATTTGTTTTCCGGACCTTTTATTGGAGAACCAGATAAGACTTATAAAGCACAAGAAATCTCTTTCAAATTTTAATAAGGAACCCCGGCATTAGGAAACTGAAGAAACACGGAGTCAGACGGACAATCTATTGTAAAATGAAAAGAAATCCCAGACACGTGTAAGAGAAAGATTCGTCTCTTGTATTCATCTGTGCGACACGTCTGTAGCCAGGATTGGCGTAAGTTGTGATTTACATTTCATATTTTAATACTAACATGTGAATTAACATACATATGTATATATTAACATGTGAAGTTTAATGTGTAAAACTCGCTATTGGATGTCAAAGTCATTTGAGGCTGGCAACCTCAGCGTATAGAATGATGATTCATGAACTACAACTGCACGGGCTGGTGATTGCTTCATTGGTAGTTTCTTTTAAAAAACTGAAAGCATAAAGTAGTTCCCGGGTCCCTATGGAGCAGGGAGGGAAAGATGAAAGAAATGATGTACATTCTAAGCATGAGACTTACATTTTCAAAGCAGTGTCAATGTCCCTATAAATATATTCACTTTAAAATTAATGTAAGGTTTCACGCTTTAAACCAGCGTATATGTGAAAATATTCATTTTAATTAATAGAAGTTTCAAACATTTTCACAAGTGTAAATGTAAAGGAAACATAAATGAATTTATATTGTGAACACTTTTCAAACAGTGGAGATGTAAAACATTATATCTGTACGTTTAGCCTTTTCATTTAAATGTAATGTAAAGCTAAAGCTATTCAGTTTAAATGTAAAGGAAGTTTTATCCCGAGGGAATAAATTTAATTCTCATCGAGGGTAAATTCTGACATGGGATGGTAGAATAGAAGAGGGGGGGGGGGAACATAACTGTGTTAGGAGAACGCCATACTCAGAAGAGCGTTTCGTTTCTATTTCTATTACCAGTTATTGGTGGTACCAGCAGAAAGGACCATTTCTGGCATAAGCAGAGACAAGCGCTTTACGCATTAAGACGGCAGACCAGCTTTGAAGACTCTCCTAGACTTTCCTGGGAAACGAGCTTCATCCTACAAACCTTGACCAGAGACGAGTGACAGCAGTGTACAGAAAACCTGCCCATTAGGAGGTGGATTAGAATCATCATTGGCAGCTAAGTTAACCTATATGCTGCCATTTGAACTTTTTATAACCCCACACTACTATCATCAACGTGATGAGTAACTTTTCTTGATTCTTAACTATTCAAATTATTTTCCAACTGTTAACATCTAAACTGATTATTAAATTGTGTTATTTGTAATGTTACAAATTTAACTTCTTTTAAATGTACTACATGTTTGTCTCAGTCAAAGTTACTAAACACACACTCTAAACAGAGCTATATATATTATAATAATTATTCCACTGATTAACTCAGCGGTGGGGGCTTAACGAGCTAGAATAAACCATTGCTAAATTCTTCATAAAAGTGTCGGCAGATTATAGAATTAACGTGCTTAGCGACAGCCAGCATTGTTTTCGCTTATCTGAATATCTTATGAAGACTCCTAAGTGATAGAAGCTTTACTACTCTTCTATCGACATTTCTGCCAAGAGTAATCTTGTGTAAAGATAGACTCCATTGAAGCCTATAATAGATACTATTGAGTTTTGGCCACTGTTGGACCACTACTGCAAAGCAGGGGAGGCAATACCGTCACAGATACGTCCATAGGGGAGTAGAGTGTTAGAGACTTCACCCTACTAGATTCAGCATAGAGAGTAAAATGATGAATGAAAGGGCCAAAATTATGCCAAATAAAAGCGATGAGTCAGAGGAAGCGAAAAAGGAAGACAAAAGTGATACTGACGGAGTAGACGTGAGATCCGCACACCCGTATCGTCACCCTAGGGAGCATGGAGTCACCGCTGTAGCTGGTCCCATTGTAGGACGTCTTGTGGAAACAGTATGACTAGAACCAGTATGACTGGAACCAGTTTGACTGGAACCAGTTTGACTGGAACCAGTTTGACTGGAACCAGTTTGACTGGAACCAGTATGACTAAAAGGTAGTACAATTGCAGAAAGTGCCGTATGGGAGAGTCACGGGTTGCCTTCCCTGCTTTTCAGTAGTGGTCCAACAGTGGCCAAAACTCAAGAGTATCTAATATGGGCCTTCAAAGGTGTCTCTCTTCGCACAAGATTACTCTTGGCAGAGTTGTAGATAGAAGGATAATGACGCTTCTATCTCAAGGGAGATTTCACAAGATATTCAGAAAAGCGAGAACAATGCTGCATTGGCTGAGCACGTTAACTCTAGTATCTGCTTACAACTTTTTTGAAGAATTAAGCAATGATTAACTTCAGCTCGTTTAAGCCCTCTCCCCTGATTTACTCAGTGTACTTCTTCTTATTATGGTATAGCTCTGTTTAGAGTATATTTAGTAAACTGACTGAGACAAATATGCAGTACATTTTAAATGATTAAATCGAAGTTAAATTTGTATAATTACAAATAGCAAAATTTAATAATCACTTAGTTTTTTACAGTTTAAAAAATTGAATAGTTTAAAAGAAAATGTTTATCCTTAGAAGATGGTTGACTGTTTAGGTAAGAAGTCACGGTGGCAGCTTACAGAACTACTTAGCTGTCAGTGACGGTTCTGTTCCTTCTAATGGTTTGGTTCCTGGTAGACTGATCACGCTCGTCGTTGGTCTAGGTTGTAGGGTGTAGCACGTTCCCAGAAGTGTCAGGGGGTGTCTACGAAGCTGGTCCCTCGTCTTAAAGCTCAAGTGACTTTTCCCTTCTTGTTCCAGAGATAGTACCCTCAAAGGGTACCATCACCATTAATTCTAAAAGAATAGAAACGAAACGCTCTCCTGAGTATTGCGTTTCCCGACACATACTTATGTGTCCCCTTTCTCCTATTCTACCATCCCATCTACCTCAGAATGTACTCTCGATGAGAATTAAACGTAATCCCTCGAGCGACAACTTTCTTTACATTTAAATTGAATAGCTTATCTTTATTTTACATTTAAATTGAATACCTTATCTTTATTTTACATTTAAATTGAATAGCTTATCTTTATTTTACATTTAAATGAAAAGGCTAATACGAGTAGTACAGATAGAATATGTTTACAGTTATATCTCCGATGTTTGAAAAGTGTTCACAATATAAATTGAATATATTTTCATTTACATTTACACTGATTGAAAAGTTTGAAACTTTCATTAATTTTAAAGTGAATTTGTTTAAATTTACATTTACATTGGTTTGAAAAGGTAAATATTATACTTAGAATGTACATAATTTCTTTCATCTTTCTCTTACTGCTCCATATGGAACTTGGGACTACTAATGATTTTAGTTCTCTTTAAGAAACTAACGATAAGCAGTCACCAGCCCTTGCAGTGGTGGTTCATGAAATCTTCATTCTATATGATGAGGTTGCCAGCCTCAAATGATTTGGACATCCACAAGCGATTTTCACACATTAATATTCACATGGTAATATATACATATATATATATAGAAAAATGTAGAATGTAAAATGACAACTTACGCCAATCCTGGCTCACAGAAATTTTGCTCAGATAAATAAAGTTAAGGCACTCGAATCGGCCTCTTACACGTAATCTTGGGGGTCGTTACTTTTATAAGATATTTCCCTCTATGATTCCGTGTTTCAGTTTCCTCACTCCCGGTTTCTTTGTTAAAATGATAGAGATTTCCTGCGCTTTTTTTGTAAATCCGTCGAAATTCTCCAAGACAAAGTACGGCCTGATAAAATGGAATTCTGAATTCTAACTTCGTCAAGGTCTGGTTGTGTCGTCTTGGCAAGCGATTTTTACAGTGAATTAAAACTGCGAAAAGGTCAGCTTATATTCCTGTCCTACCCCCGCATCTGTTTGTTATGAAGCTACTCAGGGTTCCAATCATTTCAAACATGCGTGTGTTGCGGGAGAGGGGGGATTTCAAAATATTCCGACATGGAATAATTTTGCGCGTGATGCAAAGGCCACGTCTCCCATATATGGCAATCAAACTTCCGATGCCTTGTATACAAACTCACAGACACTTCTGTAATCTCATACGACAATGTGTTTTAAATGTAGAAACATATTACTCTCAGATAAAGTAATGTCTACCTGAAAGTCGGACAGGAAACGATTATGTCATTCGTATCTGTCCAAAATGTGTTGCACAGACGAGTAATCTTGTTATCTGTCGCTTGAGCACACAACTCTACGCGAAAACTAAGCAGACCAATATGGGGTTACCTGCGCTTAATCTCAGCAAAGCTGGGCAGCGATTAGCAAATTTGATGTATTATACCCAACAAAAAGTGTCAAATGTTTTGACAATATCAAATATCTGCTTGGTACGAGCAGAAATAAAAGTATCGACCAGGAAATTCCAGGTAATCAGTACTTACAACAATGGAAATGAGTACTGCCGGAGTGACACGCTTCCATATACCAGAACTATGTAACTGTAGCTGTCATTTCCTTATTTGATTCTTTGGGTATAGCTGGTGATGGTGCAAGGATGACAACTAACTATTTGTGTGTCTTACGCGAATGTACAGTTGCAGGGCAAATAGGCAACAGTTACTTGTCAATAGTCACATTAACTCCAACAGTGTCAAGGGAAGGACACTGGAACTCATGGTTTGATTAAGAATGCGATTCAACGATTTATTATGACGATTACGTGGACATAGAATACAATACGGATAGTGCATACATATTTGATCAATTCTTGACATGCGATAGTTGGTTTCCATAATATAGATAGTTGAGCATCATAAAAACATCGACATATTCACACGTTCACTTGTAATAGTAGAACAGCTGGCTTAAACAAAATGTTCTAAACGACGGTTGACCTTTCAAGGACAATCCAACATTTTGTGAACAAGGGTATGCAACCCCTCAAAGAATACTCCTTCTTATATATTCTGGTAATGAAATACAACATCTGGTCTTTGAACATCATAGTAGAATCATTAACATGATTAGTACTTCTAGCCTTCTAACGTCTGAGTTCTGTTTCACCTCTCCATATAGACCGTTACTCGCATGACGGCGATTCCATAATTCAATTAAGTAGATCCCTTTCTCTCGACAACCAATTCCATTAAAACATGTTCAAAACTTCCAATGAATTGACTTTCCAAGTTTTATCCATTCTAGGACCATCGCATGAAGGTACTAGCTAGAGGTCGACTTGAATAAAATTGTCAATGAAAATAATTATATATATTTCAATATTTGATTTGAAATAACTTACGCTTGTGACACAATATGGCTATGACTTCTATGCAGAGAGCCGATCACAACATAAATCAATCTGCCCGAACAAAGGGGCTGAAAATCTCATCAGACAAACTGTCTGACAGGGATCCTAGCTTGTTCATCCAAGCCTCTACGTCATCTGGCTTGTTTGGTAACAAGCGCGCTAATTTCGAAATTCCCAAAAATTGTGCGCTATCGTGCGCGAAAAATTAAATATACAATTATCTTCTTAATACATACGCTGGTGCGTACCAACTTAACTGCAGCCAGACTATGTCCACTTTTGCTACAGTTAAGGTACATAAAAAGTACGCAACAGTTAACTTCCCCCCCCCCCCCCCCCCCCCCCCCCCCCCCCCCCCCCCCCCACCCCCCCCCACCCCCCCCCCACCCCCCCCCTCCCCCCCCCCCGCCCCCCCCCCCCCTTCCCCGGAAAAAAAATATAATTCTATTATATTTTTTTAATGTAATAACCGAGGAAAGGTGAAGCAGATTTACATCTACATATATTAATAAGAAACTACTTATATATTAATTAATAATAACAGAGTGAATATAAAATAGAATTCAACTCAAATCATCAAAAGATATGCAAGAAAGCATACAACCACTATTGGCCAACTTTGGAGCAATGTGGGGAAAATTAAAGAAATTAAAGTATTAAGGATGAATAAATTAAACCGAATGTAAAAACAACTAAAAAGAAATGTCAATAAATGAATTTAAATAAAAGAGATGACAATGCATCAAAATGATAAGTGAACAAGTAAAAGAATACGAATAAAACACGTGAAGTGATCAACCCACTTAACTGTGTCTAAAGATAATTAGGAGTACTAATTAATTATTAATGCTAAATCACTATACGTCATGAATAACATCTACTAGCTATAACAACTAGCATTAAAAAATCATTCTAGTTAAATATATTAAATACTAAACTAATTAAGTAAGTTTATTTGTTAAAATCCACTGAATAATTTTCATCTATTTAAAATGTTATTAATTCCAATACATTTCTGGAGTTCCACTGTTATCTTCAGAAACAGTCAATAAAACAGGAAGTTCCGTTCTATTAAAATCCAACCACGTAGAAACGTTACTTTCCGAGCCATCCAGTAATTCAAAATATTCCACTGGAAAAGTATAGATCTATCACATTAGAAGAATGTTTATATATATACTTAACCTTCTTATATATTCTGGTATTGAAATGCAACATCTGGTCTTTGAGCATCATAGTAGAATCATTAACATGATTAGTACTTCTAGCCTTCTAGCTTCTGAGTTCTGTTTCACCTCTCCATATAGGCCGTTACTCGCATGACGGCGATTCCATAATTCAATTAAGTAGATCCCTTTCTCTCGACAACCAATTCCATTAAAACATGTTCAAAACTTCCAATGAATTGACTTTCCAAGTTTTATCCATTCTAGGACCATCGCATGAAGGTATTAGCTAGAGGTCGACTTGAATAAAATTGTCAATGAAAATAATTATATATATTTCAATATTTGATTTGAAATAACTTACGCTTGTGACACAATATGGCTATGACTTCTATGCAGGGAGCCGATCACAACATAAATCAATCTGCCCGAACAAAGGGGCTGAAAATCTCATCAGACAAACTGTCTGGCAGGGATCCTAGCTTGTTCATCCAAGCCCCTACGTCATCTAGCTTGTTTGGCAACAAGCGCGCTAATTTCGAAATTCCCAAAAATTGTGCGCTATCGTGCGCGAAAAATTAAATATACAATTATCTTCTTAATACATACGCTGGTGCGTACCAACTTAACTGCAGCCAGACTATGTCCACTTTTGCTACAGTTAAGGTACATAAAAAGTACGCAACATTAACACTGATGAACTTTTGTTCATATGTTCAAATGTTTCTTGTTTAATGTAGTAACCATGCTATGGAATGCTGAATTTATTGCTACAGTTCACCTCAGAAATTAGCTTCCATCTGATTTCTTTAACGTTCCAGAAGTCTTAAATCTTGCTTTAAAACTATTCCGTATATTTTTATGGTGCTTTCTGAAGAAACCCGTCTTTTACAGATTACCATTACTTAGTTACGCACTCAGATTATAGCTTGTACTTTTCATTTTGCCTGTATTGCGTCAGTCCTTTCCTATAGCTCTTTTAAATTTTCGATAGTAAAACGTATCAGCAAAATATGCTAATTTTTTTTTCTTTTTAAATTATGTCAAAAATTGATATTCCTGGGAAATCCTCTTTGGGGTATATTGTATTTTTACTCTATATTTATTCTTGCTTACTCAAGTAGTTAATTACTTCTTTCTTCTCTTTCCCGCCGACTATAATTACAAGTAACATCTTACAAATTTCTTTCATCTCTAACTGTTGCATTCAAGTCTCTAAGTGCCACATTTGTCTTACTAGATTAGTGCAGAGACACAGCTTTGTTTAGCTGATTGCAGAATAGGTTAATTCCTTCTTCTGTACTGTCTGCTGTCGATGCCATATTTGGGCAAGATCTAGTGGTCATCCATTTAACTAGAAGGATTCGCTCTTATATTGCAATAATCCTTTTAATTCATCCTACTTTAATAATTATGATAATTCATGTTCATTTCCTTCCGAATCAATCATTCTGTAGTTGTCAGAATGTATTTCACCTGATCAGATATATCGCATTTTACATAATCCTAATAAAATTTTATTCATTCCTTTTGTTCTCTCAAAAGGTTTTTAAATTTTCCAACCTGCGCATGTGTCCTGATATTTAATTTTCCATTGGCCAAGATATCAATAATGTTAATGTTGTTTACAGTAGCTTGATGACGGTTGGGTATCACCTGTAGTACATATACCGATGGTTCGCTGGAATCCCTATTAAGGTTGTTCTTTTGTCGGTGAAAGTTGTTTCAATTCATGACTGTTCAAGGGACAATACGACGGTAATTTTCTCTTGCCATCCGGCGGTTATGATGTAGTAATCTTCTTCATACACTCTCAGAATACATTTTGAATATGTTCAAAAAAAGCAGTGTGTCGTAACTTTTATTTGAGATAGGTCTTAGAAATAGTGGTCCCGTCTGAGTGGAGGATGAGAGTGAATACTCTGTGATAGTAAGGGTTAAGAAATAGATAGTTGATTTACAAGGGTGCTAAGTAAGAGGAAGGACAGTCTATGAATCGTGTAATTTCTCCGATTCGCCTATCTTACGACATTTATTTACCTGCAGACTCCTTACTCTCCTGGCTAAACAATTTTTGCCAGTTACCCTACACTCATGTACACACACCAATTTGGTGATACAAACGCACAGACGTGAATACAAACTACATATAACAGATATGAGTTTATGGGTCGGCCAACACAGTAATTAAAGGTTTATGGTGTTTATTATCATTTAAACCAAAATCACAACATACAGCATGTTACATTTTAAAAAAATCATAGTTACAAAAAATAATACAGGAAAGGGGTGGGGGGGGGGGGTTAGAATAATAGTATCCCAATATGCCCTTCCCTCTTGTAAAGGCAAAACCCCAGTCCAAAGACAAGTGCTATCAGAGAGAGACAATTAACCCAAAGATAAATTATTTTATTCTGATAGGGGGTATACAATACTCAGTATGGGGTATAGGAACAGATTCCTATTATTCTCAAAGTTATCCCTTGACTACGCAGATTAAGGGAGGGGGAATAGAAAATGTCAACTACCCCACTTAGAGAGAAAATACAAGGAATTAAGTATATTGATATTTACCAAGTAAAGAAACAGTTTAAAGGTTATCTAATTGTTCATTTGCTCAATACACGCTCACAGTGGGCCCACTCTTTCTCACTTACAGCTCGTTGAATCCGGCATTCCTTGAAAGTAATAAAAATCATCTAGCAAGTACTCAAAATTTATTCTGAGTCTGATTCTTCTTTTTTCAGCCCCAGACCAGCGGGTTTTGCGTTCCGCTATTGTTCCCGTAGTCGCTGAAATCGAAGCATTAGTGTCTTTTGCTGTTTATTAAGAAAAAGAGTTCTATGGGATGGCACTGTTCTCGGGATGTTACTGATGTAGATATATATGAATAAATGGATCCCGTGGGTCTCGACACTGATGATTAAGAGACTTCTATAGCGTGATGAACACAGAGTGATGGCAAAGGCTGATCAAAGAGTTTTTCCTTTTGGGGGGTAATCCAGTGGAAATAACGTTTACTGTCAGTGTAAATAAATGATATATATTCTTCCACAGCAGAGCAGTAATAATTATAGTATCGCTTCTGGCAATTGTTCTTCTCCAGTTATCTTTAAAGAATTTTTTGATTTATGATTTAAAGTTCTTGGTTGGATTACTCTCATGAAATTGAGAGCTGGACCGCATAGGGGTCACAACACGAAAATTATATTTTTATTGTTCATAAATCACTGGATGGTATAAGAACCAAAGTCTGGAGGACTCTATGTAACTGCTAGGACGCAAAGGTTTTTGTTCAGCCTATATGAAAAATAGAAAACATGTAATCAAAAACCCAATACGAATCATATTCTGACGCGCGTTAATTTACAGGTAAGACTATTTTAACCACTCGCGTATTCAATTATATATATATTTAAAAAACTTCCCGCGAGTGTCTAGTCGTTAGAAAAACACATATATACAGACCTAAACTGTATTAATCGATTATCCATCGCCTAGCGGCTTATAAATTATTTTAAGCATCTCTCACTGGGGAACAAACGGGTAATTAAATTTACGTTATATCTAGAGAATTTCTCTATACGTTTATTTAATACGTTTGTCAATACACACAGAAATCCCAGTGAAATAAAAATGAAACTTAAACCAATAAAATCACTTAGATGCTAATAACTATATATTTACCGCAAAACACAAGAAATTTAGAATTTATTTCTCCGCGAATTTTTGTAGGAAGTCTAATAAATTTTGACTCCGAAACTACGCGCTAGACCATTCCAGAAATCTTGATTTAGCAAACTGACCGTGAGTAAAATGTTCCGGACTTTATAACTAAAATGGCTATCTTTCATCTCCTGTTCGGAGTTTTAACACCTCTCGTTCAATTTGGGAAGTTTGCTGGTCGATTTGCTAATCCACGTCCATTAGTACGTCTTTTCCCCGCCTGATAGTCGCTTTGCTGGCGTTGGGCTCCTTTAATGTCCGTGTTCGAGTCCGTGTTCGATAGTCCTTTTGTCCCTGTGCGCGCGATCAAAGAAGTTGCGTTCGGTGAGTAATCCAAGCCCCTTTCTACGCAATAAACAGACCGTTAACTCTCGAAAACTACAAAACCTCTTATGCGCCGCCCTTACCGTGTTTCGGTTGACGTGCTGACGTAATCCTGACAGCAGGTAACCACTTTTATAAGGAAAGACGGATTATGCATCTATATATCTGCGTTCTTAGTGCATGAAATCAAAGACAGGAGGCGTGGCTAGACTACGAATCGGACCTGGCAGCAGAGACGCTTGGATTCCACGTGTTTGACTTACATACTTAATTAGCCCGCGATGGAAATCCAACGTGTTTAATGTTGCTTGAGTCAAAACAGTGAGGGCTCGCGATGGTATCAAAGAGAAAACGATAATGGTGATCCATTTCCATCCGTCACACAGTGGTCAGCTTGAAGCTATTTATATCTCAACTGAACTTTTCCAGGAATGGTACTGGTGATGGCCACATGTGCTTTCTCTGTTCCTCATAAGATGGGCGTCTTTGAAGCAGATGTTCAGCAGTAATTTTATAGGTGCCACATTGAAACTCATCGGTAGTTCCTATCTTTAGCTTGTTGAATAGGTGGTATTTCAATCTGTTGTGGTCCGTGCGGAGTCTGAAGATTATCACTTGTTCTCTTTTGTTGAGCTGGTAATATGCCTCCAGTTCATGTTGATACCTAAGTTGCTGTGGCCACTGCTTATATATGAAATAAGCACAAGTACAGTGGAAGCTATAGAGCAGAAGGTCAACAAGTTCATGAGGAAATGGCTAGGGGTACCACCAGGTCTGTCAGATGTAGCACCGTACTGCAAAAAGTCAAAACTTCTGCTTCCTTTCAAGTCAGTTGTTGAAGAGTACAAAGTTGGAAAGGCAGGGCTTGCAATGATGCTATGCGAGTCAGCAGATGATGTGGTTAAGTCCATTCAGCCCACACTGAAAACGGGAAGGAAGTGGAGAGTGGAAGAAGCTGTTGATGCTGCCCAAGAGTCGCTCAAACTGAGGGAGGTAATCGGATACACACAAACGAATAGACGGGGATTTGGTCATGGAGACATCCGCTGGTGGTCCAAGGCATCAAGCAGGGAGCGTAGAGACATGGTAGTTCAGGAGACACGAGGAGCTAAGAATAATAAGAGGTTGCAAAAAGCAGTGCAGCAGGCCCAACAAGGCCAATGGACTACATGGGAAGGAGCCCTGCAAAGGTCCTTGACATGGAATGATACATGGCATATGACACCTCTTAGGCTCAGCTTCGTTGTTAGATCAATGTGTGACCTGCTGCCGTCGGCCACAAAACGTGTAAGATGGGGAAAGTCAGATGATGAGCAGTGCTCCCTGTGCCATGGAAGGCATACACTTGAACACGTGCTCTCAGCTTGCAAGGTGTCATTAGGGCAAGGGCGATACACTTGGCGCCACAACAAAGTGCTAAATGAGCTGGCTGCGACAATAGATCTGGCAAGGATGAAGGCGAATAACAATGTCAGGCCAAACACCGCAAACACATACTTTCTGAGAGCAGGAAAGTCAGCACACCCATAACCGAGTAAATAAAGTAGCAGTGTACCATCTCTCCTTGACTGTGCAAATGACTGGGAGATGGCGGTAGACCTACCTGGACGAGGGGCATATCCAGATAGTATCAGGAAATCTGGAAGACGACCGGATATAGTGCTGCATTCTTCATCATCGCACCAGATTATATTGATTGAACTGACCGTGCCATTTGACTCCAGATTGGAAGAGCAACATTTGTTCAAAGCGGCCAAGTATAGTGATCTGGCCGCAGATCTGAGACACGATGGGTTCACTGCAAGGGTCATGGCTGTTGAGGTGGGTGCAAGAGGGCTCGTGGCTGCATCAGTGTATGATCTATTGAAACTGTTGGGGCTGAGGGAACAGTCGAGAACAAGGGCACTGAAGCGGCTTAGTGAAACTGCGGAAAAGGCATCATGCTGGCTGTGGAACAACCGCAATGGGCTATGGAACTCGGGACAGTAAACTCTGCGGTACAGGAAACATCAGGAATTTGTCTAAGTCCATAATACGTTGAGTTTTTCGTTGTGCTGGTGACTGACTGGCAACACGCAGCGTATATTATAAGAGGGGCACATAATTACAGTTGCTAGCGCGCAGTGGCTAGCCTCGTCGGCTTCGTGCAGGTGCGTCAGTGTCTGTCCCTAGTCGTGGTGTGCGGCGGAACGAACGGAATAATTTGTCTTCTCTTTGGTTACTTTCACAGTTGCCTCCACGGCTGGCGGAGTTGTGGAATTTAAAGTTGCTACCAAAGTGAAAGGGGTTCATTTTCGATACAAGACAACAGGAGGCTGAGACACTTGGGAGTCATGACCCAAGTGCCCCCCCCCCCCTTTTTTTAGAGTGTAAAGGAGTAAAGGGCCGAAACACTTGTTGGACGGGGGACTACTTCTGATGATCAGATTGCCTCCTGTTGTATAGCTCTGTATAGAGTTTCCTATCAACATCATCGTTTTTTGTATGGCCTGAATGTTACGCCTCCGATTTGTTCCTGTATCTGCTTCTGATAAAACCCATGCCTACACTGGGCCTACACTGGGCCTACACTGGTGGATCAGCAACAAATGCAACAGAAGATGAAGGCGGAGGAGTGTTGCTGAACTTAAGCACTGGTACACAAAAACGACGGTCAGCGACAACAGGAAAATGCTCGAGCAACTTCAGCGCAGAGGCTTAGGCCTTGAAAACTGCAGCATGGGTCCTAATGACAGAGGACAGCATCGAGAGACAAGTTGCTTTCTTTACAGATGCGCTGTCAGTTATTGCAACACTTAAGAGCCAGAACAATGCAGATCTAGATGATCTAAGAGTAGTGCTCCACAAACTGAGCCACCAATTCAAACGAGTTGTAGTACAGTGGATCCTATCTCATTGCAACATCTCCGGCAATGAATAAACTGACAGACTGGCAAAAGAAGGTGGAAAGTTAACACAGCCTGATGCAAGTATAACTTTTAAAGAGACTAAAAAATCTAACCCACAAGAGAGTGATAATTTCAATCCTCTCTATCTCATTGGGTGTTATGTCATATAGCATTACTCCTCGCTGTCAGTGACAACAACCTGTTAGGCCCGCAGCTGTTTATTCAGTATTCGAATCTATCCTCTTTATGAATCCACTCAACCATCTTCGGGCGGGTTGACGCACCTGATAGTATTATTGGCTTCACCCCCCACCCCCTTTTTAGCCTGCGCATCTATATTTCCAGATTACAAAATCCTAACGCAAGCAGTCAACCTTATACATGCCACTAGCAATCCGTACGCTTGCCACCAGAAAACCCACCGTCAACCAGAAGAAACATACAGCGTACAACCATAAAACCAAGCAGTGGTCCGACTTTCAACAGTTTGAGAAGCCCTGCTGCACAAGGAAATAAAGTCCGCAGGCGTGCAATCGACACATAAAAAATGGAAAAGAATTAAGAACGGACCCATCTGATGGACGAGTTACGTGCAAGAAGTCTTAAAATAAAATACATGCTGATACTGGATACGTATCTCTCACAATCACTACCAAATCCAAATTACGCTAACAATTCACGTGCATCTGAGTTTCCACTGAGAAGAAAGCCATACGAGCGGAGTAGCTCTTGAAGATTAGCCATGTGGTGCATTTAAATAGTTGATAATTTCACTAATGACATGAAGACAATGTGGTGTATAGTCTCTCATGCGTAAGACTACGGTTAATTTGAAATAACAGTCTGGTTGTCCGTGGTATGGTTAGTCTCTCGGGCAGTCACTCATTAAGTCAGTCAGTATGTATGTCTGTCTACCTGCCTACCAACCAACCAACCACCTACTTACCACCGTGTTTGTGTATCTACTTGCCTAGAACCGTTTCGACCTACCTACTTATCTGCCTACCAGCCTGTCCATCTAACAACCTACCTATCTTCCTACCTGGCTATCTATCTATCTACAGGGTGTTTATAAAGTCGCTGTGCAGTGAAATTTACGCTCGGGCGAGACTACGTCACCAGAAATGTGGTTTTCAATTGGGGCTTTAAAGACGCCCAACAAATTGTAACGTAGATTTTATTATTTATCTAGACATTACTGCTCTTGGCTGGCTTGTATTCGGTAAAGTGGCTGTTAACACGATGAAGTTGTGTCTACAGCATGTGTTGAAAATGTCCACCACGGGCCTCAAGACATGTGTTGACTCGCCTCTTCATATTTTCGAAAACCTTCCGGATAATGGCCGGTGATATTTGCTGGATCTGGGGTGACGATTTCTGCGGATAACTGTTTGCGGATTATTTTCATAAACTTTTCCTTTTAGTGCACCCCACATATACTAGTCAGGCGGAGATAGGTCTGGTGAACGAGCAGGCCAGATTCCACGTGAAGTAATGCGATGTGCAAATATGCCTTCTAAATAATTAAATGATGTTGCGGCTGTGTGTGCTGTTGCCCCATCCTGCTGAAACCAGGCTTCTCTAATTTCCCGCTCTGTAAGGTGGGCTATGAATGGTTCCAGGATTAAAGCACGGTAACGTTCTGCATTGATTGTTGCATTGAAAAATATTGGCCCAATTATCCGCATACGACTTATGGCGCACCACACTCCGACTTTCTGATCGTGAAGCGGCACTTGATATAATTCATGGGGGTTTTCACTGTTCCACAGACGATTGTTCTGACTGTTCATGTAACCGGAGAGATGAAACCATGCCTCATCAGTGAAGAAAGTAAAGTCAAGGATTTCATCAACTTTTTCAGAAATAAAGTTCTGAAACCACATGTAGTAGTTCAATCGGGATTGGTAATCTCTTTCATGGAGTTGAGACACATAAGTTAATCTGTATGGACGAAAGTGCAGCTTACTCTTCAGAATCTTGTGAACGGTACTCATCGGTAAGTGTACCTGTTGAGACAACTGCCTTAAAGATTTATTTGGGCTTATTGTAATTCTGGCCTGGATATCAAGCATTGTGTCTTCTGAAGTTGAAGGCCTTCCAGATCGGTATGCATCTACCACACTACCCGTAGCATGAAACTTGTCGATCAAATTCCTAACCGCATTGCGGCGGGGGACTTGTGAGTCTGGAAATTTCAGCACAAATTGTCGAATTACTTCTTCAGTATATTTGCCACCATTACGAAAGACATGTTCCACCAAAAATACTCTGTTTTGATGAAATAAAAAGGCAATTATGCCTATTTCTTTACCCTGATGAAATAAAGATTTCTATCTATCTATCTATCTATCTATCTATCTATCTATCTATCTATCTATCTATCTATCTATCTATCTATCTATCTATCTATCTATCTATCTATCTATCTATCTATCTATCTATCTATCTATCTATCTATCTATCTATCTACCCATATGTCGGTTGCTACCTTCTTGTCTGTGTGACTTTCTATCTGTCTGCATATCCCTGGCTTAAAGTAGTTTATGACTCTGATTAAGAATCTAACAGAAACAGAAGAAGCAATACATCTTATTGTTGAGTAGAATGTAATATGGCTTTAGTGCTCACTTTCAATCGTCAGAGCTGAATAATGCTTCTAGACTGGGCTTGATCTGCATTTTGTTGTTGTTGTTAAATAACATCTTTTTCCAGCCACTGATTTATATATTTGATACAGAGTAAATATTAGCAAGGGGAAGTGATCTTGAAAATGTTAAGCGAATAGATTCGATTGCGGGTTACGTTGCTTGATTAAGCTGATGTTAAGTTAAAATTGTGTTAGGGAAATTCCCTCGTATGTTCGAGAAGTTTCCAAGTCGGTAAGCGTGGCGAACACTGGTCAGTTCAAATTGCGGAGATGTGTTTTCTCTGAACTGTCTTGAGCTGTGAGTAAGCTCGTGTGACTAGCCCATGCAATTATTGAGACTGAGTTGAGTTTCTTAAACAGCCGAGTCTCGTGTCTTTTTTAGGCGGGACTAGTGTGTGAACTAAGAGCAGTCTGTTTTTGGGCACCGACTGGAGAGGTCGGCCTACAATGTGTGTTTTGAGTATGCCTGCGCAGTGCAAAAGTTATAGAGGCCATTATTTGTGTAGGCCAGTAATTCCTGAGTTTATTGAAGAATTGTGTTTGTGAGTATTTTTGAAGAGGTAAGAATCCATGACTTATATTGTCATATAATCGCGCTGAGATGAGTGAAGGCGAGATTACTGCAGACTGCCAGGGAGTGCAGTCTTGCGAGAAATTGCCGCGAGTATTCACCATTTAGGTTGTTAGCACGGCGAGGATGATGTCCGTTTGCTAACCGGATCCATTGAGGTGATTTGAGGATCCATTGTTATTATTGAGAGGATCCATATTTACATTAGAGCGCCAATGTTGAGAGCGTCTTTGATGAGGCATATTTGAGGAGGCCATTGTTATTATTGAGAGGATCCATATTTACATTAGAGCGCCAATGTTGAGAGCGTCTTTGATGAGGCATATTTGAGGAGGCCATTATTATTTATTATATTAGCACGGTGATGCCGACCGTTGCTGAGAGGATCCAGTATTGATATTATATAGCGCTAATGATTCTGAGAAGTGGAGATGTGACTGGAGTAGTGTATTATTGTATTGCTATGACCTGTACTTTGATTATGACTGTGTATTCTATATTAACGTAACGTACGTGTTGTGGTGTAATAAACGTCATTAACTTTCACCTGCCGTTACACCATTCCATGCCTCTGATGCGTGTACCTGTAGTGTGTGAATGTACCCACGCACACTAACTGCAACATTTAACACGGTAGGAAAACAGTAGTCGTGACAGTAGTAACGCATGACCATAAATAGCCTGTGTGGCGAGATCTATGTCAACAAACAGATTGAATTCACTAACAGTATCTCGTGTGTAGCAGTGGTATGTTAGTCTTAGAGAATTTGATATTTTCGACATTCGCGTGATATAAGAATTATGTTCTGCTCTGTGTGGGCGCATGAACGTTTTAAGCATTAACTGAACACCCACTCTCATTATATCATGAATGTTATTAAATCAACCGGTTACATATATTGGTAAAATTTAAAAACATACGGTTACAATATTGGTCCATCTTTTTCTAGCCACTGATTTCCATATTGGTCCATCTTTTTGTTGCCACTGATTTCTATATTGATCCATCTTTTTATAGCCACTGATTTCTATATTGGTTCATCTTTTTCTAGTTACTGATTTCTGTATTTGGTCATTCTTGTGTAGCCACTGATTTCTGTTTTGGTTATCCTAGTGTAGCCACTTAATTCTGTATTTGGTCATCTTTTTCTAGCCACTGATTTCTGTATTTGGCCATCCTTTTCTGGCCACTGATTTCTATTTTGGCCGTCTTTTTCAGCTCTGCTCCTAACATTGAGACATACAAGCCCAACGAAATCAGTTTTCTAACAAATTTACATTAAAGATTGAGAAATGACCACCAGGGCTAGAAGCAATCAATAGGCGCTGGTGTGGGAAACTGAAAAACGAAAATAGCTTGCATGGTTCTTGAATCCGCTGTGAATACACTCAAGGGTCACACAAGACAGATTTCTCTGTCAAACGCTGAAATTCTTCAGCTGCCCTTAAGTGTCTTTCTAACGTTTTTTGTTACGTAGTGTTGTGTGTGTTTTTTTTTTTTTTTTTAGCACAAAATTAATTAGAGCAACTCCGGGGACAGACGAGAAAATGGTGGTGGAAATTAATTTGAATTTAAAATATCAGAAGAATACTCAGAGTCGTAAGGATGCTACAACAGATGAAGGAATAGATTATCATCATCATCATCATCATCGTTGGTCTGCTCAAAGGGGTAAGTAGAATGACGTTCATATAGTAATAGATTCCTAACCCATAAGCACGAACTAGCTGTATATAAAAGATCAACTTGACTATCAGTTTAAACTCATCCTTATCAGACACATACTGGGCGATAATGATCATGTCTCTAATCAAAACCAAACAACACGTCATCATAATATATCAGTACGAACACATGCATACAGGTGCTCTTCTGCGCCACAAACACTTTCATATACGATTTCCTATTTGACGCGCAAATCATCATCGACTTAACAATCATCATCACCATCATCAACAACATCATCATCAGCATCCCCCTTCAGCTCTCCAAGAAGAAGAGGCCTTCAAAAAACGCATGCTAACTCCTGCAGTCCTGTGCCATCCGTAAAAGGTCTTTCCTTGTTATATTTATCTCTTCTATATCTGTCTCCGTACTCTCCAGCTCTCTTTTCCGTGACTTTGTTCTGGTTTGCCTCCACCTTTTTTACCCTGAGTAATCTAGAAGAAGGACTGGCATGTGTTACCTTATATTTATTGAAGGCTATTGGGTAACGAGTATATTAATGTGCTGCCCTGGTCTTGTAAGATATTTTGATATAATAGACAACAGTCTCAACAGTAACGTAAGGAATGGCCAACTTGAATAATCTTGATCAACAGCTTGTTGTACGTTTTATCACATTTAATATGTCACAATACAACATAAGTGTACTTCACTTCTTTTGAGAGCATATGATGATCTGGCAGTACATCAGAAATACAAATGTGTTCAGTAGCAGACATAAGCAATAATGTCGTTGTGTCGGTTTAAAGTCAGAATGTCTATGTATCGTCTACGACGCCTTCATACTTTACAAATCCGTATTGATACAAATCACTTACTGTCCATCTCCTTAAGCCACATACAATCAGGCACACATCATAATGAATTGAGTCAATTATCCTGACTCTGAAATATTTTATAACAATAAACACTGGTCTGTCGCTCTCACATAAATATCCGTACACTTCGAAAACACAAGCCCAACTCAACTGTCCTAACGATAACCTTCGTTCCCCCCGCAGCAGACCCTGTCCACGTCATACACTAAATACCTGTGTCACACACATTCCACAACTCACACGCTTTTACACTCGAAGCGTATTCGCGTTCTGCTCCATTGCGCACAGCAATGAATTACAAACCTGTGAGCAAAATGATAGGTAACACTTTTACCCCGCCCCCCAGCGAAAACTGAAAGTTTTCCATATAGGAAGCAATTGTTAGAAAATGTAAAAGTTACCGTCCAGTCTATGTCATACCTAATCAACAGTCTATGGAATTTAGTCAGGAACATGGAAAAATGAGAAAAATGAATGAAAATGTGAAGAAATATGATAATGAAATTGTGAAGTTTTGGAAAATGAAATATCTGAATGCATTTAATTAAAAGATGAATGAAATGAAAGATCTAACTAATTAAATAGTATTAAGTAAGTATAATCATTACGTTAATGTAAATGTCCACATGATCCTGTGTGTGTTGTCTGTAGCATTGTGTAAAACTGATTAACTAAAGTTACTGAGTGTCATCAATGATAGGTTCATCTTTCGTTAGTGTGAAAGATTACTATTTGTAATTTTAGCACTTTAGAGACACATAACTGGTTTAAGTAATAACAAAAAAGAATGTTCAAATGGCGAAGTTCTCCATAGGCGTATCGAATCAATTGCTTCTTGTGTGAGATTTCTTTTCATATGTTGCCTCTTGAGTGTCACAGTCTCTGAGCCCAACATTTTGAAGTTCGGCTGCTGGAATAGGAAATATGATCTTCTTAAAGTTCTGCATCCCAGTCATTTTGTGAAGGATTGCCATTAAGATATGACAGAGAGCCTTATACTGTTTATTTGAGATACTGGTTGATTTGGTTCCTTTACCGCATACGTCATGACTGTCCGGAAATCAGATCCTGTGTACTGTTCATGGAACTTGATGTAGTGTGAAACGATTTGAATGTATTCACATAAAACGTCTGTTATCATGACTTCAAATTACTTGAGTTGTTTCTCTTGATAACAATGGTAATCTGTATCTGGTTATGGATATTGTCAAGATAGCGCTGTTAAGTTAGCGAGGTATCTGTAGACAATCAGCACTGTACCTTGGTCAATGGGTCGCAGCAATGTCATATTCTTGAGAATCGGGCAGGTCTGTCTGTGTACATCTCGACAGAACATCTGCAAGCACATTGGACTTGCCCTCAATAGGTCGAATGATATAGTCATATATTTGCAAATTAATTGCATAACGTGCGACTCGTGCGTTTTTCATGTTGGACTTTTGAAGGAACGACAGGGCCTTCTGGTCTGTCTCAATGATGAAACGAGAACCAAGAAGGTAACGCTGAAGCTTTGTGACAGCCCATATGATCGCGAGAAGCTCGCGCTCAATAATTGGATATCTGGTTTCTGTCTTTGTGAGCTTCCTCGACACATACATCACCGGATGAAGCATTCCATCTACTTCTTGCATCAAGGAGCCACCAATACCGTACATCGAAGCGTCTGTCCTGAGAATAAATGGGAGATGAGGATCAGGGAGTTTTAAAATTGGTGCACATGAAAAGTAATGCTTTAAATGGACTAGAGCTATGTTGCAGGCCTCCGTCCAGAAAATTCTATTAGGGGAGCCTTTTGTAGTTAACTCAGATAGAACTGACGTAACTGAAGATAAATGAGGCATAAATTTATTGTAGAACTGTATAAGGCCGAGAAGACTCCGCACCTGCTTCTTAGTCTTAGGAATTGATAGGTTAAGAATCTTCGAGATAGTTTTATCCTTAGTTTTCAGAAATCCATGGCCCACTCTGTGACCTAGGAAAGAAATCTCTTTGAAACCTATGTGAACTTTCGAAGGATTCGCTGTCAAATTATTAGAGCGAAGAATTTCGAGAAGAGATTTCAATCCAGAAACATGTTCGTCCCAAGAGTTGTGGAACAAACAAATGTCATCTATATAGGAGATGATGTCAGACCTATGAGAAAATAGTTTCCTCATCATCCGAACGAAAGTCGCTGGTGCGTTTACCAAGCCAAAGCACATGAAATTCCACTGAAAGAGGCCCTTAGGGGTAGCGAAAGCAGTGAAAGGTTTATGCTTTTTCCGTGAGAGGTATTTGCCAATATCCCTTGGCTAAGTCAAATTTGCTAAAGTAGGTTGCTTTCGAAAGTTTTGACAGTAATTCATCAAGAATTGGCATTGGCTCTACGTCAGACTCCGTTATGGAATTGAGTTTACGAAAATCCATGCATAATATGATATTATTATCCTTTTTCTTGATTATAACCATTGGGAAAGAATAAGCAGACTCTGATGGAGCAATAATGTTAAGCTGTAACATTTGGCCTAATTCTTTTTCAACCTGATCCTGAAAGTGGATAGGGATAGGGTAAGGCTTTAATTTAATAGGTTTGTGATCTGTGAGTCTAATATCGTGAGTGATTATAGACGTTCGGCCTGGAATATTAGACAGAACTTGCTGATATGACTCTAGAATAGAAAGAATTTGAGATTGTTGTTTGCTGGATAGATCCGGACAAATAGATACATTTACCCATGATTCTGTCGGGTAAAGAGACATGACAGGAAGTTGCAAATTTACATCATGAAAAGAAGTGGGTTCTTCTTGAATCACTGATAGTGAAGAGTAAGATGTCGGATGATCAGTGATTACTTCATTAACAGCATCTAAGATAGGTTTGAGATATTCAGGTCTATCATAGAATTGTTTGAGCATGTTGATGTGAAAGGTTTTATTCTTGCCTTTCATGTCAAGAATGTAATCAACATCTGTCAATTTTGAAATTATTTCATATGGACCACTCCACGAAATGAGAAGGCTATTCTCTCTCGTTGGTAGCAGGACGTAAGCTTTGTCTCCAGGAAGTAATTTCCTTAACTTTTTCCAACGGTTTTGAAGAGATCTAGCTTTTTCTTTTGCCTTTTCAGATGAATCAGTCGCTATTTGCCAAGCGTTTATAAGTGTCTTTCGTAGATTCACCACATAATCATAGGATGATTGGCATTCCTGAGTCATCTCCGAACCTGTAAGTAATTGTTTTATTATCGACATGGGTCCTCGTGGTGGAGCACCATACATGAGCTCAAAAGGTGAGAACCCAGTGTGTTCGTTTGGGACTTCCCGATAAGCGAACAGCACTGATGGGAGCACTCTATCCCAGTCTTGTGGATACGTCGTGGTCACCTTCCCCAGTAGTTGTTTTAGTGTTTTATTTAGGCGTTCTATCATGCCATTGGACATAGGATGATAAACAGAGCTAAGAGATCTATCAATATTGCATAGTTTCATGACATGCGACATGACATCTGAAACAAACTGTGTTCCCCTATCTGATAAAATATTGTCAGGGAACTCCACTCTCGTAAAAATGAGGAATAGTGCATCAGCCACATCGGTTGTAGCAATATGTTTAAGAGGTATTGCCTCCGGCCACCTGGTGCACATATCAATACAGGTGAGGACATATCTATGACCTCTGGCTGACGGAACTGACAGTGGACCTATTAAGTCTATGGCCATTTTTTCGAATGGTTGCACCGAAATATCCGCAGCCTGTATAGGTGCATTATGGTAAGCACCCTTTGTAGCCACTTGTTGGCATGTCTTGCACGAACGACAAAATAATTTGACATCCTTGACTATTCCAGGCCAATAAAAATTCACTCTCAGGAACATTATAGAGCAGTGCTCAGAATGGCAAAGACAGCTTTACATAAATTTTGTTGATTTTGAAAAGGCTTTTGACAGCATACATAGGGACAGTTTATGGAAAATACTGAGGGCTTATGGAATTCCAAGCTGCATAGTGTCAATCATAAAAAGCCTCTATGCCCACATTAAGTGTAGTGTTGGGCAGAGTAACCTAACCTTCGAAGTGAAGAAAGGAGTACGATAGGGATGCCCCTTATCAACCACTCTATTTTTAACAGTCATAGACTGGGTGATGCGCCAGACAACAGAGGGCAGTCCAAGAGGAATAAGATGGACTACATTTTCAACATTGGAAGATCTGGAATATGCAGATGACATTGCACTGCTGGCACATTCACATCAACACATCCAGGAAAAAACGGATAGACTCAATAAATTTAGCCAGCAGGTGGGCTTGAACATCAATTTAAAGAAGTCTGAGGTCATGACGCTCAATGTGAGCAACCCTGAGCCCATATCAGTAAGGAATCAGCAACTGGTACAGACAGATACCTTCACATACCTAGGAAGCATAGAAACACCAGACGGTGGGGCAGGCAAAGACATCAACATCAGAATGAATAAGGCAAGAACAGCCTTCTTTAGCCTAAATAACATCTGGAAGTCCTCCCAATACAGCACAAGCACAAAATTAAGATTATATCAGAGTTGCGTGCTTTCTGTGCTTCTCTATGGTGCGGAATGCTGGAGAGTCACAGAGAAGGAAATGTCAAAATTGTCCTCTTTTCACACAACATGCCTAAGAAAAATTCACCGAATCTTTTGGCCGAATACCATCACCAACCAAGATCTGCTTACTCGTAGCAAGCAAGAGGACATGCATACCATCATAGCTGGCAGACGCTGGAGCTGGGTTGGTCATGTCCTCAGAAGAGACCCCGATGCCATCACAAGAACAGCTATGCTTTGGACCCCTGAAGGAAAGCGAAAGAGAGGCCGACCAAAAACAACTTGGCGGAGGACTGTGGAGGCTGAGATGCAAAGAATGAACCAGAGTTGGGGCACTGTACGAAGGATGGCCACCGACCGTGCAAAGTGGAATCAATTTGTTGTTGCCCTACAAGACGCCACTAGGCGTGATGGCCACTGACTGCTTTGACGGTCGGTGGTTAAGGATCGAAGAAGAAGAGAAGAAGAAGAGTTGTAGATAGAAGGATAATGACACTTCTATCTCAAGGTAGTGTGCACAAAATGTTTTCAGAAGTCAAGAACAATGATGCATAGGGCCGAGCACTATTAACTTATATCTGATCCGTCGCCTTTTGTGAAGAATTAAGCAATGTTTTTAGCCCGTTCAAGCCACCATCGGGTGTAAATCCAGCGAAATTCTTTTATAATTATTTTCTCTAAAGATGTAAATATATGTCTAGATGTATATATATATATTAAAGAGTCTTGCTTGTACGTTTGCTTTCATGCCTATAATAACTGAGTCAATAATATTTGTTTGGTTTTAAAATAACATGTAACAAATTTAATAATCAATTAGTTTTATAAGTTAAAATAACGATAAAATGATGGTGAATTTTAGGTGTATTTAAAAACTGTCTTCACTGAGACAGGGGTGAGGATTTATAAAAAAAATGTGTCCCTTTGCTGTTTCCTTTAGAAGTCAAGAACAAGGCTGCATAGGGCTCACAACTAGTGGTGTAGAAACTTTAGTATTGCAGCTTCGTACCACGAACAGTCTGATAGCTTCGTACCTCGAACTTTAGACAAAACAAAAGAACAAATGCCTCTGCTCATTACACTTATGGGCTGCAAATTAACAGGCGCATTGTCTCGCTGTGCACCAACCAATGTTAGCCTCTCTGAATAATTATTCTCCCTGAGTATACACAGTGTAACTCAGGGAATATGATTAGAAGTCATCGTTATTCTTCTGGTTACTTTAATGGGGAAAATGTGTCTGGACAGCGCGAGGGCAATGACTATCCTGAATTACAATTAACAAGGTACATATATCTCACAAAAAGCTACTATACACTTTAGACACATGTGATGTTATCATCACTGCTCCATTCGGAGGCTGGGGTTGCTGCTACTTTCTCTTTTCTGTATGAACTAGCTTGAAGCAATCACCAGCGCTTGCTGAAGTGGTTTATGAATATACTATTTTCCTATGTTGAGGTTACCAGCCTCATATATAACCACTTAGCAAAGAAAACATGTCAAATTCATATTTCTTAAATACAGGTTCACAACTTACCTTCATTGGATCTACAATCTCCTGGCACAGTTAGAATGGATACAGCAGCTTAGGTTAGATGCTTCGAATCACTTGTCTGGGCAATTTTAGAATCCCTCTTTTGACTTGATTCTGATTCCTTAAGTCTTCAGTCTTTGTTTTTAAAATATGCGGGTTTCCTTTTAAGTTATAAAGGTGCCCAAAAAACTTCGATCTGTCACTTATAATTTTGGAATCCTTTGTCCAATCCTTTTCTCTGGCTCTGTGGAATTGCTAGCTTGACGTGGCGATGCAGTCTGATTTTTGTACCAGAACTGTTAGATTATATCTCTCAATTTTTGCTCCAAGTCCAAAATGGGACTTTCGACAAATTTGCCAATGAAATCCAATGTCTTTTCCTTCTCTTAAATTAACCCAATCCAATCTCTTTAGAACTAGGTGGGTCGGGGTGTTAGATCATTAGTATCCTCCGCGTGTTTTAACATTTTTAAAAATTTAAACATATGACTTATCTCTCAAAATGGCATGTTTACTTCCGTCGCTATTATACAGACGGGCGAACACATATGTGATCTCATCCCTCAATGATTGCCTGGCTCATAATATCTCCTCAGACTTATTTTATCTGTCTTAATTAACAGAGAATGTCTGGGCTAAAGAGATAAGCCGATTATCAGCCATGTACTCAAATCGTTCACGAGAGAGATAATTGCTGATACAAACATTATTCGACGACAGACCTGGCCGTCTATTGTTCTTTCCGTCCAAGGTGTCGGAAGGCGAGGTGATAAACCTCGAATTCCAGGTGGTCACTCGGTCTGCGCCGGAAATGAGTTATGACAAAGTCACTATTACTCTTCACGTTTACCTTCTGCACTCAAGGGGGCTAGACCGCTTAAGTGATTACAATTAATCCTCAAGAAAGTCAATTCAGTCGTGAAATAACATTATCGCAGTGTGAATAGAGGTTAACAACTCTAAGAGGTGCGACTATGAGGTGAGTAAAATGAAGAAATGAAGTGATACTGTCGGAGAGAACGAAAGTTATAAAAAGTTCACAACTGATTTCTTCACAACTTTTTTTTTGTACGCCTTGTTCGTTACGAGGAATACGTGGTCGTAACTTTGGTTGTTCTTGTGGCTGCTCTTAGTTGTAAAAAGACAAGGTAGTACCACAACAAATACTGCCGTACGGGAGTGAAGGGTTAGAGACTTCTCTATATTAGGTTCAACTTTTTATGAGTTGGGATGACCAGCTTCCCTAACTCAAGAGCAGATTCAGGAACCCATTTACAGGTGGATAGACTGGTTGTGATGCTACCAGGTTTTGATCCGGGATTAATTACAGTAATCTTAAATGCCGTGTACATAATCTTTTACTATTTAGTCAAATCAGCTAAGCCGGGGTCAGAGGTAAAGGTAATAATAATTATTATTACTATTATTATTATTATTGGAATTCAGTTGGGTTTGTAATTTAACGATACACTACAACAGTTTCTAAACCGTGTCCCCCCCCCCCACCCCCCCCCCCCCCCCCCCCCCCCCCCCCCCCCCCCCCCCCCCCCCCCCCCCCCCCCCCCCCCCCCCCCCCCCCCCCCGAGCACGATTGACCTGCCTTAAAAGACTCAGTAACTGCCGGACAGATTTCCGGACCTGCACGATTACTTATTTCCTTTTTTTTTTTTTTTTTTTTTTTTTCTTTTTTTTCGAGACTGACAGGTGTCAGAAGGGGGGGGGGGGGGCAATCCGAATCTCGTAGACTGACGAATCTTAGGTTCAAGAAGGTGTGGAGTATAATCTGTCCTGACAATTCACGTGACTATTAAAATTTATTGCACGCCGTATTGCCTGGAAATAAACGTCACGTAGAAAATAGGCAGAAGGCTTGAGCTGGCTGGAAATCCCAACCTGAAACGCAAATGTCTACAAACTTGGGCGAGTTTAGTTTATCAGCGTGTCACCGAAACCACGTGGCGCCGAAAAGCGAGCGCCCAAAGCCCTTTCTGCTAAAAGTTTTGTGCTTTTCACAATAATTGTTCTTTGATTGTTCATGTAACACAGAAGAAAGTGGTTTATTTGTATAACATTTGTGTGTAGCCTCAGGTTCACTAACGTTTCCTAACTCCATCTTCGGTGACCTTTAGAAAAATAACAATTAAATACAATAAAGAAATTCAGCTAGGAAACTCAGACGACATTGTGCGCAGTCACGTTTCTTTCTTCATTTCTTTTTTTTTTTTTTTTTAACTTTAAACATTTCTGTCATATGATATAAGAGTTGTTAGAGCGCTGTTCTGTCGTGACAAAGGTGCCGAGTTCGAGTCACGCCATCGAAACGCTCCAGTCTAACAAGCTGTAAACGGGTACCTAACTCTGCTCTTCATAAAGTTAAGGAAAGAAAAGACGGCAAGGAAGGAAATTGGTCACCCTACTTGTCAATGCTGGACCTAATATAGTGAAGTCTCTAACACTACTCCCCTACGGCTGTATCTTCTATAGGATCACCTTTACCTTTGCCTTACCATATGAGACAGTGTTTATTGATTATACTTCTAAGGGCCATGTTGTTAATTCAGAAAGGTAGCGGCTGTCCGTCAGGTCAGAAAACATTCACACCTCAGATCGTACAAGAATTATTACTCCTTGTGATAAATTCTCTCTACACTCTTTTTTATTCAATTTTCTCCTCACTCTTTGTAATCAATTCTCTCCTTACTCCTTGTGATCAATTCTCTCCTCACTCTTTGTGATCATATCTCTGCTCACACCTTGTGATCAATTCTCTCCTTACTCTTTGTGATAAATTCTCTCCTCACTCTTTGTGATCATGTCTCTGCTCACACCTTGTGATCAATTCTCTCCTTACTCCTTGTGATCAATTCTCTCCTCACTCTTTGTGATCAATTCTCTCCTCGCCATTTGTCATCAATTCTCTCCTCACACCTTGTGATAAATTCTCTCCTCACTCTTTATGATCAATTCTCTCCTCACTCTTTGTGATCAATTCTCTCCTCACTCCTTGTCATCAATTCTCTCGTCACTCCTTGCGATCAATTCTCTCGTCACTTTTTGTGATCAATTCTCTCCTCACTCTTTGTGATCAGTTATCTCCTCACTCTTCTTCTTCTTCGATCCTTAGCCACCGACCGTCAAAGCAGTCAGTGGCCATCACGCCTAGTCGCGTCTTGTAGGGCAACAACAAATTGATTCCACTTTGCACGGTCGGTGGCCATCCTTCGTACAGTGCCCCAACTCTGGTTCATTCTTTGCATCTCAGCCTCCACAGTCCTCCGCCAAGTTGTTTTTGGTCGGCCTCTCTTTCGCTTTCCTTCAGGGGTCCAAAGCGTAGCTGTTCTTGTGATGGCATCGGGGTCTCTTCTGAGGACATTGTGGTAAAGTGGGATGTTATAAATATTTATAGGGGACTTAGTGTACTGACTGAGATCAGCTGTGAAGGTATCTGTATCTAATAGGTGTAGTGTTTTACAGATAACCTTACTTGCTACCACATATTTATCTCTCAGTCAGAATTATTCTAGAATATTTTGATGACTACGTTGAATGTCTAGGGTTATGCAAATGATGAAGTGTAAGTAACAACAACAACAGACAGATAAACAATTTAATTTATTCCACCACACGTGACAACACTGTGACACTCACACACATTTAACACTCTATAAGACTATTCTTAAATGAGGCACTGGTAAATTTTCAAATATAAATATGTATTAAGTACAGTCACTAATATATATGTGCCCTGATTCAAACACAAAGTGAACCAGGAATCACAATCAATTTTAATTACAAGTTATATGTACAGAATTTATCAATATGAATCTTGTAGTGACATATTTTATTAATCTTATCCTATGTGTGTCAGTTGTGTAGTAGTAATATGAGGTAATACTGGTTTTGTTTTTTTCAAGCTATGTTGTTATGTGTCATCATGACTTCAAGCGTTTGTTTCTGTTGGAACTAGTATTGGAGATGTTCTCAGTTCCTGGCATTAAAACAATTAATTTCCCCTCTTAATTTTATATAATGTCAGTTTAATATGGGGTACATAATGTTGAGCTCCGCTGGCCATATAGGCTTATCTTTCGTGATGTCGGCAGGAAAAGACTCCTCTGCTCGATTGCTCCCCTGTGTTCTGGAGACACCTCACTGTTTGCTATATGGACCAAGGAGTATGCTGTCCGCCTCTGGATTCAGCAAAGCTCTGACCAGGTGCTGCTCAATAACTTTTGGACCACGGTCCCTGAAACAAGAAGGTTGTACCTCCTACTTCAGAACTAATTTATACTCTATTTCTACACTGAGCACAATACATAACAAACACTGAGTTCAGAGCGGTAGGCCAACTGCTATCTTCATCTGAAACAATTTTCACCAGTATTTTCCTCCCTAATGGTTACTACGCCTTTGCAATTCCAGCATTATTTCTTTCTAGTCAATAAGCTAGGTGTCAGTGTACTGTTTGGCAATTCCATGCAGTTTTACTTTCCTCCGACACCTTCTATTCAGGTTGGAGCATTATATAGGCTGTACCTCATGTTCGCTACTGAACCACACACATATACAGACATAAATTATCAATTTACATTCAATTTTCATTAAAAGATATCAAATATTTCAAGCTTACCACAATTCATGGAAAAATAAACAGTTTCGTTGACTGGCAATGAATAGGCACAACTTCCGATCTGCCTCTGTCCCAGGCTTTTCTTTAGAAAAAATATGCACTGGTGCTCAACGCACTGTTTCTTAGTAGGTTTATTACAAGATGTGGCCCGGAACAGACGCCCTGAATTGAGTATATTGGCAGCTCTAACCAATCATGCCATGTTTACCTACTTTTCAAAAAATATTACCCTTCTCACGTTTCCCCTAACAACTAAACTAGTATTTGCAGTCCAACTAATCGTGTTTAGTCTTACATCTCATTCCCGCCAATCAAATAGGAGTTAACATGGTAGGCTATTTCCGTAACGTAATGTTTTTCAAACACGTTATAAAAAAATTTTATGAGCAGAAATGATTGTATTTTGGCCATAACTATTTTATTAACAGACTAAAGGCGTAACACATAACATATTCTTGGTTAGCAAGTCCGGCCGTACAATAATATATAAGTTAAAGTGAGCTACATGGCGGCGTTCAAAATATGTGTTTTCCAAAGATAGTCGTATATTTGTTCTTTATTCCTTTTCGTTGTTTAGAACCGCCACCTGTCCTGCCTTTTCCACTGTTATGTCATACTAAAGTCAGGAGCTTAGATGTAAATCAGTAGAATTTCATATTTCCTAATAAGCATTTTTCATGTTTTTAAACCTGATTCTTGTAGTAGTAGTGTTTTTTTTTTTCACTGACTATTTGAAAAAAAGTTAGTGCTAGTGGCCTTACACGCGTGATGGTAGTAATTGTGTATCGCGCGACGGTGGTAGTATTGCCTGTGTCCCTGTTTTCTGCCTCTCCCTTTCTTTCTATCTTTAGTCCATCTGTCTTTCGTTTTTTGGTAACGTAGTGTATAAAAAGACATGAATGGAATTTTAAATCTAGGTCATCTTGCGTATCTGAAGGTTTTTCTTAGAAAGGGAGTACACATTTTATCGTAGAAGGCGGGTATTGAAGCAGAAGGCTTTTACCATCAACGTGAAACGTTACAATTTGCAGACGAAGTAGAAAACAAGGGGGATTTCGAGTACAGTCCTTGTGACAGCACTGTTCTTTACCATTCTTCTTTCCTTTTATTGAATTTATGTGTTAGGCTTTACATTTACCTGATAATTTATATATGTGGATTAGAATATTTCACGACAGACATGACCAACCCAGCTCCAGCGTCTGCCAGCTATGATGGTGTGCATGTCCTCTTGCTTGCTACGAGTAAGCAGATCTTGGTTGGTGATGGTATTCGGCCAAAAGATTCGGTGAGTTTTTCTTAGGCATGTTGTGTGAAAAGAGGACAATTTTGACATTTCCTTCTCTGTGACTCTCCAGCATTCCGCACCATAGAGAAGCACAGAAAACACGCAACTCTGGTATAATCTTAATTTTGTGCTTGTGCTGTATTGGGAGGACTTCCAGATGTTATTTAGGCTAAAGAAGGCTGTTCTTGCCTTATTCATTCTGATGTTGATGTCTTTGCCTGCCACACCGTCTGGTGTTACTATGCTTCCTAGGTATGTGAAGGTATCTGTCTGTACCAGTTGCTGATTCCTTACTGATATGGGCTCAGGGTTGCTCACATTGAGCGTCATGACCTCAGACTTCTTTAAATTTATGTTCAAGCCCACCTGCTGGCTAAATTTATTAAGTCTATCCGTTTTTTCCTGGATGTGTTGATGTGAATGTGCCAGCAGTGCAATGTAATCTGCATATTCCAGATCTTCCAATGTAGAAAATGTAGTCCATCTTATTCCTCTTGGACTGCCCTCTGTTGTCTGGCGCATCACCCAGTCTATGACTGTTAAAAATAGAGTGGTTGATAAGGGGCATCCCTGTCGTACTCCTGTCTTCACCTCGAAGGTTAGGTTGCTCTGCCCAACACTACACGTAAAGTTGGGTAGAGGCTTTATATGATTGACACTATGCAGCTTGGAATTCCATAAGCCCTCAGTATTTTCCATAAACTGTCCCTATGTATGCTGTCAAAAGCCTTTTCAAAATCAACAAAATTTATGTAAAGCTGTCTTTGCCATTCTGAGCACTGCTCTATAATGTTCCTGAGAGTGAATATACGGTCTACACATCTTCTGTTCTTTCTAAATCCTGCTTGTTCTTTCCTCAGTTTGTAGTCTACTGCCTTTGAAATTCTCTGTATAATTATCCTGCCTAGTATTTTGCTGGGAACTGAGAGAAGAGTGATTCCTCTCCAATTATTGCAGTCTGAAAGATCTCCCTTCTTGGGCAATTTGACAATTATTCCTTTGTTCCACTCTGATGGTGTTGTCCCCGTTTTCCACACTTGTGCAAATAGTGGTTCTAATAGTTCTGCTGCTAGCTCAGGGTCTGTCTTAAATAGCTCTGCATTTAAGTTATCATGGCCCGGAGCTTTACCGTTCTTTAACCCTTTGATTGCTGTGATGATTTCTTCTTTTCGTGGATTGTCTGTATTTACATCTAGATCGTTTTCAGCCTCAGTGTCACGTAGACAGTGACTTAATTTATTTTTCCATCTCGTCTCAATGTTATTACTCTTTAATGTTCTGTTTTCCCAGACATTTTGTGTCTCTTTGCTTTGCTACCTGTGTGGCCCAATTGTTTTCTCCTTCTCAAACCCCACCCGAGGTTGTTTACGTTCGAGCCTGCAGCGGTCAGCGAACGATAATGTTACGTCAGCACACCTGGCCTGATCAGAAGAACGTCTGTTACGCTTAAAGTGTTAGCCACGAGCGGCTAGTACCCTTTGAGGCCTGGGTAACGAGTGTGATCTGTTTCAGGGGGAGATAACAATCGCGGTCAGTCTCTGTGTTTGGCTTCGGAACGCAGTTAGAGCTCTCATAATATTATGCATCCTGGAAACAGGGGGAGACAAACCCGCGGTCAGTCTTTGGGTTTTTGCCCTTAGACAAGATAGAGCATAATGTTATGCATTTCTCTACCTTATGAACTTTCGCACGATTTCTTTTGTCTTACTCTAGATTACGTCTTTCGCCGAACTTCTGTAGGGATACGCAGGCCAGGTGTCCGGGGGGAGCGTCCTTTGTGATCTATAAGAGTAGACTGGTTTTAATAGACAAAGACATTCGTGAATTTCCTGGCCCGAGATAAACCATTATGGAAATAAGGCAAACATTAACACAGAACTAAATGTTTTTCTCCTATTTCTTGGCATTTTCTCGGGGTGAGTAAACAACTCTTATAACTATTATATGATATATTCATGTTAGCTTTTTATATATATCTGTTAGGAAAGTGAATTCATTTCTGAGGACTTCTCCTAGTAATTTTATTCAGTGATAAGGTAGCGCTGTCTACGGCCTAGTAAGGGTGCTTAAACTGTTACGGTTTATCATGGGTTAAATGTTAAACTTACAATAACAGATATTAGGCGTAGAACCAGTCCGCGAATGCTTACCATTGGGTTAAGAGTCAGCAAAAATTAACTGTCATTTCTGTAAGATAATGTCAGGTGTGGATTGTTCACTTTAAAACTGAATAGTGAGATGCAGGTAATAACTCTGGATTATAGGAGATAGTCACTTATTCCTTTTTGATAGATATTTCTAGTGGCAAGGGAGGATCATTTTATGCTTACTTGTGTGGCTAGGCACTAATCTATAACTTTCACTGAAAGCAGTCACCAGGCATAGATATAATTATATCGTATGATCTAGCCACAACTGGATTTTTATAGCAAGAACATTGCATTTTCTATGTATTCATTTGTGGGATATTAATAGTTTGTTTCCCCAAAAGAGACATATGATTTATCTGTGTAATTTCAAATGCTGTAATCTGTTTACGTAAATTCACCTAATTTTGTAAGATGAATAAGCATATCCATTCAGCTGTATGTTGAGATTGGGAGAAGAGGAGATTTTGCTGTCAGAACATTTAATGACAGTTACATGGGTGTACAAAAGATATTAAGACTATGCGGGCGCGTGTTGATAATTGATATTTTTAAGGAACAGGAGACATGGTTAAAGACAGCCCTAAACTATCATAGCAATAACTACAATAAATTTAATCCCATAGCGGAGCGAAACTTTCTGTATAAAGTTAGTGTGATTTATTATTTGCTTGAAGTAAAAGGGTGTCTCTTTTTGGGTCTCAGTTTCAGGAAGACTGAATCGCTAGAGCAGACTTCAGTCAGGCGAAGAAAATCATATACTCTTCGATCTAGAGGGTTTCTGTATACATCTAGCAACGAATCGTCAACCCCGTTCCTGAATCAAAACCCCTTTTTGTCAACGCCAAGTTAAGCTCACGCAGTGCAACGGAGCCAACGCAAAATCTGGAATCGCCAAATGCAGTAGTAGCTCTCTACTCGCCTATTGGATTACCAGCCAGAGCATCGCGGCTTCCAGAATATCAAACCCGCCCAGCATGCCTATAGCAGAATTCCATATCACCCGCCTTTTTTGTGCCTAAACGGGGCACTCAGCAAACCACAGCCAAACCAGTTTAAACAGGATTTACAGCCAAGCGGAGCCTTGCGCCGGATAAGCGCGCCTGGGTCTCTTTGTCCTCAAGTGACTTCTTCTGGTGTATTTTCTGGATACTTAAAACCTCGCACGTATGAGCAGCCATCTATGGACAGAGTTCTAGCCCACCTCGCGCCACTTAAAATCATATAGCTATAATGAATTTAATTTAACTGCTAAATAATCAGACGAGAATAATTTTTCTAACTAACTTATAAATGCTAGATGCTTCATGAGTGTTGACGGAATACGTATGTATTCCTAATTCATGATGATTGATTTTTATATATAACTTATTTCACGGGAAAGTTTAAACGTCAAGTCAAGCTCTACGCTTGCAGTTCAAAATGTAAGTTATATTGGGTACATAATGTGTAAAAAATTTCATATGTGTTTTTTTCTTTATTCAGTGAATACTGGGGTAACCCAACTTTGCCGGCGTTTAGTACAGAGACATACCTGTGAGAAACATAAACATTTTATATCTTTAACCACGTGGGTTTTAAAGTAATATCTGTCTGACAGGGCATGTGCCTTTAAGAGATAGACAGAATACCAATCCCACTAACGGGTTTTTTTTAAAGAATAAATGCTTATACTGGGCCTTTGAGCCAGATCATATTTCTTCACAAACTCTAATGTACATGCTGCCTTGTGGCGAGAATAATTACAGAACAAAAACATTAACTGTTCCGACATTATTTGACTAAGTGTGTGGTGAACCAAGATTATCTGTTGAGAGAAGTTGTCCACCGGTCATCTTCCTAATTAAAGGAAACCCCGTGTTCTGACACGGTGTGCCCGCTGAAACCCTAACTTTTACCTCGTGAATAAGTGACATTAACTTAAATCTGTAAAGAAAGAACGATCGCCTGAAGGGGACGCTCCCCGGACACGGTGAATGAAACCAATATCTGCAGAGCTGGGTATCTGCTTCATCCATAGATAGACAGATTAAACGAAGTGTACACTAAGGCTTGCGCCAGACGGCGAACAACAGCACGATTGTAGGTAAGGTTGTGTGAATCAGGGCCCTGATGAAAGAACCGAGTGAAAGTAGACTGAAGGATGTTCTTTGTTTGATTCACCCACTTTGTAACTTTCCTTATGCAAGATTTTGTTGCTAAACTATATTTTTCCTTAGAATAGATACTGCTATCAAAGTCAGTTCATACCTTCAAAAGGGGAAAATATTAGACCCAAATCATATGTATCTGTGACTCTTTGGGCTATCATCTTTCTCCTAACGGGACTGTGGGCTATACATCGAGGGAAGATCATAACTGTGGGTCTATCATTTCTTGTAGAAATTCCTTGATTTTTTATGACTATTTGTATATGCTTTGATGTAATGGGACAATGTGATTTTTTCAGATGAATGTTCTGTTTGGTCTTATCCTGCTCAAATAAATATTTGGATGAAAGACTCTGTAACGCCTGTGTACCAGCGACCGAAACATACCCATAAATTCCATCTTTGGGGAGGGGTGGCAGCAAGAGGTGCCACCCCACTGTGTGTTTTCACAGGAATTCTCACGAAAGAAAGGTACATCGACATACTAGAGGGACACCTTCTGCCATTTATGCAGGTCATGTACCCCGATGGGTGCACATTTCAACATGACAATGACCCAAATCATACAGCTCATACCCCCAAAGCATGGCTGCAAGTGAGAAATGGTGACGAAATTACCCGCTTTTTTGTGTAATTCATCCTGTGTAGCTCCCGGTTGACAGTAGCATTAGATACCTCTGGGTTTCCCAAATCGATCATGCGCTGCCGTATGTTTTCTACACTCTTCATTGGCCCAGCCCGAACGATTTGGGCGAGACGCCGATGGTCCTTTGTGTCCAAAATTCTTGACCCCCCACTACCTTCTTTTCGCTCGATTCCATTACCTGCTTTTAATTTACTCACAACTCTGTAGACAGTCCGCTCAGGAATGTTCAAGGTTTTAGAAATGTTGGAACATGTTTGATTTCCTTCATTCCAAAGCTGTGAAATTAACATACACTTTGACTTTGTATCCATTTTCTGCCACTAGCATTAGAAATTGTCGTCTGCTCTTATATCAAGGGACGTTACTCTACGCTAATTTTTTTTTTACTTTTGGTAGTGTTTGCTCACTTAAGTGGAGTGCAAATTTGGGGCAGAACATGCATATTTAATTAGATTTCAGCTTATTTAGCTGAGCAATATGACTGCCATTTTTTTTGCAAAGTACTGTATATATATTTATATATATATATATATATATATATATATATATATATATATATATATATATATATATATATATATATATATATATATATATATATATATATATGTGTGTGTGTGTTTAGACTGTCTGACTCTTCTAAATCTGTCGTATTACTATCTCTCACTGTGACTATCACTTATTCAAATCTACTCAGAAGGGACCAACCCAAGTCTTAATTCTCCTATCAAAAATCTACGACAATCTCTCCTCCACCCTTATGATTGAATCTCTCCTCCCCCCTTATGATTGAATCTCTCTTCATTCCTTATACAAGCATAGAGCTATCCCCAACAGCTGGTCCTCGTGCAAGCAGCTTGCACTCAAACAGTCACCTGACACTCTTGCTTCTTTGCTTTCTGTAACAATTTGTTTTACATGTTGAGATTATAAACCTCATGCACAATCTCATATCTGTCGCCTGTTACGACATGCATGAGGGAACATTAGATTTATTCTTACAATATCTCCTCATGGACCTCTAGGTACTGCTTCTGGCCACACTAGGGGCAAGCTCTGGAACAGGTTGTGCAGGTGGGTAGCAGTTGTGTTATTCCAGCATAACGTTATACTTTAGAATCATCGTATACTGACAAGCTGGTTGCACGCCTAGCGTGACAAGACTGTGCACGCAGCAAGATAGTGTCCACTCATAACACAATTACACAGCAAGAAGGAAGGATTTATCATTATCATTTTTGTTTTCATTTTTCGCTCTTCGTTGAGAATGGAGCCACCTCACAGGAAGCCTGCATCTAAGCATTCGTCAGACGCAGTTTTTTTTTTTTAGCAACCTGTTATGAATACTGAGCTAGCAAGAGCTAGCAGCCTCATTCACAATCTCGTATTAGCCGCCTCTTACATAAACAGGTTGTATGCGTAGGACATAAAATATTTATATTAGAAAATACATGTTGCAAGCTTGGAGACAAGAGTATGTGATGGTAACAAAATGCACAAACGTGCGGTAGAAAACAAAAGTCGTATGCTTATGAAAAGCCCCCGATTTGCTAAGCAGTCACAGCAATTGCTTCTCGCAGAACAGTTAGCGTTTCCGGCATCGGATTATGGTGGCGTCACGCACCCGTCTGTTCAGCTGTAAATTGATACCTGACTCTGTTCCTGAATTGGCGGTGGCAAAGGCAGTAAGAAAAGGAAATTCATAAAAAAGCTGGACCTAGTATGGTGAACTGTCTAACACGTGACTGCCCTACGGCTATATCTGAGACGTGACTACCTTTACTCTTCGGCATGCGATTGGTTGGCGGTTAGAGCGCTTTTATCTCGTGGAACAGTTACCGGCATTGTATTATGGTAGCGTCACGCTCCAGTCCATCACGCTGTAATTGGGTACCCGATTCTGCTACTGAGTTTGGAAGGGCAAAAGCAGCGAAGAAAGAAACTAGTCACACTACCTCATAAAATATCTGGACTTACTATAATAACACTTCATTCACGCACGGCTTTTGCTGCTGAGGAGACTGTCTTTGCCTTTTTTATTACATTTTTATGTTGATTGGTAAATACCTAATATGTGTGCTTGACAACAATGGTTCCAGTTTGGAAAAATTATGGCACACTCGAAAAACAAATTGTAAGGTTCTAACAATTATTGTACTTTACAAAAAGCTGTTAAGCTTGAGAAAAGTAATGTAAGCTTACCATATTCTACGGGTCATGTTGAATACAAAGAAGATAGTTTGCACATCTAAGATTTTTTTGTAAAGTGTTTACCTAGTTCTGGCTAGGCGCGCACCGTTCAGCCTAGACACAATGTTAGCGGTTATATTAAGGCACATGTTCTAATATAAAAGGCCTTGTGTTCTGGTAGGTAGGATTGATTTGCTATTCTACACAAACAGAGTAATCTGGACTTAAGAGAATAATATTATTGTTGATCAGAATCGACATCCCTGCACTCCGGGCAAACCTATAGGTACTCAGTCTCCCTCGGCAAATGTCGAAGAGTATAAATGTTCGATATTCCGGTAAGCCTATCACTTCTGTTGTCAAGTTTTCTATTTCTTTATTTCTCACGAGTGTCTGAAACACACTTTTATGTGTGTAATATTTATTTTTGTACTGTTTACAGGCCTCGGATTTCTCCTCTTTATCTGTATAAATGCTAACTGTTCCTGTAGCTCGCCGGTTGTCTGCACATTCTCATACGTCCATCCTTGATGGTCTTTGGTGTGATGCCAAGTTCCAGTAATCATAGCCTTGTTGATTCATCCATTGTGGTGTCTTTCTCTAACAGGCGATCTCTCCCTTATCCATATCCAGTGTCCACACTTTGGCCTCGCTAGAAGCTAGTCTATCGGCTCTCTCTTTGTCGCGTACCCATGCCAACCAAGACAGATTCTATACATAGAAAACATGGGCAGCCTAACCCCGGGTTTTCTACTTGGAAAACGTGTGCAATTAAAACAGTTTTGAAAAAAAAAAAACCTGTGTGACCAATGCCCAGATTTTATACTTAGAAAACATATGCAAGTAAATAAAATGGATTCTACACACAGAAAACATGCGCAACAAAGACACAGGCGTTATACTTAGAAAACATGTGCAATTAAGACATAGATTACGTACAAAGAAAACATGTACTACAAGGACATAGAATGTATGTACATAAAACGAGCACCCAAGACGCAGGTAATATAAATAGAAAATATAAACAGAAAAGACACATTCTATACTCTGAAAACATGCACAACCAATATTCAGGTTTTAGACATACAAAGCAAGGAGATTAAACACCTAACCAGAAAAAAAAAAAAAAAAAAAACAGATTTTCACAACAAAAAGGCACTTGTCTCATAAAGTAAGAACACTGAACAGTGTTCCCACGATCACAAAAGCAGGCTTAGTTTCACCTTCCTGCCAGTTTAAACTCAGTAAACACATCGCGACTGATGTCCTTTGAAGATAACTCAAATATTTGCTGATGACTTAGGGCGTTTAACCTTCCGACGAGAAATGAAACCGTAATAATGGAGCAGTATTTCCTTGACTCCATCTGTTAGTTCTCGTGGCAGTCGCTGGCGTTTTTGTGAAATAATTAATACCACCACTGAAACCCTCACTGCTAGCCGTCTTCTATGACCTTCTCTACAGGAAGCCATAGTTTCCCTGCCATATCTGCTGACTTCCTGGATCATAGAGGACGCTGCTTCAGTATTTGTTTATGCTTAGATATAGCGAGTTCAAGTAATCCTTCTGTTAAAACTATGATTTAGAAAGTCATTGTTGTATTTATTTCCAAGTATTGGTTTGTGGAAATATTCAACAATCCTTGTTTTAGTTTGACACGTCTGGTGATTGTGATGTGTTGTTTTGTTGGAGTGGTCCGCTTGATGATTGTAAACAGTCTCTAGAGGGGGAAAAGGCACAATAACAAAATTACAATGAAAAGACGAAAGTAAATAGTGTATGTAACCTTTCGTTTTGTTTCAATACTTCTGTCTTTATGTAGGAGGAATTAGAAACCAAGACATTGTTTGGTGTAATATTCTGTTTCGAACGCCGATTCAATAATGAAAAGAAATTATGTATTAACTAATGACATGTAAATATAACTTCAACATACTCATCATTATCATCATCACTGTGGTGGTTTTGATGTTATTAAGTGTGGTTGCTATGTTACCTAGTGTACTGAATGAGGTCAGCTGTGAAGGTCCCTGAAGATAACAGTTTATGTGAGTTTACAGGATACCTTTCTGCTACCACCTATGACCTCAAACAGACTTATTCTGCTATTATGTATGTTAGCTACGTTTAATGTCTAGGGTACTGAAATGTGGTGTGCAGGTAATTAAGTACACAGACACACACATATAAACACTAGGTTTAATAATAAGCTCTATGATCAAGTCAATTAACACTGTGTTTAAATTTTAAAATTTACATTTTTTTTTAAAATTTATTTAGTCCTGACCCAAGTTTTCTTCTGGTCAGGACGTGTGAAACAATATGAATTTATATCAAAATAAGAGCATATAATTGAATCATTACATGAAAGGTTTGTACATAGATATATAAGTGAAATTTGCTAATATTAATACTAACTACAGAGTCTTTGGGAAAACTAGTACTGGATGTCGGGTCGTGGTGTGTACATCATACCCAGTCTTTGTTAGTACTGTTCATTGGATTTTTAACAGGGTAAATGGTGGCAAAGTTCGTTATTTATTTATGGATATTGATTAATCAGCAGCAGGCCAGGTCTTCAATACTTAACTGGCCTGTGGCGATGTAGTAAAGTTGTTCACTTGGCCCACTCCTCACAGGTGCTGAGGTAAAATGATAGGCTTCTTATTCATCCACCGTTGGATTTCTTCAGAACATCTGGCACTAGCACAGTGCCAGACAAAGAAACTCACAATTCAAAATGAAAACACACAGATACGTTGTACTAGCACAAACTCAGCTGAGCTGCTGGCTAGACTATGGCGTCCCACTGGTAATATTATATCTTTAATGGGCGACACCCTTCGTATCATCAACGATCTGCTTAGGTGGACAGTCTTCACAAAAATGGCACTTGCCGGCTAATGTTTGTCAATAATATTACTCTTTTGGCCAATCAGAGTACTTCCCCTCTACAGTTTAAATATTTAAACCTAAATGTCCAATTTCGGTCTAGTGTGTAGTGTATTTCTGTCGGTCTGTCCGTCCGAACTTGGGTTTTCCCAAAATTACACTTGGTTTTGGACCAACTACAACAAAAAACTACACAAATTTTGTCTCACTTACGTATAAGATTTCTATGCTAAGTTATTTTTAGATTCTACCCGCCTTGTCTGCCCCTTGTCCACATGTAATTTGTTTTTCTGCTTTAGTCTCAAGGACGTGTCAAAAAGTAACTTTAGTGAGAAGTATGCACAAATAACTGTCTGCTCTTCTGTATTGAACAATACAGTCTTTCGTCAATATCTTCCGTGTTATCTGTCCGTCTTTGTAATTAAAAGTATATTATTTCTCAGGGAAAGATGGACTATCAAACTAGCTAACTTTTGACTGAGAGACCCACAGTGCTTCTTGTACCCCTATTTCGCGGAAAACAAATACTAGTTTTGACGCCAGCCCATATTCTGTATTATTATAAATCAGTGAAAGTGCTCTGTCTCTTAGGATACTCTAGTTCTCTAAATAATTGGCTGTGTGTGGTGTTTCCAGAAATAGGGCCTCCCAGATCTGAGGCATAGTTACGTCTTAGCTCTGATGACTCTCACTGGTGCAGCCACCTCACTGAACCATTGTATGGACATGAGGTATAGCATACATATAGGCGTGAGGTGGCAGGGAAGCAAACCCGTAAAAATTGCTTGCTGAAATCGGATGTGTCGGGCTGAAAGGCGCAGATATCACAGCATAGCTGTAAACTACGACACAACGTACTTACCGCTCAAAACTAACGGCCAGAATTGTAAGATAGAGATATGGCTAAGAGCGAACGCAAACAACAACAACATATGCTTGTTAGGTCTCAGCGTTTTTGTATCGCTGAATGCAGGGTGTCCACAAAAGTCGGTGACAATCTAAAAAATGTAATAACTTGAGAAGTGCTGAATGAGGATCGGTGAAATGGGTCGTTGTTTCGATACGTTTCCCTACTCGTCTGCCTACGACATCCTACATGCAGCGTATTGTCCAGAACTAATCTGACTGACGAAGAGAGGCAATGTCACAAACAGGAATAGAGCAGACTTTGTGTTTTCCGAAACATTATCTGTCAACCCTTCAAACATCTGTTGTGGTTTAAGATATTTCACGATGTCAATGCTAGAAGTATTGCTATGGCAACCAATCAAATGTAGGAAAATATAAAAAATTGGAAGTATCACGCTAGCCACGACTGGTATGACAAGATCACTAATGTAGAACTGATGAAAGAAAAAAGCAGACAAGTGCCACTGCAACAAGAGATGAGAAGATCACTGATGTGGAAATGATGACAAGATCACTAATGTGGAAATGATGACAAGATCACTGATGTGGAACTGATGACAAGATCACTGTTGTGGAACTGACGACAAGATCACTGATGAGGAACTGATGACAAGATCACTGATGTGGAACTGATGACAAGATCACTGATGTGGAACTGATGACAAGATCACTAATGTGGAATTGATGACAATATCACTAATGTCGAACTGATGACAAGATCACTGATGTGGATCTGATGACAAGATCACTAATGTCGAACTGATGACAAGATCACTGATGAGGAACTGATGACAAGATCACTGATGTGGAACTGATGACAAGATCACTAATGTGGAACTGATGACAAGATCACTGATGTGGAACTGATGACAAGATCACTGATGTGGAACTGACGACAAGATCACTAATGTGGAACAGATGACAAGATGACTGATGTGGAACTGATGACAAGATCACTAATGTGGAACATAAATAAACCAAACAAGTGCCACTGCAACAAGAGATGAGAAGAAGACGTTGGAGGTGGATAGGACACACATTGAGGTCACCTGTTGACATCATTATCAGGCACTTATTTGTCTGGAATCCCCAGGGTAAGAGATACAGATGACGACATATAAACACATGGAGAAGAGATACAGATGGCGACATATAAACAAATGGAGAAGAGATACAGATGACGACATATAAACACATGGAGAAGAGATACAGATGACGACATATAAACACATGGAGAAGAGATACAGATGACGACATATAAACACATGGAGAAGAGATACAGATGACGACATATAAACAAATGGAGAAGAGATACAGATGACGACATATAAACACACGGAGAAGAGATACAGATGACGACATATAAACACATGGAGAAGAGATACAGATGACGACATATAAACACATGGAGAAGAGATACAGATGACGACATATAAACAAATGGAGAAGAGATACAGATGACGACATATAAACACATGGAGAAGAGATACAGATGACGACATATAAACACATGGAGAAGAGATACAGATGACGACATATAAACACATGGAGAAGAGATACAGATGACGATATATAAACACACGGAGAAGAGATACAGATGACGACATATAAACAAATGGAGAAGAGATACAGATGACGACATATAAACACACGGAGAAGAGATACAGATGACGATATATAAACACATGGAGAAGAGATACAGATGACGATATATAAACACATGGAGAAGAGATACAGATGACGATATATAAACACATGGAGAAGAGATACAGATGACGATATATAAACACATGGAGAAGAGATACAGATGATGACATATAAACAAATGGAGAAGAGATACAGATGACGACATATAAACAAATGGAGAAGAGATACAGATGACGACATATAAGCACATGGAGAAGAGATACAGATGACAACATATAAACACATGGAGACGAGATACAGATGACGACATATAAACACATGGAGAAGAGATACAGATGATGACATATAAACACATGGAGAAGAAATACAGATGACGAAATATAAACAAATGGAGAAGAGATACAGATGGCGACATATAAACACATGGAGAAGAGATACAGATGACGACATATAAACAAATGGAGAAGAGATACAGATGACGACATATAAACACATGGAGAAGAGATACAGATGACGACATATAAACACGTGGAGAAGAGATACAGATGACGATATATAAACGCATTGAGAAGAGATACAGATGACGACATATAAACAAATGGAGAAGAGATACAGATGACGACATATAAACAAATGGAGAAGAGATACAAATGACGACATATAAACACATTGAGAAGAGATACAGATGACGACATATAACCGCATTGAGAAGAGATACAGATGACGACATATAAACACACGGAGAAGAGATACAGATGACGACATATAAACACATGGAGAAGAGATACAGATGACGACATATAAACACGTGGAGAAGAGATACAGATGACGATATATAAACGCATTGAGAAGAGATACAGATGACGACATATAAACAAATGGAGAAGAGATACAGATGACGACATATAAACAAATGGAGAAGAGATACAGATGACGACATATAAACACATGGAGAAGAGATACAGATGACGATATATAAACACATGGAGAAGAGATACAGATGACGATATATAAACGCATTGAGAAGAGATACAGATGACGACATATAAACAAATGGAGAAGAGATACAGATGACGACATATAAACAAATGGAGAAGAGATACAGATGACGACATATAAACAAATGGAGAAGAGATACAGATGACGACATATAAACAAATGGAGAAGAGATACAGATGACGACATATAAACACATGGAGAAGAGATACAGATGACGACATATAAACACATGGAGAAGAGATACAGATGACGATATATAAACACATGGAGAAGAGATACAGATGACGACATATAAACACATGGAGAAGAGATACAGATGACGACATATAAACACATGGAGAAGAGATACAGATGACGACATATAAACACATGGAGAAGAGATACAGATGACGACATATAAACACATGGAGAAGAGATACAGATGACGACATATATAAACACATGGAGAAGAGATACAGATGACGACATATAAACACATGGAGAAGAGATACAGATGACGACATATAAACACATGGAGAAGAGATACAGATGACGACATATAAACACATGGAGAAGAGATACAGATGACGACATATAAACACATGGAGAAGAGATACAGATGACGACATATAAACACATGGAGAAGAGATACAGATGACGACATATAAACACATGGAGAAGAGATACAGATGACGATATATAAACACATGGAGAAGAGATACAGATGACGACATATAAACAAATGGAGAAGAGATACAGATGACGACATATAAACACATGGAGAAGAGATACAGATGACGACATATAAACACATGGAGAAGAGATACAGATGACGATATATAAACACATGGAGAAGAGATACAGATGACGATATATAAACACATGGAGAAGAGATACAGATGACGACATATAAACACATGGAGAAGAGATACAGATGACGATATATAAACACATGGAGAAGAGATACAGATGACGACATATAAACACATGGAGAAGAGATACAGATGACGACATATAAACACATGGAGAAGAGATACAGATGACGACATATAAACACATGGAGAAGAGATACAGATGACGACATATAAACACATGGAGAAGAGATACAGATGACGATATATAAACACATGGAGAAGAGATACAGATGACGATATATAAACACATGGAGAAGAGATACAGATGACGACATATAAACACATGGAGAAGAGATACAGATGACGATATATAAACACATGGAGAAGAGATACAGATGACGACATATAAACAAATGGAGAAGAGATACAGATGACGACATATAAACAAATGGAGAAGAGATACAGATGACGACATATAAACACATGGAGAAGAGATACAGATGACGACATATAAACACATGGAGAAGAGATACAGATGACGATATATAAACGCATTGAGAAGAGATACAGATGACGACATATAAACAAATGGAGAAGAGATACAGATGACGACATATAAACAAATGGAGAAGAGATACAGATGACGACATATAAACAAATGGAGAAGAGATACAGATGACGACATATAAAGAAATGGAGAAGAGATACAGATGAAGACATATAAACACATGGAGAAGAGATACAGATGACGACATATAAACACATGGAGAAGAGATACAGATGACGATATATAAACACATGGAGAAGAGATACAGATGACGACATATAAACACATGGAGAAGAGATACAGATGACGACATATAAACACATGGAGAAGAGATACAGATGACGATATATAAACACATGGAGAAGAGATACAGATGACGACATATAAACACATGGAGAAGAGATACAGATGACGACATATAAACACATGGAGAAGAGATACAGATGACGACATATAAACACATGGAGAAGAGATACAGATGACGACATATAAACACATGGAGAAGAGATACAGATGACGACATATAAACACATGGAGAAGAGATACAGATGACGACATATAAACAAATGGAGAAGAGATACAGATGACGACATATACGACATATAAACACATGGAGAAGAGATACAGATGACGACATATAAACACATGGAGAAGAAATACAGATGACGACATATAAACACATGGAGAAGAGATACAGATGACGATATATAAACACATGGAGAAGAGATACAGATGACGACATATAAACACATGGAGAAGAGATACAGATGACGACATATAAACACATGGAGAAGAGATACAGATGACGATATATAAACACATGGAGAAGAGATACAGATGACGATATATAAACACATGGAGAAGAGATACAGATGACGATATATAAACACATGGAGAAGAGATACAGATGACGATATATAAACACATGGAGAAGAGATACAGATGACGACATATAAACAAATGGAGAAGAGATACAGATGACGACATATAAACACATGGAGAAGAGATACAGATGACGACATATAAACACATGGAGAAGAGATACAGATGACGACATATAAACACATGGAGAAGAGATACAGATGACGACATATAAACACATGGAGAAGAGATACAGATGACGACATATAAACAAATGGAGAAGAGATACAGATGACGACATATAAACACATGGAGAAGAGATACAGATGACGACATATAAACAAATGGACGACATATAAACACACGGAGAAGAGATACAGATGACGATATATAAACACATGGAGAAGAGATACAAATGACGACATATAAACACATTGAGAAGAGATACAGATGACGACATATAACCACATGGAATATAAACGCATTGAGAAGAGATACAGATGACGACATATAAACAAATGGAGAAGAGATACAGATGACGACATATAAACAAATGGAGAAGAGATACAGATGACGACATATAAACACATGGAGAAGAAATACAGATGACGACATATCAACGCATTGAGAAGAGATACAGATGACGACATATAAACACACGGAGAAGAGATACAGATGACGACATATAAACACATGGAGAAGAGATACAGATGACGACATATAAACACATGGAGAAGAGATACAGATGACGACATATAAACAAATGGAGAAGAGATACAGATGACGACATATAAACACATGGAGAAGAGATACAGATGACGACATATAAACAAATGGAGAAGAGATACAGATGACGACATATAAACAAATGGAGAAGAGATACAGATGACGATATATAAACACATGGAGAAGAGATACAGATGACGACATATAAACACATGGAGAAGAGATACAGATGACGACATATAAACACATGGAGAAGAGATACAGATGACGATATATAAACGCATTGAGAAGAGATACAGATGACGACATATAAACAAATGGAGAAGAGATACAGATGACGACATATAAACAAATGGAGAAGAGATACAGATGATGACATATAAACAAATGGAGAATAGATACAGATGACGACATATAAACAAATGGAGAAGAGATACAGATGACGACATATAAACAAATGGAGAAGAGTACTGGGGGAATACATGAAGGGGATAAAGAAGACTTGGCAAGACCTTGAGCTGACGGCACGTGACCAGAAGACTTGGCAAGACCTTGAGCTGACGGCACGTGACCAGAAGACTTGGCAGACGTTTGTTGAAGACCTGTGCTAATTGCGGGGCTGTAGGGTAATGATGATGATGTTCACCACGATCAGTGTACATTGTGACGCAGAGCCACCCTGACGGATGATAAGTTAGATCTGCCAATATGTCTACAACAGCTTTGACAGTCTGCTGATCCAAAAAGACCATATCACGTCACCGGCATGTGTGTGATACAATACTAAACATTCACTTTTGCACTCTCCTAAAGGCTTATTCACAACATACGTGGAATTTCTCGATCCCTATAACAACGCATTCTGTTAGCTAGTGGTATAGATAATTCATCGTCATCATCACGTCGTGTCTGCTAGCGACTAATTCTCTCCACAAATATATTGTGAGTATTCCAGTTTCGGCCATTTGGTTTCTTCGTCTATCAAGCCGTAGTAAATCTCTTTGTGTCTTCCCTTATTTCGTAAGTTCTCAGTATTTCCTGCTATCATTACGTCTTCTGTACCCACCTTTCTAAGTGTTCATTTAAAAATATTTTTTTCTAGTTATTGTGATCGTTTGAGCATCCGAGTGGCAGATGTGTTAGATTGATTGCTTTTCGAAGCAAAAGCACCGCAGTTTCAAATATTTACTGTTTACAGGCCTCGGGTTTCCCTTCCTTATGTGTTATAAATGTTTATACAATACCAAAAACCTACCCAGTGTCCTGTGCTTACTGTTCTTAGTCTTCTATAAGGGAGCCGCGCTGGTGTAATGGCTTCGGCGTTGTACTGGCGACCAGGTGTTCATGGTTCAAACCCGGGCGTCGGCGTTTGAAGAAATGTTTACGGCCGGAAATTTGACTGAATAGCCTGAACGGCTCCTGTGATAAACCCTCTGTGGATGGGAAGGAGCGAAGCTCCTGACCGGGTTGGAAGGAAAGTCCTCAGGTTCCCCAGCCTCGCAATGACATGTCATTGGGCCGACGGGCTGAAAGCCCAAGTGCCGCTGGTTAAAAAAAAAAAAAAAACTAGACACAGTATTAAGATCTTTGTCTTGTGTAGTCTGACCTATACTGTATAATACGGGAACAACAGAAGGGATTGCATCATTAATAAGCTGGACTGCCCATGGTAAATTTCCGGTGCGGGTCGCACTAGTGACCCGTCATCCAAGCATCATTTTTTGGTGATGCCTAGAATGCAGGGAGGATAGTGTGATTCGCTTGCATAGCTAGGCGGGATTGTCGCACGGAAGGTCCTGGGTTCGAGACCCGGGTAAGCCACTCACGTATGTTGTTTTTCTGTTGTCTAGTGTTCTACTTCTTTATTTCTTACGAGTGTCTGATAACATACCTTTATGTTTGTCTAATATTTTTTCAAATCAAGCCCCGTCACGTTCCAGTCTACCCAACTATGAAAATGAATTACCTTCTCTTGAGTTAGGGAAGGAGAAAGCAGCGAGGGAGGGAACTGGCCACCCCATACCTCACCAAAATGAGATCTAATAAAGGTGAAGTCTCTAACTCTTCCCTTTCCTACGGCATTATCTGCCATGAAATTACCTGGACCGTTTTATTTTTGAAAGAGTAGCTCTACCACTTATTGGCCTGTAATATCTCCTCATTTAATGTCTTATCTATTTATAGCTGTTTATGCAACGTTTCCTTGATGTCTTATCTATTTATAGCTGTTTATGCAAGGTTCCCCAACGAGGAGACCCCTCGTGTACCACAGTGTTTGTTGTTTTTCTCAAATACTGACTTGTTTTTAAAATAGGAGTTTTGCTTCGTTTTTGGCCTAAACACACGGTATGTTGGTCATATTATGGCGCATGTTCAAATATAAAATACTTTGTGGCCTAGTACGTTAAACATTAACTCCCTGGTCTTTAAGCTTTGTTTAACATATTATCATGGTAGGATCTAGACACCATCTTACATATGGCATATGGAGCCTCTGGTTATATTTGCTTTTTAAAATTTATATTTTTTAAAGTGTACTTTATCATTAGGAACATTTTTTGATTACTTAGATTTACGCAGTGTGCAAAATATCCTCTATATACTAACTGTCTTACCGAAACATCTTCTGAAACTAAAATTTAAAATCTCACCACATTTTCAGGAAAATACGGAATGGCGCTCATTGTACGGTGACAGCGAAATTGAACACCTTTAACAAGAGCGCACAACCCTTTCAAATGTTTTCACGGTGAGTGACCAATGACCATGATAAGTTGGACTACGAAGATCTAACGAATTTGACATGAACTAGTGGAAACCAAGAGCCAGGGATCCAGACCTCTAGGACGACCCAGAGTTCGCTAGGAGGACAACATTAGATAATCTCTGAATTACAACATTAGATAATCTCTGAAGGACAACATTAGATAATCTCTGAAGGACAACATTAGATAATGTCTGAAGGACAACATTAGATAATCTCTGATGGACAGAGGATTATATTGGAAACAGGCCAAGAGGAAGATAGATGATAGGATAGTTTAGTGCTCTCTCTGACAAACATTCCAAGTTAGAAGAGTTATGATTAAGTAACTAAGTAAGGATTTGAGATGGAATAACAAGGAATTGAAACAACTACAGGAGAATTAGTACCTTCACCAGGGGACTTAACAGTAACTAGAGTATAACATGATTATTTCCCTTCATGTTTTGGCGGGTTACTTGTAATTTTTTTTTTTTTTTTTTTTTTCAGTGTAAAGAAAATCCAAAGTTAACAAGCTGTGCTATTTATAAATATTTTACATGTTTGACCACTGCAAAATAATGCAAAAGCTATTGACCGTGAGTCATTAATATGATGATGCCGTGCCGTTTTTGTGGGAGAAAAAAACTCTTAGATTCACACACAAAAACACAACTCCACTTCGGTCCCAGACTCAACACTTCTTTCTCAATCAGTTTATCTTTGTAATGTATCACAACTTTGCGGAAACTCCGTACACTCATACACGGAGACAAAAATCAGGCAGAAGAGAAAAATCGATCATTTTCTTATCATTATCTCTGGTCATTGGGCAGTTGATCAGAGGTCGCAGAAGCGGAAATAGAAAAGATAAAATATGGGTGTAAGGGGAGGAAACCAAACTATGCTGTAACGTGAAACCATTTCCGCCCTATAAGGAGTTGTCTGTCATTTGCAGCAGAGATGTCTTGATCGCTCCAGAAACTTCGGTGGCATTAAGACATTTCCTTTCTAGATAATTCTTGCTCTTGCAGTTGAAAGCCAAAGATGTGTTATATGTACTTGTACAAGGTGGATACTGTGGCGAGATGGATGTAGGATAGAAATAAAAGATATAGTTTCCAGAAATGGAGAAGAGGGCTGGTGAACTAGTGGTATGGATGGCAGAGGACAAGTCAGGTAGTTAAATGCACAGTCCTAGGTGGTAGAAGTAGAAGAGAGCTGTGAAGTACCTTCTCACTAGACGGTCCTAAGCTCTAAGTGTGTCTCTAGTAATAGTTGGTGTGAAATGCAGCTCGTTAATTATTCCAACCAATGCATGAAATTTCTCTTAATCTCCACAGAATAACAAAATTTCGTACAGAAAATTGAATTTTTTAAAAATCACTCAACTGCGATTTATAAAATATATCTGTACATTTATTAATTACAAATCGGAGTTTGGTAAAGATTGCAGATATGTATTTACACAAATCACAATGTTGGAAAATTATAAGGCGTCAATGTCTTTGTTCATAGATTTGGGCAATTGGTGACTTTTGGATCTGTTTCTTCAAAGTAATGATTACTTATCTAATTCAGGTTCTTTCACTGCACAGACCTCTCGTCATACATCAGGTGTTATTGAGAAGATACTTAATCCACCTGGACAGGTAGCCACAATGCTACTATCTGCGAATACAGAGGTGGTCCTTCAATCACTCACTGCAGTCTCTTTTGCTTCTGTCATAAGCTTGTTTTTGTGACTCTCTCGGATAAGAACCTGAAATATATGCACAGATTGTGGTATCCGTTTTCTATCACCAAGACAATCCTCCGATGATGACGGGCAACTATTGATCAGAACCCTCATTTAGACACAAAGTCTATGAGGCCGTGGTCATGTCAATCAAAGAAATACGATACAATCAATAAAATACATCGTTAGACTATAAAAATCATTTACACATTTTTCTGAATTCTGTCTTGACTACTCCCCTTTGGTTCTAAGTTATACCAAAAGTGGTTTCCCTTTGAACATATTACATCAACGAAATTTTACATTGAACGAAAGAAACCAAAGAAGCTAAGAAGCAGTGGAAGAAGATGAAGCGGAGGAAGATGGAAATCGTTGGCATCCATCATTTACAAGCTAGGCCCTGAAAAAGACTGTTCGCTCTTATAGCTAGTATTGCTCAGCCCTGACAAGGACTTCTAGCTGCGCCATGCTGTTCAGGATTGTTCAGGTTATATTCAGTTTGGAAATTATTTTCTGTTATCAGGACAGGGTTTAGAGTACCAAGATTAAGATATCAGCAGGTAATTCAAAGTCAATGCTAACATGAATATTAAATATAACAGAAATTTACATAACACCAAAATACTTATAACTCAACGATTAATACAAGTTTAACATACCTGTCATACATAGTATTACGGACATGAGCTTATCACTTATGCACGTCTGCTAACAAGCAGGGCAAATTTGCTTTTCTCAGCTATGGGCTGTGTCACGAGTATGGAAGTTGATGATGTCTGAAGTTAGACAAAGTATGAATGAGTATTGTGAAAATAAATATGAATGGAGTCACTAATGTAGAATAGGGAGTGAGGTATGACTTCTGGAGAGAAGAAAGATAAAATCATGTATCTAATGTCTTCTTCCAGCCACACTGGAGACAATATTTAAGATGTCATGTACCTCATCCGTCATCTCTTTTAAATAGGGAAATCTATTACAGTAAGGACAACAACATTTAACATCAGCTTACAGGTAGAAAGTGAACATATAATTATATTTATTACATAAATAACCACAAATAAAATAAAATAAAATAATCTCACTAGCGCTATTAGGCCAGTGATTTTAAATCACACCAAATTACAATCAAGAACACAGGCAAACCACTACCACACGTAAAATACCAAACTCAGAGACGGCCGCCAGTCCTCTAGTGAAATCGGCTGCCACTGCTTTGGTAAATAAATCCAGGAAAATGTATCCTCTATGCTGGAGAAAACAAATCAACCTAGCGACGATTCTCCGGTCAGCCGAAGTATAGTCAACAGTGTCCTGTAAACACTCCCAAAATTAAGGAAAATTATACTTCTTCATTGTATGGTCTATCTGTAAGCTGTGGAAAGAAAAAAAAATGTATCCCACAGGCCGCTAATGGTATTGCGGTAAATATTAAGGCTCTCAGCGTAGAGCACAATGCCTAATACATGAATGACCAGTGCCCTGGTAGAAGTATCAGGTGTGGGGCAATGAAGTTAAGTCCAGATTGAGACTCTAGTTGAACAACTAACTTTGACGTGTATAATGAAAACGAATACCCACGGAGAAGGTCAAATGACTACTACTATGGCAAAGTAGTGTTGTAATCAGGCGACTTTGCAGTGTTACAACAGGCAACCACTGCTATCTGAATTTTCTGTACTGATGAACACATCTGCTCTGGTAAGTGCCCAAGTTACTGGAGGGCAACAGAAGCAGACAGTATGTGTCTTAATGATGGGTAATGCTGGAATCTGACAATAAGTTGTCAAACTAATGTTATAGGAAGCAGGGTACAAGGATGTCCAATTTCCCCTGAAAATAAACAAGTAATCAATATCCTATAAATAACCCGTATCAGACAAATCTTTTCATTCCCTCACACACGAAATCAGAACAATGGCAAGGAGTGTTAGGGATACCTATCATAATATATAGGTAAATTGTGTAGCAGGTGTTCAGACTGTGACTATATGTCGTACGTCCTTCTACATTCGTCGTTCTCTCCTGCATTACCGATTTATTTCTTTTTTTTCACACTCATCGTCCTATTATTTGGCATATTTTATGCACCTACATTCTTGCCTAGTCATTCTCAGAATTGTTTACTTTTCACTTTATGAATCGTAGTATTACAAGGCTAATTATATAGGTCAGCGGATAATACGTCTATCACTTAAGTCGTCTAGCCACCTTTGATAGAGACGGTCATTGTTGACACAATGTGTTAACGCCCGATCGACGGAGAGAAAGACAGATTGTTAATCTGGGAAATCCATCTGGGAGATGTACGTAAACACAGGTGATAATATGTAATCGCTTCCGAGTGCCTATCTCTGTATCAGTAATACAGATAACCCGTGTGAGGAAATTATGTTTGGAAAGGTATTAGCTAGGAAGTAAGTTCACCGATGTGTTTGTGAGCTTGCACAAATGCAATCGGAATTATTACTGTCATTTTTGAAAGAGGTCACTAGATTAAATTTTAAAATTGATATTTTTAAAACACGCGGGGGATAGTAATGATTTAACACTCCGACCCACATAGTTCTAAAGAGACACGGCTGGTCTAAATCGAGAGCGAGAGATAAACTTTAGTTCTCATTGGCACGTTTGTCTAAAATACTATCTGGTACTTGGACTGAGAAATGGAAATATAATCTAGCGAAGTAGGAGACACAAATCAGACTGTATTTTCAACATCGTCTAGTAACAACTCCCAGTAGCCAGAGAGAAGGATCGGACAAAGAATTCCTAAATTAAAAGTGACAGATCAAAGTATTTGTGCGTCTTTATAACTTAAAAGAGAACCCGCAATTTTAAATACAAAGACTGGAAACTTAAGGAATCAAAAACACAAGTCATAAGAAGGATTCTGACACTACCCCAGACAGAGTGTTCAAAGTATCAAATCAACGTTGCTGTGTCCATTCTTCCTCAATGTGTGTCCTATCCATCGCCAGCGTCTTCTTCTCAACTCTTGTTCCACTGGCACTTGTCTGGTTCTCGTCATCAATTACACATTTGTGACTTTGTCATACCATTTCTGTCCTTCTATTCTACGGAAGCACGCGTTTATAAAAGTCTGTAGCTTTTTGGTTGTTGTTTTTGTTGTTCTCCATGTCTCAGAGCCATACAATAGGACTGACTTCACATTTGAGTTGAAGATTCTTATTTTCGTGTTGGACTTGATTTCTCTTGTTCTCCATACGTTTCCCAGTGCAGTGAAAGTCCTCTTGCTTTTTGTATTCTTATTTTGATATCACCGTCTGTCCGTCCAACTTTGTTTATATTACTTCCAAGATATGTGTATGATTCTACATCTTTTAGTTGTGTTTCTTCAAGTTCAACCTTGTTATCATTTCTTGCATTTATTCTCATAATCTTAATCTTCTTGCAGGAAACCTGTTAATAGCATTACAAGGCAGTCCTTGTTCTGGAATCCACAGGGAAAGAGAGGCAGAAGTAGACCAAAAAAATACATAGAGAAGAGAACTGGATACAGAGGTGAAAATGATGAGCAAAACATGGAAATAACTTGAGCGGATGACACAGGACAGGAAGACTTGGCATGTGTTTGCTGAAGGCCTATGCTCCTTGGGGGATCTAAAGGGTATTGATTGTGTCCATTCTACTGTGCCAGGAGCTTGTATATCACATTTGGGGTGAGTATAAACTCACTGAGTTTTACTCAGGGAGAATAATTATTCAGAGAGGCTAAAATTGGTGGGTCGATAGCGAGACAACTCACCTGTTAATCTCAGCCCATAAGTGTACTTAGCAGAGGCATTTGTTCTTTTATTTTTCCTAAAGTTTTTGGTACGAGATGTGGTGGATTTGGTGTTATAGATGTTTTTATTTAATATTATTTGTGTACCAAGTGAGGTCAGCTGTGTAGGCCCTGAGTTTAATAGTTGATGGTTAAGTATTTTTAAGGAACCTAGCTGCTACCACCCTATGATCTCACTTGGCTCTAGATTTTTATTTATTAGTTATGTGACTACGTCTAAGTGTCTAGGGTAATGAAGATATAATGCAGTGTAAGACAAATCAATACAAATACACTTTAATTCTATCACATAAATAGGACTGGGTCAATAAAACAACCACATACAGACTAACACTCTATGATATATCTTATAGAAGTCTGTGGCTGAATATTATGTACTATGCTATATTACAATTTTATTTGCCCTGATTCAGAATTTTCTGAGTCAGGACCAACAACAAAATGAAAATTATGGTTGTATTTACATAAAATTAAATACCACAATGGATCTTCTGTCCATATAATGCAATATTTCTATCTAATTATATTTAGGTATTTCTATAGACTAAGTTAACACTGGTAATTAATGGTGGGTTGGGGTATTTTCATCACACCCTCTCTTTTCTCTATATCTTGTGGAATGTTTATTCAACAGTAAATTATTTTATTTATTAAGTTTTAATACAAGTGGATGAACTCTTAGTGCTGACACAATGGCACTTATCTTCCGTTGGTAGTAGTTACGATGCTGACAATCTCCTATATTTCATGGGTTGATTCGTAGTAGACAGCGTGTACCAGCAAAAATTTCAACCGAATGACCAATCTGACACAGTCCCTGGTGTAGTGTGGTAGACAGCGTGTACCAGCAAATATTTAAATTTCTCTCACGAAGATAAAATACACCAGGGTTCTGGCACTAGCTTAGTACCAGAACAAAAACCCTGAAACAAGGTTATGATTCTTTATAACACATCTACATTATCATTCCACAAGTAATACATGGTATAATTCAATAAAAAGAAAAGGGTCAGATCCCGCTGACCAACCCATTTCAACCAATTTCATCTGAGATAACAACTCATACCAGTGCTCCTATTCTTCTCCCTAATGGCTACAACGCCTCTGACACTTCAACAATGATCCTCTCCCATAGGGTAATGTGGGTTAGCCTTCCCACTGGTAACTGTGGAAATCATTTTAAGTTATATAACTCATGTAAGTTTCACTGCGTGTGAGCAACCCCATAGGCCCTGCATAAGTCTGCTAGGGGACCTATGTACTTAGTCGCAAAACATTCCCAATAAAGCAGTATGTTATACACCAAATTTTTGTAACAACAAGGTTAATAAATTTCGTTCTTACCACAATTCAATGGAAATATCACAAAAATACGTTGACTGGCATTAGCATTAATATATATAAGTTCAGCTTTGTCCTCGTCCAGACTGCCAAGGTTTTTTATTTATTTCACTCTTAGCACTGCTGTTCTCAACGCAGCTTGCATACTAACAATTTTGTATCAAATGGCGACAAGCCTTGGAAGCTTTTTGCCAATATCACTAGACTTGCCCAATCACAGCGAGGTCTAGCTATTCAATTCAAATTTGAAAAAAACAAAACTCCAAACATACTAGGAGTGAGTCTGCAAAATATATTTAGCTTTTGAGCCAACCAATACCCTCCTTCCTATACTCCTATACTAACCAATCGGATTTGAATCACTCTAATGCCTCTTTTTTAAACTTGCGTCCCCAAATAATGTTATAAATAGAATGAGCAAAAACAACAGTCTTATCGTTCGTAGATATATAGTATTATTTCAATATCTTGGTTAATAATTGGGCTACTATGTATATTAAAACATATTATTGCTCAGGAGACTCTAAGCTATCCATATATATGATTTTTATGGCCATATTTTTTGTCGTTTGGATTTTCAGATTCGTCACTGTTAGTCGTCAATTATATACTTTTCCATAAGTCGGCAATCTTTCCCCCTTCTCTATATTTTTATTCAAAATGAAACAACTTGTTTGGGTTACGTCAGAAATACACTACTAGACAGGAAATGAGAGCTGACTGTGTGTGTGTATATACATTTCAACTGCGAGAATATAATACGATACATGCATGTGGCTTTGCGTCTTGTTTTTCAAATCTGCTAAAGGCAATACTTTCGCGCTCTCATTACAATTTGGCGTTTCAAAACCCAAACGCGTGACAATGGTAGCATTTCTTCTGTCGCTCCTTCATCCACCTCCCTTCTTCTCTCTCTCGGTCTTGGAACAAATACTCCTTGACTCTGCAAAATGTTATTTTTAATTCTCAAGGACGAACTAGTAAAGCGTGTAAGATTTGACGGCGAGATCATTTTCTAAGCATTACCACTGCACAAAATTCAGCGCTCTACTCGCGTAGAGACGACGATAGGCAACCACCCACGGGCGGGTTTATTTATTATCATAGGAGTAAAATCTTACTGAATTTAGCGATTATTTCACAGATTTCGCTACACGAGACTACATTACTGTTCGTGGTACGAAGTTACATTTACAAGAGACCAGTCTGAAGTAGGAGTCTTCGCCACTATTTTGTGATTCAAAAGCTGGGGTCGACACCAACTACCAACAGTGGACACGATGTGAAGACACCGACACTGATATTAGGAGTGAAGTTCATCTTGACGCCTCTAGAGAAGAGTCCTCATCACAAAAGACATGACAACGACCCATTGCAGTAATCCGCCTGTTACGTTTTTCTTTGTAACAGGCGCAAGCAACGGACGATAATCGTCAGTCCCCAATTAAATCTTAGTGAAGACAATTTAAAAATCCTCAAATGTCACTTTCATCCATATTTATTTTAACTTGTTAAAGACTAATTAGTTATTAAATTTGTTATATGTTATTTTACAAATTCATAGTTGATTCAGTTGTTATTGAGCGCATGTATGATCGAGAATCTTTAATATACGTATATACATATAGTTACAGGCATTAAAAAAATACTTATAACAGGAATTTCGCTGGATTAAACCAGCTGGGGGCTCGATCAAGCCACGCCATTGCTTAAAACTTCACAAAAGATGCCGGATCAGATATAAGTTAATGATGTTCTGCCCTTTGCAGCATTGTTCTTGACTTCTGAATTTCTTGTGGACACTCCCTTGAGATAGAAGCATCATTATCCTTCATCTACAGCTCCTCCAAGAGTAATCTTGTGCGAAGGCGACACAAGGGGCATTCACTCGAGTCGCAAAAACAGAGACATATCACTCTGATGTATAACCCTACCTTGGACAATTCCTAGATCGTCCAGTGCTAGGCTTCTGATCTCACTACCCAGGAGATTCGAGGGGGGGGGGGGTGTGACATTATTAGGAACCACTATTTCTGAAAAAAACATTTTCTTAAAATATATTCTTTGTACTGGGAACGAACCTGGCACCTTTAGAATTAGAAATGGATGCTGTTAAGTGTATTTTTACATACTTCTCTGCTGGTCGTTTATGGCTCGATTTGATTCCATATTTTAGTTATGTATCAATTTGGAAAAGTTTATTCTTTTATATTCCGTCATTGGGTTTGACATAATTTTCATTCGTCTTTGTTGCCAACAGAAATCTGGCTTGTTGAGGTTTTGTACTCGTTAATGAAATTTGAGTATGTAATTATTTGTCCAACTCCCAAACTGTGAAACTTGTAATTTGAAGGTAATCAATCAAGAATTTGAACTTCTCACAGATGTGTTTTCAAGACTATTGATAGTTAACGACTCTCAGTTTTATTTAGCGCCTGCAACTCACATATATTTTACACATTGCTCTGTCCAATTTCTATAATAAACAATGGATATATTCGATCCTTTAATTATCGTCTTTATGTACTGTTTCTGATACTACCGCGTTCCTTTATAATACTAAAACTGCTTAGTTCTGTATTTATCTCACACATCTTAAATTTCAGTCCGCCTATTTATTTATTCAAAGTCATTTACTGACAACTTGAATTTCTGCACATACTTTATAATATTCTTTCTTCCGCATCATATAACTTTGTGTAATCTTGGTTTCCGACACCATATAACTAGTCGACACTAATTCTTCTCAACACGTGTTTATACTGACTCAAAGGTTACTAACCTTGGGAAAATCTTTCCACATATTTCTGGCACAGCATGCCTCATCCAAATTCTGAATTTCATATCCTTATGAAAATGTGTTTCCCACACATATACTTGTAACGTTACGCCTATACTGGAGTCAATCTAGACTCATTTACATTTTTAACACGTAGAAAATTCTACACTTGGAAAAGTGGACCCTGCCACCTTGGCGGACACTGCGGAATCTCTCCCTGACATAGGCACGGACCCCTCACGTCATCATACGCTACCGTCCCTAGTCATATCTACCGAATATATAGTTATCCTGTTTTGTGATGTTCATCTTGGTGCGAAGTTAATTGTAATTCAGGCAAATCATTGATTTTGCGCTGCCCAAGCACATATTTTCCGAGTCTAATACCCAGAAGAATATTGGTGATTTCTCATTATCTTCCCTGAGTTACGCTGTGTTTACTCAAAAAAGAATTTATTTATTCAGAGAGACTAACATTGGTGAGCGGACAACGAGACAATGCGCCTGTTAATTTGCAGCCCACAAATGTACTTAGCAGAGGCATTTGTTCTTTCTATTTTGTCTAAAAGTTCGAGAAACGAAGCTATCAGATGGTTCGTAGAACAAAGCTATCAGACTGTAACATGTCATCATCACAGAAGAATTGACGAAACCCAGGCTGCAGGACTCACTTAGACGAGCTAAGTTGTTTAGTGAAGGAAACAGCAAAAGGACAGAACATTTTTGTTAACATTCCTCTATCCAGTCTCGATGACGATAAAAACTTTCATCTAGAATTCCCCATCATTTCATTGATATTTCAACCTGTTAAAACTAACTGATTATTAAATGTGTTACATGTTATTATAAAACCTAACAATCATAGGTGATTCAGTTATTATAAGTGTGAAAGCAAACGTATGAGCAAGACTCTTTAATATATCTATATTTAGACATATATTTACATTTGCAGAGCTAATACTTATAAAAAGGAATTTCGCTGGATTTACACCAGCTGGGGGCTTGAACAGGCTAAACCCATTGCTTAATTCTTCAGAAAAGGCGACGGATAAGATATAAGTTAACAATTGCTCGGCCCTATGCAGCATTGTTCTTGACTTCTGGAAATATCTTGTGAAAACCCCCTTGAGATGAAAGCGTCATTGCCCTTCTATCTACAACTCTGCCAAGAGTAATCTTGTGCGAAGGTAGACACCTTTGACGACCCATTTTAGATACTCTTGAGTGTTGGCCACTGGTGGACCTTTACTGCAGAGCTAAGGGGAGGCAATCCGTAACACTTACTTTATAGCAACGTCAACCCAGTCACGCGAAGTGGATTTCTTACTGCTAGTTATACAGTCACGTTCATTCCTCTGACACGTTCTTGGAGAGATATTTCCAGCAGATTGAAATTTTGGTTGGCTAAGCGACACTTGGTTTATTATTGGTTGTAATTGGGTTAACATTCACTAATTTTTGAACTGGAGCTAGAGTGACTTTATCCATAAATTAATAAGTGTAGTGGTTCTTTTGCTAAGCAATTTACACGAAGGGTGTCGATATTCTCAGAAGTAAAATCTCATAAAGTTATTTAAGATAAAGTCATAAACAGGTAATACGGCTGGGCATATCAGGTCTTTGTGAACAGTGTAGGAGGTGTGTTTTGGTAACCGTCGCTGGTAACATGGAGAAATCCCCTCCACAAGGCCATGTAAATTATATACTTTTTACCTCAATGTAACTTTTTGATAAATGCTTGGAGGGACCGGCACTTGTCACTTATATATTATCATTTTTTTTCCGAGACGCAGCCTGAATAGTAGTAAGAATAACGTAATTATGAATGAGAGAGAGAGAGAGAGACTACCACAAAGAACGTATGCAATTTTAATTTGTAAACACACCTGGCCATGGGCAGCGGTACACTGTTAATTTACGTAAATTCTTCGGGCGAAAGGAGCATATCGGTCTACATGAGCGGTCGGAGTGATAATTTTAAACAAGCCTTGTTTTCAGGAATGCCGGGTCATCGTACAACTGTAGGTCTGAAAGTAGATGTGTCCGAGCGTGCTGAGATACTATGTAAACAAGTGGAAAGGGGAGTTGTAAGCTGTAGGCATGTATGTAAATATTAATAGTTATAACTTGCTTAAGGGTTAATCAGGTGCATATGTATGTGTCTAATTTCAGACGATAGCCGGTGCAGTTCTGTAGTCAAACAATAGCGAAGCATCGCCTTTTATTTAACACCCGGAAACAGGAGCCCCAAACTAGCAGTACCCAACCTGCCAAACAGCCACCAGCCACCGGCTTTCTCCAACTGTGCTCGCACCGTTTATTCTTTCAGTGAGCTGGATAAATGATCAGTTTTATAGCAATCGCCTATGTGAGTTCTCAGTCAGCATCAGACTAGAACAGACCTTATCTGCCTCTAGAGAACAAGCCCGTGTGGTATCAACCTTATGTACGTGTATATACTTAGCATTCTTCCTGGCCTCCACGACAGACAACATGAGTAACGTACAGTTATCGATCAGAGACAGAATTTAATTTTTGTTGGAGCTTCAGGAGAGTGGACAGTAATCACAGCGGAGTAGATCTGGATTTGACTTTGTTTGTCACCGTCTAAGGATTTAATCTTCACGGCTACCCAGACCAGCCTACGTCAACCAACAAACTGGATGTACCTGTCCATCATGTGGAAGTGTCGTTTCTGTCCAGTGTTGTAACTGCGTGTTTCATATTCCTTCTTACAGTTTCTTTCTTAAACCCTGTTTGTTGTTTATTTTTTTCTCTCGATAAACATTGTTTTTTATTCCATATGTGATACCATGCAGATAGTTACGTTAATTTTCTCCTTGATTGTTGCTTGTAGTTTTTGATACCTTGATAGATGTTTTGCATTGAGTATTTAACTTTTGAGTGGTACAATTTAGATATTTATTAAATCGAAACAAAAAATTGATACCAGACAAGCAGTTGTTCCCAAGTTTTTGTGTGTCCTCTATGTATCTGTGTAATCAAGACATAGAAGGAAGGCGTGCCTTCAACAAAAACAAGAGTGGAGGTGAAATTCAAGATTGAGGTCTTGTAACCTGTAATCTTGGTTGTTGAACGTCACGCATATAAAGAATCACCATCAGTGATTCTGTCTACCATATTATAATTGTGCATCTCACTTCAATTTTTACACTCAATCTGGACGCCTGTGCCTTCCACATTTACATTTAAATATCCACCCCGTCACATACTTCCCCTTTAATTTTTACTTATGTTATTAGGAAGCAATCCACTTTCTTCAGGCATATTATGAGAACTGGAATATGATTTGACAACAGGAAAGATTTAAAGAGAAAAATGACAGATGATGCCACAGAGAAGACCCTGGACAGTTTGACATCGCGGCATGGAAAGAAGTCAATAATAGAATTGATGAGCTGTACTGGGAGCAGGAAGTTGTAGAGAGACGTCATCACCAACGCCATGTGGTATGGTACTTGAAAAAGAAGATTAAAAGCAACGAGATCTCGTGAATTTGATGGGACGTATGAAAAAGAAGAACTGCAGTTGCTTCAAATGAAAGAATAGGAGAAGGCACAGCGATAAGCTTGGGCGGCAACAGGGATGTCTATTCTTGCATCTTCCTCCAGAATATAAATCATGTCTACCGCATCCCCAGCACGTGAATCCGTTGGTGCACGCTTCCTGCAAAGAGACCAGCTGCATGGCGGATTCGTGATCCGTGGAGGGAGAAAAGGACACAATTATGATGCATTTAGTTTTTATATGCATGTATGTATACCTACCAGCCTACATATCTACCTCCTGACCTAGCTACCTACCGACCGACCTACCTAGCGGCTGACCTACCTACCAAACGACCAGCTGACCAACTTACCGACTGACCTACCTACCCACCGATCTACCTTCCTATCTACCGACTGATCAACCGACCTACATACCTAACGACCGATCGGCTGACCTACTAACTGACGTACTTGCCTACCGACCCACCTACCGAACGACCGAGCTATCTACCTATCGTTCTACCAACATACCTAGCTCTGTGTCTCTCAGTCTGCCTGCCTGTTTGTCCGTCCATCGAGCCAGCCACCCACAGGACCATATATCTATCTATCTATCTATCAATCTATCTATCTATCTATCTGTCTATCTATCTATCTATCTATCTATCTATCTATCTATCTATCTATCTATCTATCTATCTATCTATCTATCTATCTATCTATCTATCTATCTATCTATCTATCTGTCTGTCTGTCTGTCTGTCTATCTATCTACTCATCCTTCCATCACACTAACAAATACATCATACTACAAAGACAACACGCACACCTTCCAAAATCGCTGGCGTTGCCTCTATTCCCAATACATCAAATCCATCACGGAATGACAGCAAACACTGACCCCGAGTTTCCCAGCATTCAGCTTGAAGAACGATGATCGATGTTGTAAAATAGAAGGGAGCTGTGGACACTTCTTGAACGACCTTTTTATCACCCTCCTCTCCCTCCCAATTTCATCCTCAATTCTGTGCTGTACCAAAATAGGCCAGCTCAATAGTTGTTGTTCTTCTTCGTCTCCTGCAGATTGCTTCAAGGCCGTCAATTAACTGTCTCAACGAGGGGCGTTTGTCTACAGCGTTATATCGTACTTGTTTTATGTTAGTGTGTCCTGTGTTATGTTGCTAATATCGTAGTCTTGTAGACTGGTAAGGTCCTGCTGGTATCTATCTATCTATCTATCTATCTATCTATCTATCTATCTATCTATCTATCTATCTATCTATCTATCTATCTATCTGTCTGTCTGTCTGTCTGTCTGTCTGTCTGTCTGTCTGTCGGTCGGTCGGTCGGTCGGTCCGTCCGTTCGTCCGTCCGTCCGTCTGTCTGTCTGTCTATGGCGTAAGTGTTATTCTGTTGTTGTTTTTTTGTTAGAAGAAAAAATTGCGAAAAAGAGGAAGTTGTTGTCTGTTGGGCTGGTGTAGCCACGGGGGTTTCTGAAGTGACAAAGAAAGTAAAGGACTACTACACCCTCATGTACAAGGCGACTAATATGAAGTTGTACATGAGGCTGACAACCCCATCATGTACAAGGCGACTAATATGAAGTTGTACATGAGGCTGACAACCTCATCATGTAAGACAGATTGCTACAGAAACCACTGTTTCTAGAACATGGGGACCTGCTCCAGACGCTCATTCAGAAACAACAAATGGAAATGACGATGTTGTCTGTTCCCTCATTTTTTAGACTTGTTCATTTTTAAAGGTTTTTGGGCTGGGGGAAGAATGAGAGAGAGGGAGAGAGGAAACATGTGTTTTCCCAAGCCGGGGGTAGGTGTGTTCTGTACGGTGCCCTTTTACTGTTGTTGTATAGTCATACCATTTATCTCAAAATTCAACAGAATTGATAACAATAATCAACGCCTCACCTACCTACAACTAATTCTACCGCAATCCATCCGACTGGCTAAGTGGTTAGAGCATCGGTTTTTTGGCAGCAAATATTACTGATTCCAAAATCAAGATCCCAAGCCGGGGGTAGGTGTGTTGTGTACGATACCCTTTCACTGTTGTTGTATAACCATACCATTTATATCACAATTCAACAGAGATTGATAACAATCATCAAAGTCTTACCTACCTATAACTAACTCTACCACCATGCATCCGACTGGTTAAGTGGTAAGAGCACCGGTTTTTCGGCAGCAAATGTTCTTGACTCCGAGATCAAGATCTGGTAGCATCATGTTCCAGTCTACCCAGATGAGTACCTGACTCTGTTCTGCAGTTAGGGAAGGCAAAGGCAGCGAGGAAGAGAATTGGTTACGCCACCTCATAAAAAAGTTAGACCTAACATAGTGAAGTCTCTAACACATCACTCCCCTACAGCATTAACTTCTTTGAGATTACCTTTAACTTTTTACCGCCTAGTTAGAAAGATAATATTGTTGGATAATTTAAACATGGCTTCCATTTTGCCTCACGCGTCGTTACTTTTCTTAACGCGGACAGAATAAGTCCCTGAACAGCGCCCTGGCTATCCTCAGATAAGCTTAGTGACAGCCATTTATCCAAAAGGCATCCGAGAACGCGTCCCTGCAAGATGGTATCGAGAGTACGATCCCTAAGACAAACCAATCAATGGAATGAGGAAATTTCGAGCACGACGTGAAGGGAAAAAACATGGCGAGGTAAGCTGCGATCAAGCTACCTAAATAAAAGGTTGAAGCAGAAGTCAGACAGGGAGAGATGAGAAAGAGATAGAGTGAACGGAAATGGATGAGAGCCTATATATATATATATATATCTACAGGAATGAGAAAGAGAGCCTATATATATATATACCAAACACGGCGCATAAGGCAGAAACCAGTGCTCTCCAGGTTGTACGTTGTGACGCCACTCCTCTTGTTTAATCCCAACGTTCTTCCTTCTCTTATTATTGTTCTTCTGAGTGTTTCTTTTGGTCTTCCTTTTTTCCTCTTACCCTCAGGAACCCAAGTGAGCGCCTGTAGTGGTATTCTGTTGTTTTGCATTCGTAGGACATGACCGATATATGACCATCGTCTTTTCCTTATATAGTTGGAGACATATTTCTGCCTAGAGTCTTCTCTTATTTGTCGATTAGTCTTGAATTCTTTCCAACTGATGTTCATGAGTTTTCTAAGACATTTGTTCTCGAATGTATTCAGCTTGTTTTCCAATGATTTTGTTATTTTCCAACTCTCACAGCCGTATGTTAACACTGAGATAACATTTGAATTAAACAGACGAAGCTTGGTATGTATATTCAATGATCGTAATTTCCAAATGTTAGATAATCTATTGAATGCGCTAGCTGCCAAAGCAATTCTAGTAGGAATTTCTCTTGTTGTGTCACCATCCTGAGTCATTTTACTGCCTAAATAATTGAAACTTTCAACTTTCTGTAGTTTTTCCCCGTTCAAGATGATATCAAAGGTCTCGTTAGAAAAGTTCATAACTTTAGTTTTAGAGGCATTTATTTGGAGAACTATTTTAACCGAAAGATGACACAAATTATTTACTGCTTCTTGGGATTGTCTGGGTGTTGAACTTAAGAATGCTAAATCATCTGCGAAATCCAGGTCCCCCAGGAATTTTCCATTTGTCCATTTTATACCTAATTATTCATTGTGGGTATAGTTTCTCATAACCCAATCAATAGCTATTCCAAAAAGTAGTGGTGACATAATACAGCCTTGTTTCACCCCTGTTTCTTCTGTAAACCATTATGTATTCCCTTTATTTGTTCTAACACAACATCTTGCATTGTCATATAGCGCTTTGATTATATTCACATATTTTGTTGGAAAACCATAGATTGTAAGTATCTTCCACAATGATGGGCGGTGTAGACTATCAAAGGCTTTTTGAAAATCGACGAAGGTGATAATAAGTAATAATAATAATAATAGCCCCTTCAGTCATAACTGACTATGGGAATGCGCCCCTGAGGTGGCAGCCCTCAGCTGCTTATTTTCCTGGTGCTCCTTTCGACGTTTTCTCCTCACCTCTGCTTCTTGTGTGAGCCTCTCTTCGCCCAATCTGAGGTGGTGCCGCAAATAGCATCGCCACTTAGTGCGATCGGCAGCTTCATCCTCCCATGTTGCTGGATCCATGTCCAGTGCCCTCATATCTCTCTTGCACACATCTTTGAACCTCAGCTGTGGTCGCCCAACTGTTCTCTTACCATCTGCTAATTGTCCGTAGAAGATATCTTTTGGGATGCGACCATCTTCCATGCGGCGAACATGGCCAAGCCAGCGAAGTCTGCGCTGTCTAAGCAGCGTATACATACTTTGAAGGCCAGCACGTGACAACACCTCGACATTTGTCACTTTATCTTTCCACGAGATGCCGAGGATGCGGCGTAGACACCGCAAATGGAAGGTATTGAGCCTTCTTTCTTGCTTAGCATAAGTCGTCCAGGTCTCGCTGCCATATAGGAGTGTGCTGGTGACGCAGGCATTATATACCGCAGCTTTGGTCTTCATTGTGAGTTTAGAGTTTTCCCAAACACGCGATGTGAGGCGGGCAAAGGTAGCTGCAGCTTTGCCAATGCGGCTGTCGATTTCTGTATCCAGTGAGAGTTTGTCATTGATTGTAGACCCTAGGTATGTGAAGTGGTGCACCACTGCCAATTCATAGTTATCGATAGTGATAACTGGTGCAGCACCTACATCCTGACTCAGCACATTCGTTTTCTTTAGACTTATTGTGAGGCCAAAGTCCTTGCATGCTTTAGTGAAGCGATTCATCAAGCTCTGAAGCTCCTGTTGGCTTTGAGTGACGACTGCAGCATCATCAGCGAACAACAAGTCTCTTATAGTGACCCTTCTGATTTTTGTTTTTGCCTTCAGCCTTGAAAGATTAAACAGACGGCCATCTGACCTAGTGTGAAGGCATATTCCTTCAGTTGCATCTCTGAATGCATGTATCAAGAGTAAGGCAAAGAAGATTCCGAAGAGGGTCGGAGCCAGAACACAGCCTTGTTTAACGCCACTTCGTATATCAAAGGGCTGTGACGTGCTTCCAGCATATTGGACTGTTCCCTTCATGTCGTCATGGAATGACTTTATCATTTCCAGCATTTTAGAAGGGCAGCCTATTTTCAGGAGGATTTTAAAGAGTCCATCCCTACTAACCAGGTCGAACGCTTTTGTGAGGTCTATAATCGATAATTGCTTGGTGCAAAATTTTCTGTCCACAGTTCGGGTTTGACCCTAATCCCCATGCACCCAATGGGGAAAGCAGACAGTGGCGGGACAACACCTTATTGACTGGGGGCTGCCCAGCTTGAAGCGGGCGGTAGCTGTCCAGTGAGATCCTAGAACCTCTCCCACTGTCGGAAGTAGCCCCTGGCGCCATGCCCTACGCCAATTGGGCAAAATGCTTATAACCGGTAACTGCTACTTCCCGTGTTTTGCCGACACCTATAGGGTGAAGCTGGAGTGTCCTCTCCAGGGCGCGTGCTTGGGCACAGTTATATGGAGATCAAGCTGTTGCCCATGCAGCATGTTCCCCCTCTCCACACAGCCGGTAGATCCAAAGGAACGGCAGTAGCCGATACAGTTTGGTACCAGCCATGTCGCAGGAGTTGCCAGAATAATGTCGAATCGACATTAGACTGCCTTAGGGACTCCGACTCCGGATTTATCCTCAGGGTTTACTCCCGAAGCCAATTCCACAAATGGATATTCCCGCAAGGCAGCGGTGGTTTGAATTCAGAGTTCCTTCTCTTAGATAAGCTACCAACCAAGGATCACGAGCCCTATCTGCCCGAAGCGATAATAAGTGGCGATTGCATTTCCACTGATTCTTCTATAATTGTTCTTAGTGTGAATAATAAATATGATCGTTTCGGCCTGAAACCCGCTTGTTCTTCTCTGATCTTTTCGTCAGCATATATATATAAATACCCGGCGATGCCCAGATTTTTCCTAGTAACAGTTTAGGAAAATTAGGAAAATGTAAAAAATGAAACTATGATATTTTGATATTCGTGTGAAAATGTGTTTTCTTTTAAATTAATGACAGCTGCTTTAAGCAACTATCTTGGTCTCTGTTTAAAATAATTGCAAATGCAGCTAGCACAAAATGTGCTACAGTCAATATCACATATGGAAATGGCAGTGTCATCCAACTCAGTAGCATGGAACTGATTTTCGCAAGAGTACAAACAGTACTGCACCGGAGGGTAGGCGTTTGAGACCTAGCACTACCTTAAAAAGTCCCTAGGTCTGGCTCTGCGTCTATGACTGTACGAAAGTGTGTTTATCGCATATAAATTGTGTTATGCCTGCCTGTCTTTGTTTATGTATGTATCTATGTATAAAAGTGCGTGTTTATCACAGAGACATTGTGTATACGTTTTCGTATGTATATGTGTCTGGGGGTCGGAGTGGTTAAGAGGTATGGCGTCCGTCTCTAATTCTAAAGGTACCGAGTTCGATTCCAATACAGTGAATATATTTCATGCAAATGTTTTCAAGAACCACTGGTTCCTAATGATGTCATACTCCCCCCCCCCCCCCTCTCTCTCCTGGGTAGTGAGATCGGATGCCTAGCCTCCTCGGATAAGTCGGAAAAAAATAACAGGTCTCGTGTGCAAGTTGCGCACGTTGAGAATCCCTCGGCAGTTGGAAATCGTAAAAAGTAAGCCGTTCGGCCTCTGCCCTAGATTAATTAAAAAATTAGGAAACCTCCTCGCCACAAAAATAATTAAAGTATGTATGATTTCTGTATACACACATTGGGATCCTCGCCGGTTTTCGTAGTTCGTATACTGTGCTGAGATCCTCCTTGTGTGCTCTAAGAGAGGAGATCAACTTGAAAACGTTTTTTTGTTTTTACAGTCTTATGGTAAGTACTTTTTTTTTTCTTTATTCGTATAGAATTACAGATGGGCGTCCAATGTATTGTATTTGAAAAAGGAATAATACAGACAATTAGGAAAGCTATTTGTTTTATACACGCAAATAATTTTTTACTTTGACATTTTCTACTTAATTTTTCTTATACTTTTAAAAGTTTAATGATTTTATTTATTTAATTAATTTCGACAACAGGACAACATTATCTTTACCAGATATATGGTCCTGTGGGTGGCTGGCTCGATGGACGGACAAACAGGCAGGCAGACTGAGAGACACAGAGCTAGGTATGTTGGTAGAACGATAGGTAGATAGCTCGGTCGTTCGGTAGGTGGGTCGGTAGGCAAGTACGTCAGTTAGTAGGTCAGCCGATCGGTCGTTAGGTATGTAGGTCGGTTGATCAGTCGGTAGATAGGAAGGTAGATCGGTGGGTAGGTAGGTCAGTCGGTAAGTTGGTCAGCTGGTCGTTTGGTAGGTAGGTCAGCCGCTAGGTAGGTCGGTCGGTAGGTAGCTAGGTCAGGAGGTAGATATGTAGGCTGGTAGGTATACATACATGCATATAAAAACTAAATGCATCATAATTGTGTCCTTTTCTCCCTCCACGGATCACGAATCCGCCATGCAGCTGGTCTCTTTGCAGGAAGCGTGCACCAACGGATTCACGTGCTGGGGATGCGGTAGACATGATTTATATTCTGGAGGAAGATGCAAGAATAGACATCCCTGTTGCCGTCCAAGCTTATCGCTGTGCCTTCTCCTATTCTTTCATTTGAAGCAACTGCAGTTCTTCTTTTTCATACGTCCCATCAAATTCACGAGATCTCGTTGCTTTTAATCTTCTTTTTCAAGTACCATACCACATGGCGTTGGTGATGACGTCTCTCTACAACTTCCTGCTCCCAGTACAGCTCATCAATTCTATTATTGACTTCTTTCCATGCCGCGATGTCAAACTGTCCAGGGTCTTCTCTGTGGCATCATCTGTCATTTTTCTCTTTAATCTTTCCTGTTGTCAAATCATATTCCAGTTCTCATAATATGCCTGAAGAAAGTGGATTGCTTCCTAATAACATAAGTAAAAATTAAAGGGGAAGTATGTGACGGGGTGGATATTTAAATGTAAATGTGGAAGGCACAGGCGTCCAGATTGAGTGTAAAAATTGAAGTGAGATGCACAATTATAATATGGTAGACAGAATCACTGATGGTGATTCTTTATATGCGTGACGTTCAACAACCAAGATTACAGGTTACAAGACCTCAATCTTGAATTTCACCTCCACTCTTGTTTTTGTTGAAGGCACGCCTTCCTTCTATGTCTTGATTACACAGATACATAGAGGACACACAAAAACTTGGGAACAACTGCTTGTCTGGTATCAATTTTTTGTTTCGATTTAATAAATATCTAAATTGTACCACTCAAAAGTTAAATACTCAATGCAAAACATCTATCAAGGTATCAAAAACTACAAGCAACAATCAAGGAGAAAATTAACGTAACTATCTGCATGGTATCACATATGGAATAAAAAACAATGTTTATCGAGAGAAAAAAATAAACAACAAACAGGGTTTAAGAAAGAAACTGTAAGAAGGAATATGAAACACGCAGTTACAACACTGGACAGAAACGACACTTCCACATGATGGACAGGTACATCCAGTTTGTTGGTTGACGTAGGCTGGTCTGGGTAGCCGTGAAGATTAAATCCTTAGACGGTGACAAACAAAGTCAAATCCAGATCTACTCCGCTGTGATTACTGTCCACTCTCCTGAAGCTCCAACAAAAATTAAATTCTGTCTCTGATCGATAACTGTACGTTACTCATGTTGTCTGTCGTGGAGGCCAGGAAGAATGCTAAGTATATACACGTACATAAGGTTGATACCACACGGGCTTGTTCTCTAGAGGCAGATAAGGTCTGTTCTAGTCTGATGCTGACTGAGAACTCACATAGGCGATTGCTATAAAACTGATCATTTATCCAGCTCACTGAAAGAATAAACGGTGCGAGCACAGTTGGAGAAAGCCGGTGGCTGGTGGCTGTTTGGCAGGTTGGGTACTGCTAGTTTGGGGCTCCTGTTTCCGGGTGTTAAATAAAAGGCGATGCTTCGCTATTGTTTGACTACAGAACTGCACCGGCTGTCGTCTGAAATTAGACACATACATATGCACCTGATTAACCCTTAAGCAAGTTATAACTATTAATATTTACATACATGCCTACAGCTTACAACTCCCCTTTCCACTTGTTTACATAGTATCTCAGCACGCTCGGACACATCTACTTTCAGGCCTACAGTTGTACGATGACCCGGCATTCCTGAAAACAAGGCTTGTTTAAAATTATCACTCCGACCGCTCATGTAGACCGATATGCTCCTTTCGCCCGAAGAATTTACGTAAAATAACAGTGTACCGCTGCCCATGGCCAGGTGTGTTTACAAATTAAAATTGCATACGTTCTTTGTGGTAGTCTCTATCTCTCTCATTCATAATTACGTTATTCTTACTACTATTCAGGCTGCGTCTCGGAAAAAAAATGATAATATATAAGTGACAAGTGCCGGTCCCTCCAAGCATTTATCAAAAAGTTACATTGTGGTAAAAAGTATATAATTTACATGGCCTTGTGGAGGGGATTTCTCCATGTTACCAGTGACGGTTACCAAAACACCTCCTACACTGTTCACAAAGACCTGATATGCCCAGCCGTATTACCTGTTGTTAACCCAATTACAACCAGATAATTAAACCAAGTGTCCGCTTAGCCACCAAAATTTCAATCTGCTGGACAATATTCCCAAGGAACGTGTGCAGAGGAATGGAAACGTGTAACTGTATAATCTAGCAGTAAGAAATTCTACTTCGCGTGAACTGGGGGGGTTGACGTTTGCTATAAAGTAAGTGTTACGGATTGCCTCCCCTTAGCTCTGCAGTAAAGTCCACCAAGTGGCCAACAACTCCAAGAGTATCTAAAATGCGGTCCTCAATAAGGTGTCTACCTTCGCACAAGTTTACTCCTTGGCAGAGTTGTAGATAAGATAGGGCAATGGAGCCTTTCATCTCAAGTGGAGGTTTCAACAAAGATATTTCCAGTAAGTCAAGATACAATGCTGCATTGGGCCGAGCATTGTTAACTTAATATCTTATTCCGTCGCCTTTTTCTGACGAATTAAGCAATAGGTTTAGCTGTTCAAGCCCCAGCCAAGGCTGGGTGTAAATCCAGCGAAATTTCCTTATTATAAGTATTAGCTCCTGCAATGTAAATATATGTCTAATATAATAGATATATTAAAGAGTCTTTGCTCATACGTTTGCTTTCACACTTATACTAACTGAATCACCTATGATTGTTAGGTTTTATACAATAACATGTAACACATTTAATAATCAGTTAGTTTTAACAGGTTGAAATATCAATGAAATGATGGGGAATTCTAGATGAAAGTTTTTATCGTCATCGAGAAACTGGATAGAGGAATGTTAACAAAAATGTTCTGTCCTTTTGCTGTTTCCTTCACTAAACAAACTTAGCTCGTCTAAAGTGAGTCCTGCAGCCTGGGTTTCGTCAATTTCTTCTGTGATGATTGAACATGTGACAGTCTGATAGCTTTGTTCTACAAACCATCAGAATAGCTTCGTTATTTTTCCTCGAACATTTAGACAAAATAGAAATAACAAATGCCTCCTGGCAAAGTACATTTGTGGCCTGCAATAACAGGCGCATTGTCTCGTGTGTCCGCTCACCATGTTTAGTCCTCTCTGAATAAAATAAATTCTTTTTGAGTAAAACACAGCGTAAACTCAGGGGAAGAGTAATGAGAAATCACCAATATTCCTTCTGGGTATTAGACTCGGAAAATAGTGCTTGGGCAGCCCAAAATCAATGATTTTGCCTGAATTGACAATTAACGTCGCACCAAGATGAACATCACAAAACAGGATAAACTATATATTCGGTAGAAATGACTAGGGACGGTAGCGTATGATTGACGTGAGGTCGGTGGCCCTATGTCAGGGAGGGATTTCCGAGATCTCCCGCCAAGGTGGAGTGCAGGTTTGTCTCCACTTTTCCAAGTGTAGAATTTTCTAACCGTGTTAAATAATGTAATGAGTCAAGATTGAACAGTATAAGGCGGAATGTTACAAGTATATGTGTGGGAAAAAACATTTTCATAAGGATATGAAATTCAGAATTTGGATGAGGCATGTTTTGCCAGAAATATGTGGAAAGATTTTCCCCAAGGTTAGTAACCTTTGAATCAGTATAAACATGTGTTGAGAAGAATTAGTGTCGACTACTTATATGGTGTCGGAAACCAAGATTACACAAAGTTATATAATGCGGACGGAAGAATATTATAAATTATGTGCAGAAATTCAAGATGTCAGTAAATCACTATGAATAAATAAATAGGCGGATGTGTAAATAAATGTAAGATGTGTGAGATAAATACAGAACTAAGCAGTTCTAGTGTTATAAAGGAAAGCGGTAGTATCAGAAACAGTACATAAAGACGATACTTAAAGGATCGAATATATGCATTGTGTATTATTGAAATGCAACAGAGCAATGTGTAAAATATATGCGAGTTGTAGACGTTAAAATTTTAAAAAAAAAAATGTAGAGGTTCCCCATTAACTATCAATAGTCTTGAAAACACAGTCTGTGAGAAGTTTCAAATTCTTTGATTGGATTACCTTCAAAATTACATGTTTCACTAGTTTTGGTGGAGTTGGACAAGAATAATTACATACTCAAATTTTCATGAACGAGTCACAAAAACCTCAACAAGTCCAGATTTTCTTGTTGGCAACAAAGACGAATGAAAATTTTGTCAAACCCAACTGACGGAATATAAAAAGAATAAACCGTTTCAAAAAGTAATACATAACTAAAATATGGAAATCAAATGTGGAGCCATAACGACCATCAGAGAAGTATGTAAAAAAACACTTAACAGCATCCATTTCTAATCTAAAGGTGCCAGGTTCGTTCCCAGTACAAAGAATATATTTTAAGAAAATTTTTTTTCAGAAAATAGTGGTTCCTAATAATGGTCACACCCCCCCCCCCCCCCCCACCCTCGAATCTCCTGGGTATTGTAATCATGAAGCCTAGTACTGGACGATCTAGGAATTGTCCAAGGGTAGGGTTTATACATCAGAGTGATATGTCTCTGTTTTTGCGACTCGAGTGAATGCCCCTTGTGTCGCCTTCGCACAAGATTACTCTTGGAGGAGCTGTAGATGAAGGATAATGATGCTTCTATCTCAAGGTAGTGTCCACAAGAAATTCAGAAGTCAAGAACAATGCTGCAAAGGGCAGAACACCATTAACTTATATCTGATCCGGCATCTTTTGTGAAGTTTTAAGCAATGGCGTGGCTTGATCGAGCCCCCAGCTGGTTTAATCCAGCGAAATTCCTGTTATAAGTATTTTTTTAATGCCTGTAACTATATGTATATACGTATATTAAAGATTCTCGATCATACATGCGCTCAATAACAACTGAATCAACTATGAATTTGTAAAATAACATATAACAAATTTAATAACTAATTAGTCTTTAACAAGTTAAAATAAATATGGATGAAGTGACATTTGAGGATTTTTAAATTGTCTTCACTAAGATTTAATTGGGACTGACGATTATCGTCCGTTGCTTGCGCCTGTTACAAAGAAAAACGTAAACAGGCGGATTACTGCAATGGGTCGTTGTCATGTCTTTTGTGATGAGGACTCTCTCTAGAGGCGTCAAGATGAACTTCACTCCTAATATCAGTGGTCGGTGTCTTCACATCGTGTCCCACTGTTGGTAGTTGGTGTCGACCCCAGCTTTTGAATCACCAAAATAGTGGCGAAGACTCCTACTTCAGACTGGTATCTTGTAAATGTAACTTCGTACCACGAACAGTAATGTAGTCTCGTGTAGCGAAATCTGTGAAATAATCGCTAAATTCAGTAGGATTTTGCTCCTATGATAATAAATAAACCCGCCCGTGGGTGTGTTGCCTATCGTCGTCTCTACGCGAGTAGAGCGCTGAATTTTGTGCAGTGTAATGCTTAGAAAATGATCTCAGAATATAAAAAATAATATTATTGCAGAGTCAAGG
>JAMPIV010022072.1:0-258279 GCA_024509875.1 Oreohelix idahoensis
AGAACTGGTAATAGTAGGTGCCTTTATCAAATTACAAAACAACTATGTCACCAGCCTACTGCTATGGAAACACCTGTTAAAGGTAAATTAGGGAATTCAATACCAACAGAAAAAGAACAAATGAAGAGATGGGCTGAGCACTTCATGGAGGTACTAAACAGACCACCACCAACAGTAACACCTCATTTTAATAATCAAACCTCCACAACCACCTTGCCAATAACTTGCGATGAATTCACGCTGGACGAGATCAAACAAGCCGTTAAAAGATTAAAAAATTTTAAGCTGCTGGAGTTGACGAAATTTCAGGGGAAATGATTAAAGCAGTTAATGACAACAACCTCTTGAGAATTTTAGATATTATAAATGAAGTATGGAGAGAAGAACAACCACCACAACAATGGAAAGACAGTATTATTGTAAAGTTACCGAAGAAAGGTGATCTATCAGACTGTAATAACTGGCGTGGTATATCTCTATTATCAGTACCTGGAAAATTATTATGTTGCATGATGTTAGAAAGACTTAAATTGCATGCTGACGAAAAGATCAGAGAAGAACAAGCGGGTTTCAGGCCGAAACGATCATGTATTGATCAAATATTCACACTAAGAACAATTATAGAAGAATCAGTGGAAAGGCAATCGCCACTTATTATCACCTTCGTCGATTTTCAAAAAGCCTTTGATAGTCTACACCGCCCATCATTGTGGAAGATACTTACAATCTATGGTTTTCCAACAAAATATGTGAATATAATCAAAGCGCTATATGACAATGCAAGATGTTGTGTTAGAACAAATAAAGGGAATACAGAATGGTTTACAGTAGAAACAGGGGTGAAACAAGGCTGTATTATGTCACCACTACTTTTTGGAATAGCTATTGATTGGGTTATGAGAAACTATACCCACAATGAACAATTGGGTATAAAATGGACAAATGGAAAATTCCTGGGGGACCTGGATTTCGCAGATGATGTAGCATTCTTAAGTTCAACACCAAGACAATCCCAAGAAGCAATAAATAATTTGTGTCATCTCTCGGTTAAAATTGGTCTCCAAATAAATGCCTCTAAAACTAAAGCTATGAACTTTTCTAACGAGACCTTTGATATCATCTTGAACGGGGAAAAACTACAGAAAGTTGAAAGTTTCAATTATTTAGGCAGTAAAATGACTCAGGATGGTGACACAACAAGAGAAATCCATACTAGAATTGCTTTGGCAGCTAGCGCCTTCAATAGATTATCTAACATTTGGAAATTACGATCATTGAATATACATACCAAGCTTCGTCTGTTTAATTCAAATGTTATCTCAGTGTTAACATACGGCTGTGAGAGTTGGAAAATAACAAAATCATTGGAGAACAAGCTGAATACATTCGAGAACAAATGTCTTAGAAAACTCATGAACATCAGTTGGAAAGAATTCAAGACTAATCGACAAATAAGAGAAGACTCTAGGCAGAAATATGTCTCCGACTATATAAGGAAAAGACGATGGTCATATATCGGTCATGTCCTACGAATGCAAAACAACAGAATACCACTACAGGCGCTCACTTGGGTTCCTGAGGGTAAGCGGAAAAAAGGAAGACCAAAAGAAACACTCAGAAGAACAATAATAAGAGAAGGAAGAACGTTGGGCCTAAATAATGTGCAAGAGCTAAGAGGAGTGGCGTCACAACGAACAACCTGGAGAGCACTGGTTTCTGCCTTATGCGCCGTGTTTGGCGCTTAAAGAATTTATTATTATTATTATTATTATATAGGGTGTTAAATCTGTCTAATCTTAAAATCTCTTCCGTATTTATAGGTAAATTTGATGCCTGCAAATAATCTAATATTGGGATTCTCATTTCTTTCTTTAGGCCTAAATTAAAGCGGGAAGGAAAGTTGGGACACTCCAGCCTCGACGAATACAAAAATCTGTCACTCATATATACATATTTTTAATGAATAAATTATAAACAAACTCACCTTTTAAACAAAAACCGCAATGACCACCGTAAAGAGACTGAAATTATATCACGAGGCAGTGTTCGCTGTCTGAAATAATGACATAAACTAATGGTATTCCTCAAGTTATTAGGTCGTGCGCTGATAAGCGTTGACTTTTATAAGGGGGCAATTAATCAGTTTTTTCTCGTGTCTGTTCGTGGAAAAAAAAAATTAGGTGCAACTCCAGGATATGAAACGGCATTCAACATAACATAAACAATCAAAAAGTGTTGTGCAGCCTATAAGACATACGTAGCAAATCAACGGAAATTTTCACTTCTTCCCAAACGAGACGACTGGACAGCAAACGGGTAACCCCGATTGTAATTAAAAGTTCTTTTATTTGATTGGTGCGAGTAAGTTTCTAAATATACCTGCACATTTTTACAACACAAGTCCCCCACTTGAAAATTTCTGTTTAGCGAGGATGGGAGAATTAAACACTTTAATGACGTTAATAGAAAGATCCATAGAGGTGAAGACAGATCTGTACTTGTGCTTTATATATTACACTAAGGCATTTGACAAAATGAAACATGAGGAAATTATCAAAATGTTAGAAAGCATCAACATTGATGGTAAAGACTTGAGGATAATAAAGAACATGTACTGGCAACAAACAGCAGCTGTAAGAATTAGCAGCCAAATAGGAACGTTTCAGCGAGTAAACAATGGTGTCAGGCAAGGATGTGTGCTGTCACCGGATCTGTTCAATATGTCCAGTTAAAATATAATGAGATATCTAGAGGACATGCCGGAGTATCATTTGGCGGACATAATACAAACAACTTGAAATACGCTGATGATACAGTTTTAATAGCAAAAAGTGAAAAGGAGCTGCAGGAAATGGTTGATACAATAGTGATAGAAAGTGAAAATAAAGGCCTCGTCCTTAATAGCAAAAAGACAGAAGTATTGGTCGTCTAAAAAAAAAAAGGCTTCCCCAGAATGTACTATCACAGTAAATGGAACAGTTTTAAAACAGGTCAATAAATTCAAATACCTGGGCACATTAATAACAATGGAGGCAAAAGCAGCATTCTATAACATGAAGAGTATTTTACGCAACAATTCTTTGTCATTGGAAGTAAGAAAGAGAGTTCTTCAGTGTTATATAGAACCAATCCTGACATATGGGAGTGAGTGATGGACAATTAGTAAACAAATGGGGAAGGTACTTGTCACGGGATTGCTTCCCTTGCTTTGCAGTAGTGGTCCACTAATGGTCACAACGCAAGCGTATATAAAAGTAGGTCGTCCAAGGTATCTATCTTCGTGCAAGATTACTCTTGGCAAAGATATAGATAGAAGATGCTTCTCGTTTCTACCTTAGGGGAGCCTTCACAAGAAATTCCCAGAGGTCAAGAACAAACGCTGCTTAAGGGCTGAGCAAATTTGTTAACTTATTACCTGGTCCATCGCCTTTTGTGAAGGGGTTATGCAATGATTCTGGCCCATCAAGCCCCCAGTTGGAGTAATCCAACGAATGCCCTCTAATAATTAATGGCTCTATATTTATATATATGTATTTATCGAGAAAATCTGACTCATACGTTTGTTTTCGTACATATAAACTGAATCAACAATTATGGTTTAGTTTAAAATAGCATACAACAATTTTTTTTTTAATTAATGAAGAAAAATATCCCGTTCAACTTCTGATGGGTTATAATTAAGATATATATTGTTTTCAATTCCAAATAATTGAACAACTGCCGATATGAGAAAGTGGCATCACATTTGTCAAATTGTAAATAGGGACAATCCCAATTGTGCTTATATGTTAAATAAATAAAAATTATAAACAAAAAACAAAACAAAAAATTAAGAAGAAACTCTGAACAAGAATAATATTAAAGTGGAGGGGTGTAAAGGCCTGGTGGTTCCAGTTATATAACTGACTTTAACAGATATTTAATTGACTTTCATCTGTTAAAAGTCATATGCATTGTAAGCAAGCATTCCCAGCCACTATATATTAACACGTGTTCGTGTTAAATATTGTTTGACTATATTATGCAGTTCCCTAGGTCTGTTTATTCTTAACACCTCTTCTATATTTATAGGTAAGTTGGATGCTTGCAAATAATCTAATATTGGTATTCTCATTTGTTCATACCTCTTACATTTTAACAAGAAATGTTCTATATTATTGTCTTGAAGACATCCTGCACAGTAAGGTTCTTCTATTCTGAAATAGCCTTTTCTCAGCTGTAGTCTGAGACGTTTCTTATTACTGGGAATTTTCAATTCCCTAGATATCTGACATTTTCTTGTTGGGCCTTGAACATCTTATATGCATGTCTTCCTTTCAGATTTTTATCCCACTCTGCTTTCCATTCATCTGTTATTAAATCTTTAATTAAGCTCTTAATCTCTGATTTACTCGTCCCTACATTTATTAGATTTTTATCAGATCTACCTTTCTTGACTTCTTTATCTGCCTTTTCATTTCCTTCTATGCCAACATGTGAAGGTATCCAAGCAATTAAGACTGAACATCCTCTGGAATATAAGTATGGAGTAGCCATAAATATCTCCTCTGCTATATCAGGTCTACTACATTCTCGTAAGTTTCTATGTGCTTTAATTGTTGAAAGAGAGTCAGTTAAAACTGTTAGTTTTTTGGGAAGGTTATTGAGAATATTTCTAGTGCTTTTAGTAGCCACCATTTCGGCAGCCACCCGTGTGTTACCGGGGCCCGAAAGGGGAGCAAAGAATAGTAACACTGTCCCCTGCCAAGCATGTCGTAGAAAGCGACTAAGGAGGGTTGGGCATGAGGCCGGTTACCCCATCCTGTAAAAAATTTAAACCACAAAAAACTTCAACAAATATGGACAAGTCAAATAAAGAAAATAAAACACAGCCATCCAAGACAGGGGAAGGTCCTCTCGCGGGGAGGCGTATGATGCAACACAGAGAAAGCCGAAAGGAGTCTGTGTTGCTGACTAACCTTCTTTCTTCTAGGAGAACTTCCAGATTTGGCACCTGGAATGTTCGGACATTAAACGAACAAGGGAAAGTGGCGCAAGTGGCAGCAGAAATGAGGGAATACAAAATCGAGGTTTTGGGAATGTGTGAAACAAAGTGGAAGGGGGTAGACAGGAAGAATTACAAGGCAGTCCTTGTTCTGGAACCCCCAGGGCAAGAGAGGCAGAGGAAGACCAAGAAGTACATGGAGAAGAGAGTTGGAAACAGAGGTGAAAATGATGAGGAGAACATGGAAAGAACTTGAGATGATGGCACGTGACAGGAGGACTTGGCATGTGTTTGTTGAAGGCCTATGCTCCTTTGGGAGTGGAGGGTTATGAAAAAAAAAAAAAAATTTCGGCAGTGAAAATTGATGTATTTTCCGTGATGCTATATTCTTTTGCCATTTTCCATATTGGAATATATATTCCTATCCCCAATTTGCCATCCTCTCCCTTGATCCATCTGTGTATACAGTAATGCTGTCTTTTGATATTTGTTGTATATATTTATTGGCTGTGTTTTTAATATTTTCTATATTATTTGTTTTCTTAAGTATTTCTGCTAGGTGGTAGTCCGTGTCTGGTTTCTTGATCTCCCAGGGCGGAATCACTGGCTTGTATTTACAACTGTTATTAATTGATGTAATTAATGTACCCAGGTGGACAATTTCCTCCATACACTTCCATCCTGTAGGATATCTAGTGGTATTCATTGGATTGGCCTGAGTTGTTAGTTGGCATCTGGTAAAAGCTGTATGTGCTGGGTGAGACTTATCTAACATAACTCTGTTCATGTAATTTAGTCTTAACTCCTTTCTCCGTAATTCTAAGGGTAGAATTCCTAAATCCACCTCTATAGCTCCCATTGATGTTGATCTGATTGCACCTGCTATTGTACATAAAGCCTGATGCTGAATTCTGTCTAATTTAATCTTGTTACTGTGTGCAGCAGAGTCATATATTATACTTCCATAATCTATTTTTCCTCTAATAAAAGATTTATAAAGAGTGAGCATTGTCTTAGTGCTTGCACCCCATCCATTACCTTTCAAATATCTTAATAAGTTAGTCAATCCTCTGCAAGACTCCACTAGTTTATCTATGTGTTTATTCCAGTTCAGCTGTTGGTCCAATATCATTCCTAGATATCGAGTGGTTTGCACTGTATTAATATTTTGCCCTTGGATATTTATGTCTATAATTTTATTTTTTACAACCCTACCTTTACTGAAGATCATACCCAATGTTTTATTTGTATTCAGCTGAAAACCTTATTTTGTCACCAATTTACATACTTTATTTATTTGCTTCTGTAGATCCTTATATAATTTTGGCAGATGTCTCCCAGTCCTCCATATAGCAACATCATCTGCAAACTGTGACAATTTATTTGTTATATCATTAAATTCCTCACTTAAATCATTTACCATTATTGGTTTTTTTTTTTTTTTTTTTTTTCGTACGCGAGGCGAAATCTCAGGTTATTATTGTCTAACCTGACATTGATTTTACGTGAGTATCCCTTTTCTTGTACAGAGACAGGTGTCCCTCGCCATTCAGGCAGATACTCACCGATTTCGGAGGTACCCATTAGAGCTGGGTCGGCTAAGGAGCCGCCAATCCCTGGTCGACGACACTCCTTCAAATGTCCTCGCCAGGTCTCGAGTTAATCCAGTCCAAATCCCGGTCGACGAAAAATCCTCAAATGCCGTCGCCCGGGTTTGATCCTGAATCACCCGGTCGCCAGAGCGGTGTTGTAATCACTACGCTAGCGCGGCTCCCCATTATTGTTAAAATTGAAGGAGACATTACTGATCCTTGGGGTATTCCATTTTGTTGTTCATACAGTTCTGATCTATCATTGTTTACCTGAACAGTGAAGTATCTATCTTGCAGGAAATTCTCTAAATAATTATATATTTTACCGGTTACTCCTATCTTCTTCATTTTAAAGAGAGCACCCTCTCTCCAGCATTCATCATAAGCCCTAGCTATATCTAAAAATACTACCACAGTTTTTTCTTTCTTTTGAAATCCTGATTTTACTTCATGTTCCAATTTAATTATCTGATCCATAGTGCATCTGTTCTTCCTAAATCCTGACTGAGTTTGATTATATAAATTATTCTTTTTCAAATAAAACTTTAATCTTTTATTTACTATGGTTTCTAAAATTTTGCCTAGATGGGAAGTTAAAGAAATTGGTCTGTATGAACTGGCATCATGGGCATCTTTTTCTGGTTTTAGTATTGGAATAATTACTGCTGTTTTCCATGTTTTGGGAATTTTTCCTGTATTCCAAATTTTGTTAAAAAGGGATGTTATAATTTCTATGGTACTTTTTGGTATGTGTTTCAAGATTTCATAGCTCAAGATGTCATGCCCTGCTGATGTATTTGTTTTTGTCCTTTATTGTATTTTCAACTTCTTCCATTGTAATATCTGCATTTAAATATAATAAATTTTCAGCATTATAAGGTACTTCTTTACTGAGTTTTTTAAGAAGTGTTGCTCTTCTGTTGACTTCAGCCTGTCCTAGAATTTCCTTAGAACTAACTCTATGGTAGTACCTGGCCAGCACCTCTGCTTTCTGCCAGTCAGTCTCTGCCCTTTCAGGTCTTTTTATATTAGGTATTATCATATGTTTGGTTCTGCCTTCAATGGCTTTTAACTTATTCCACACATCTGTTGTAGAGTTAGTTGTAGGGTTCAGTGTTTGGCAGAAATTTCTCCAATGATTTTCTTTTGCCTTAAGTAGTATTCTGTTTGATTCATTTCTTATAAATATCTAAATTATTTTCAGATCTATGCTTTCTATATTCTTGTAGAGCTTGTTTTCTTTGTTTTTGAATTTCTGTACATCTAACTGTCCACCATCGTACTGGGTTTTTGTTCCTATGTTCATTCTTTTGTGTTTCCTTAATGCGGTGTGGAATTATGTGTTCTGGCATATATGCATTTGGTATATGTTTAACAGCTATTAGTAATATTTCTTTTGTGAGATTATCTGCAAATACATCTATATTTTCATTTTCTATATTATTCATTTTTATCTCTTCCATTTCTACTTGAAAAGCTACCCAATTAGCTTTATTGTAGTAAAATTTCGGTTTTTCTACCAGTTTGTTAGGTTTGTAATTATCTTTTAGTGTTATTTCAATGGGTAAATGATCTGAATTTGTATCCCCAATAACTTCCCATTTTGCATTAGCAAGATTTGGTGTTACAATGCTTATATCAATAGCTGTGTCTTGCTGATTTGCACAAGGGTTAATTCTTGTTACTGATCCATCATTCAGTATTATTAGTTCATTGTTTTCAATGAAGTCAAACAGTAGTTTTCCTGATTTGTCTATTACATTGCCTCCCCAAGCTGTATGATGAGCATTGAAATCACCCACTGTGATAGTTCTGTTGTTTATTCTTTTATTCACGTCTGAGATATCTCTTTCGTTTATGTTTCCACTTGAACAGTAAAGGTTAACTATTTTTGTTTCTTCTAACTCAGTAGACATTGTTATAGTTATTCCTTCAAAATTTTCTGTTCTAAATGATTCCCAGTCAGTTATTATATATGTTTTATTAACTAGAAATTCCACACCTCCTCCTTTTTGAGTTTCTGTCCTATCATTTCGAAAGACTTTATATTCAGGGATGGTAAAACGTTGACTCGGATTAAGATTAGTCTTGTTGATGTATCTATATCTTGTCTCGATGTTTATCTTGTTTCTTACTAGAGTTACTTGCCCTTAGGCTAACTCTTCTTCCTACCTCCTACTTCTAAGATGGCGAATTAAACATGTCGAGTTTGTATCCTGTGTTCAGGCTTCGTGATTAAGCTTCGTAACGTGAGAATGTATGACAGCCAGCCACGTCTCATTATATTTATCTGGGACCCCAAGATGCAGCATAGTGAATGCAGTCAGCGACTCATAGCTTGACTGCCTGCGTCAGGACCAGCGAATCAGAGCTAGTCAAGACCGCACTCCACCTCCACGTGGTGGTCCTGGAAACAGTCTGCAGCAGTGCAGTCTGGCTGAGCGAGTGCGGATCGAAATGGGAAGGCAAACCCGGTCCATAAAAAATGCCGTGCAGAAGTCGGATGTGTCGACCGAAAGGTGCAGATATCACAGCTTAGGCGCAAACAGACACAACGCAACCACCGTCCTTTTCAGGGCGAACGAGGAAGAAGAAGAAGAAGAATATTTATCAACATTTACTACACACAACAGTAAATATCAACATGGTGGCAGCGGTGTTTATTTCTACAGAATTCGAACTATTCTGCTCTGAATATCTTCTAACACGTGTGCTGACGTCATAGACTGGTAGGTTATTGCTTGCATACCATTGTTAGACATTTCGTCATGGCAGAACGGCCCATGTTTCGGTTACCACCCTGCCTAGACATAAATAACGTCGAACCAGACACATTTCGTAAATGGAGACGACAGTTAGAACTATACATGCATGCATCAGAGGTGGCCTCCAAACCTGATCCCATTCGGGCGGCCATCATCTTACACTGTGCTGGACCTCAAGCTGTTAAAGTTTTTGATCAACTTGCAGAGGAAGGAGACCACTCTAATCCTAATAAAATTCTCGATTTGCTCCAGAACCATTGTAGCTCACGAAGCAATGAAGTATTACATACGTTCAGATTCTGGAACACACCTCTTCAAGAGCCCTTTAATTCCTTTTTGACTGAGCTGAGAACTAAGGCAGATTTGTGCAACTTTAACGACAAGGATCGTATGATAAGAGACAAAATTGTCTTTACTGTTAACAAAAGGTTACAAGAGAAGCTCTTGAGGGAAGCTGACCTCGATCTAAAGAAAGCTATTCACATATGCAGAGTCTTTGAGCAAACTGGAAAAGACATAAGAGAGATGAATAATACAGTACAACCTTCTGAAGCAAGGGTTGAAAAGGTACAGAAAAAAATCACTCAACCATAAACCTCCCAAGAGAGACACTGGGCATGCTGCTGGTAAAGCCTGTCAAAGTAACACTGACAGTGGTTACTTTGAACCTAGAAAGGAGTGTCATTACTGTGGACAGAAACATCTATTGATTAAGAAAAAGTGTCCTGCATGGGGGAAGTTTTGCTCAAACTGTGGGGGAAGAAACCATTTCAAAGTTAAATGCAAGAAAGTTCACACTGTTCACACAGAGTCAGTGGAAGATTCTGAAGTTTTTCTTAACTGTGTGAAGTCTAGTAAAGCTTGTACATCTGCACAACTCATTGTCAATGGAAAAATGGTAAAATTTCAGCTAGACACAGCAGCTGATGTGAATACAATCTGTCAACGCTTTGTGATGCAAGAACAATTGTTACCCACTAAACAGAGGCTTGTTATGTGGAATGGTACTAAGATGACTCCACTGGGAGAAGTTATATTAACTGCTGAGAATCCTAAGACTGGGACAAAACACAATATAAGGTTTACTGTTGTGAAAAATAGATTCACATGTTTGCTGGGCAACAACACACTGCAGGATCTACAGTTTGTGACAGTCAACACAAACAAATTTATTGCTAAGGTGGCTACTGACAGTTTAGCTAATGATCATAACTCTGATAACCATCTAGGTGTCCTGGGTGAAGCTGTGTTGCATATTGATCTTAATATTCGTCCAAAGGCACTGCCGTGCAGAAAAATACCATTTTCACTTAAGAGCAAGATAAAGTCAGAGCTTCAAAATCTAATGAACAGATGTATATTAATACCAGTAGAGGAACCGACTGAATGGGTTAACCAAATGGCTGTTGTTGAAAAGTCTGATGGTTCTTTAAGAATATGCATTGATCCTAGACCCCTGAATGAGGCATTGCAGAGAGAGCATTACAGATTACCAACTTTGGATGATGTATTGCCTGAACTCAGCAATGCCAAGATTTTCACAAAGCTGGATATCAAGGAAGCATTCTGGCATATCAAACTTGATGAGAAGTCTAGTAAACTTACAACAATTATTACACCTTATGGTAGGTTCAGATGGTCTAGATTACCATTTGGGTTGAATGTAAGCAGTGAAATTTTCCAGAGGCATCTAGCACAAGCTCTTGAAGGTCTTCATGGTTGCATCAATGTTGCTGATGACATATTTATTGCAGGTTGTGGATCAAACAGACAGCAAGCAATTAAGGACCATGATCTGAAGCTTAAAGCACTGAAACATAGGTGTAAAGAGAAAGGCATTAAACTGAATGAAGCTAAAGCTCAAGAGAAGAAAGAAGAAATTACCTTCATGGGTCACCTTATTACTGCTCGGGGTGTTGAACCAGACAAGAAAAAGGTTGAGACAATACTAAACATGCCCGTTCCTAAGGACTGTCATGAGGTTCGCAGATTTTGCGGCATGATACAGTATCTAGCAAAGTTTCTCAACAATCTTTCAGAAGTTCTTCATCCAATAAGAGAACTTACCCGTAAGGATACTCCCTTTATCTGGTCTGCTGAATGTGAACAAGCTTTCAAGAGAGTCAAGAAACTGATTACTTCTACTCCAGTACTCGCATACTATGATCCTGATGAATCTTTGTGTATTCAAGTTGATAGTAGCAGCTATGGACTTGGGGCTGTCCTCCTACAAAATGGTCATCCAATAGAGTTTGCTTCAAGAGCTCTAACTGAAACTGAACAACGCTGGGCTCAAATTGAGAAGGAACTCTTAGCTGTTGTATATGATTTGGAACGCTTTGACCAGTACACTTATGGAAGGAAAGTTACAGTCATCAACGACCATAAACCTTTGGCAGCCATCGTTAAGAAACCTCTGAGTCAAATTCCTCGAAGACTGCAGAATTTACTGATGCGCAGCCATCGATATGACTTTGAATTCCAATGGGTACAAGGTTCCGATCTTCTTATAGCCGACACACTGTCCAGAGTTTGTATTCATAATGTCACATTGGATTCCTTAGCTGATAGAGAGAGCAATGCAGGAGCTGATGCACCTGTAAGATTACCTGAAATACCAGATGTGATGATGGAAAAGATTAAAGCTGAAACTCTCAAAGACAGTGTGCTCCAGAGGTTGAAGTCGACCATTTTGGATGGGTGGCCTAAAAGAAAGTCTGATGTACCAGCTGAGCTTATGCCTTATTTTGACATTCGTGACACTCTGACAACAGAACAAGGCATAATACTCAAAGGAGAGCGTATTCTTATCCCAAAAGCACTGAGGCCTGAAATCAAGCAGAAGCTACATGCTGCTCATCTTGCATTTGACAGCATGATGCGCCGGGCCAGAAGTTGTCTGTTTTGGATCGGCATGACGGCTGAGATTCGACAGATAGCTGACAGTTGTCCAGAATGTCAAGAAACGAAGGCAAGGAATACTAAAAAACCTTTAAACCAACACTCAAGAGGTTTATCACCCTGGGAGAAAGTTGGCACTGACATCTTTATTATAGAAGGCCGATATTATTTAGTTCTGATTGACTATTTTTCCAACTTCATTGAAGTAGACTTTCTATCTACAATGACAGCACAGTTAGTCATCAGGAAATTGAAGTCTCATTTTGCTCGTTATGGTGTTCCTAAAGTTATTGTATCTGACCAAGGTACTCAGTTTACATCTGCACAGTTCAGATCATTTACTGCTAGATGGGGAATACTTCATTTTAAATCAGCACCAGGTCACCATAAAGCCAATGGATTAGCTGAATCTGCTGTGAAACTCAACAAGGGTATGATGAGAAAGACTGTTCAAAACAACACAGATGCATATGAGGCACTACTTGAACTTCGTAATACGCCGAGACAAGGGTTTGATCAAAGTCCAGCAGAAATACTGTTCAACAGGAAACTGCGTACACTGATACCTTCTGCAGTGAAACCCGTTGCATCTCACAGTAGAGTTATTGAAAGTAGAGGCAAGAGAGACAGATCAGTGAAAACGTATTATGATAAAACTGCTCATGATCTGCCCAAGTTGTCTCACCAGCCAGTCTACTATCAAGACCCTGAACAACCAAACTGGCAACCTGGAAGGATCGATAAGAGGCTCTCTGAAAGACCTAAAACAACACCTTTCACATTTGATCCCGAGGACCTGGAAATTGATTTCTCCTCTCCAGTTCTACCCGAGCAACAGGTTGTTTTGCCAGACATGGAAAACACTAGTGAAGTGAACATTTCCAATCCTCCAGAAGTTGATCCTTCAACTCCAGTTACTTCTAGTCCTGGGAAAGCTGGCAAAGAACATTCTCTCCTACCATCGTGCTCTAAGAGATCTCAAAGAGATCGCAAGAAACCCTCTTGGATGAATGACTTTGTTCACTCATAAAGAAGGGGGGATGTTGATGTATCTATATCTTGTCTCGATGTTTATCTTGTTTCTTACTAGAGTTACTTGCCCTTAGGCTAACTCTTCTTCCTACCTCCTACTTCTAAGATGGCGAATTAAACATGTCGAGTTTGTATCCTGTGTTCAGGCTTCGTGATTAAGCTTCGTAACGTGAGAATGTATGACAGCCAGCCACGTTTCATTATATTTATCAACATTTACTACACACAACAGTAAATATCAACAAGTCTCTTGAATGGCAAATATTACTTTAGATTGTTTAAACATGCCTATTAATACTGGTATATTTATTTTGGCACTTCTGCAACTCCACTGTATTATTCTAATGTTCTGTACGTCCATTATTTAATTGTTAAGTTTATTATAAATAGTGTTGTACTCTTTTACTCTGAGAAGTGTATAATATATTTATTTATTTGTTAACAACAAAGTCTCCTAGATTTTTGGTTTCTCTGTTAAAGTGAGTTTGTAGTTAACTTTTAAGATTCAGCATAAAGGCTTTCACAATTGTTTGATACAGAATGAATAAGTTTTTGACAATCTGTCATTTTTTCATTCCACATTTCTTCTTGTTGTTTTTTATCTGTTCGTTTTTGCTCACTCCTTATGAGTTGTCTTTCTGACTCAATCCTTTTCAGTAAATCTTCATTCTCTTCTTTGAGTTCTGCTAATTTAGCCACATCTTTAGCTACTTCATGCTGTATTTTTCTCATGGTTTTCAAGATTTCCTCTGCCTTTCTCACTGAACCTTCTGTTATCGATGATTTGATTATTTCACTTTCTTCTGGTAGATTGCTATCCGTTGTCAGTATTTTTTGGACTTTATTTTTCTTTTGGGTTATTTCAGCATTTCTGGTTCTGACTGTGATTTCTCTTGGTGACGGAGTTGTAGATGTAGCGACTGATGATTGATGTTGTTGTAGTGCTACTACTGTGCTACTTTAAATGGTGTGTTAGTACTGATTGATTTTATTAGAGCTAGTTTTGTTTGTTGGTAATGTGGACATCATAGGAAACGTGCACTGTGGTTTCCTAGACAATTTGCACATTTTCTGTTTATATTTCTTGTTCTGTAATCTTTATCATCTTCTACTAATTTGCAGTGATCATAGGTGTGGTCCCCTGCACAATATCGACATTTAGGCTTACTTCTATATGTTCTTTTGGTGTGGCCAAATTTCTGGCAGTTTGAGCATTGAATGACTGGTGGTATGTAAGCTTCTGTTTTGATTTTAGTACTGCCACTGAAGAAATGTGATGGGATTTCTCGCCCTTCTAATGTAACTATTATTGTCACGTGGGTCTTTATATCATTAAATTACCTACATCTTCTTCCTATTCTCTCACCCTAATCCTTTCATTTTATTACTTTTCCGTACTTGTTTTTCCTGTATTTTTTCGCATCACTCGTTGCGAAAAATATATTTCTTTCCCATCATCGTTTTTCTTTCTCATACTGACTAGTAACCTTATTGCATCAGATGTCAGTCGCGCAGATAGCTGTGAATATACGGTTCTCGCCAGACATACGTCTGCAGTTTCCCCGGGTCAGAGCGCGACCCGACCAGATTTCTGGGCCTGGGGTGTGAGAAATTCGTTTCGCTGGACATAGAGCAGACTTTTGGTCTACCATTTTGTTCACCTGTCACTAGCTTAAGGTGGCAAACCCGGCATCTGTACGACGCAGTTGTAGACGGTTGTCTGAGATTTGCAACTGTCACGCGCATTTCTCGGTCACTGGTGGCAGTTACGTCACGCGTTAAGCTGACGTAAATGTTGGGAGTAGGGGAGATAATTTCGCTTGGCGAAATAAGTTGGGGCCCTTGGTCTGATTTTAAGATATTGGCCCGAGTTTGAAACTTTAATTTCATTCTCGCTCCTATATTCGCAGTAGACAGGTTGTTCGAAACAGAATAGCTGTTAGCGAAGTTTCTCAGTTTGTTTCGGCAATTTGTCGAACTTCTAGACTTCCTTAAATATTCAGCATATAATTCTTAAGTTGTGCGACTACCTGTAGTTCTGTGTGAGGTAATATATATTATATCTAGTATTTTGTGAAATGATAAAGTGTTAAGTCGCTTATTTCATATTTCACTAGTTAGATTTTGCGCAGAGTGGCAAATTTATATAGTCTGTATTATTTTCTAGTGACGTGTTTCAGTGGATAGCAGAATAAATTATATCTTAGCTTACTAAACAATAATGTAGCTATAATGAAGTTAAATTTTACTGCTAAGAAATCAGACGAGATCATAATTTTCTAAGCTAACTTACAAATGCTAGAAACCTCATGAGATGTTGACGGAACACGCACGTGTTCCTAAATTCATGGGGATTGATGATTTTTTTTAAAGATATAACTTACTTTACGGGAAATTTAAATGATAAGTCAAGCAGTACACTTGCGGTTTAATAATGTAAGTTATGGTGGGTACATATTGTAAAATTATTTGATATGTGTTCTTTCTTTTATATAGTGAAACGGTGGTACCAAACTTTACCAGCGTTCTAGTACGTGAACTTTATTTGGGAAGAAACAAATCACTTTCATTACCTGAACTGTAACAGTTAAATGAAGTAAGAGGCCTTCGCGCCAGAATTAATTCTTCCAGAATAACTCTTCAGTACAATTCAGCCCGTTGTGGCAAGCAAAGATCAGAAACATTCCGACAGAGTTTTGACTAGTACTGTGGCGACCAAATATAGTAACTTCCTGAAAGTAGACACCGTTCCGACATTCCTTAAATTCTAGAAATGAAAGCTAATGACATTGTGCTCTGCTAACTTTCGTGCCTGGACAATATTTTATGTGACTTAATCAGACATTCGAAAAATTAGAACACCCAAGGAATCGTTCCCTGAGAGTTTAGTACGTCTTTTGGAACTGGGGATTTCTTGGTCAAGGACTGCATTTTTCGGGTCTGTGTGAAGGTCCTAGAATTGAGTATGTTCCCAGAGGCAGCGAGCAAAGTTGTGAGTATAACTGCATGGCCATGGCTGAATGAATGAGTGTACGCAGATCAGAGTGTATTTTACAGTTATAGATTGTCACCCATTTACTGTCTTAATTCTTTTTTGTTTAACCTGCAGAATTTGTTACTATTTGCTAGAGTTTCTTTACTTCTTAGGCTAAATCAGATTATTCAACTCTGTGCATACATTTACGAGAAAAGAAGAAAAACTCTTAGCCTAAACCCTACGTATCTATAACTCTTTGGGCCATCATCTGTTCTCTTAACGGGGCTGTGGGCTAAACCTAGAGCTAAGATCATAACGGGGATATCATCCTTGTAGCATTTTTCTTAAATTTTATGACTATTTGTATATGTTTTTTCTTGATGTATTTTTGGTGTTGTGAGAAGATTTTTTTTGATGATAATAATAAAAATCTCTCTCTTGAACTAAATCAGTGCGTTGGTCAGCTCGTTCAAATACATATAAATTCATTGTGATAGATTCCCACGTCTGTGTGTTTACCTGTCGTCACGTGTATGTGCGTGCCCGTGAGTAGATAGAGATATATTAATATATATTTCTGTGTGTAGACTGTCTGACGCCTTTAAAAGCGGTCGTAGAAGATAGGTGAGAGAGAGAAGATTATCTCGATTCTCAAAGACAGCTTCTTTATCACATTCTATCATCTCACGTGTGGGAAATTCTATTGTGGTTTTTTTTCACCAGCTCTCACTGTGACTATCACTCATTCCAACCTATTCTGAAGGGACCAACCCTAGTCTTAATACTCCTATCTAAAATCTACGACAATTATTACAGTTGAAGTTCCTAATTGCTGTGATATCCTTTCCAGTTTAAGAATCCTATATTTTGGATTTTCTGTTTGTAGTCTAGTTCTTATTTCTTCCTCTGGAACTGTTACAGGTATTCCTTTAATTACACATTTCCTGGTTTCTTTGACTAATTCTAGCCTAGTTTTAAAATGCTGTGTGCCAATTCTACTTGAACAGGACTTACTTCAGTGTGTTTTATTAAAGCTTTTGACTTTTCAGTCATGTTCATTGTGAGTATTATGCCAAAATTTGTTCTTTTTATGTGTGTTATTGACCCTTTATCTATAACTGTTTCTAGTACATTGATGATCTTACTGTCTGGTAATGCTCAAATGTTGTGAACAGGTTCACATACCTTGGTAGTACACTATCCCAGAACATCGTCATTGATGATGAGGTGAACACCAGGATCTCCAAAGCCTGCAGCACATTTGGCAGACTATACACCAACGTTTGGCATCGAAGTGGCATTAGTCTACAGACAAAGCTGAAGGTATACAGAGCTGCGGTGCTTCCAGTGCTGCTTTATGCATGTGAAACATGGACTGTATACAGGCGCCCGTAAAAAAGCTCAACCACTTCCATACAGTCTGTCTCAGGAAGATAATGAACATCAAATGGCAAGACAAGATCCCTGATACCGCCATTCTTGACAGAGCTGGTATCCCTAGCATCGATACTATTCTGATGCAGTCACAGATTCGCTGGGCAGGTCATGTAGTCCGCAGACCATCGACTGCCAAAGATACTCTTTTATGGTGAGATGCAGAAGGGTAGACGCTCCCATGGTGGCCAGAAAAAGCGCTTCAAAGACACGCTTAAGGTTTCATTAAAAACCTTTGACATAAACCCAGACACATGGGAAGCTGCTGCGCAAGACCGAACTGCATGGCGCACATCTCTTCGTAAAGGTGCAGTGGCATGCGAATCTTCCAGAAGAGCAGCAGCGGAACAGCGGAGACAAGCTAGAAAAGATCGTGAAATAAAACCTTCACATGAAGCAAACATTCCCTGCCCACACTGTCCGAGATCCTTCCAGGCCCGCATCGGGCTCATCAGTCACCTTCGTACTCATAGACTATCCTAAAATCCTAATAATTGTATGAACAGAGTGGTCTTCATCACCTGTGATGGACGAACAACAATGCTCTAATACTTACCACTTTGCCACTGATTTGAAAAATCCTTAACCTTGGGAGGTTTTGTTGTACTTTATGAGTAGGCCTATTGATTTGTTGGTCTTTCATATGGTTCTCAACAGCCTTATTCTTTGAATCAATGTTCAGATTATTGGTTTTCTCTATCATTTTACTCTGACATCTTCCTTTTTTCTTAATTGTTTCCTTTGAAGCTTGTATCTCCTGTCCTTTCTTTTCTCTGTTTGTATTCCTGATTTCCCCTTGATCATCATTCTGTGAGTCAGCTTTTACTATTTCAGCCCCATGATTTTCTGGAGATACTACCTGTATTCAATCTTGTAAGAGCCAGCATGTCTTTTAGAATAATTGTCCTTTTTAACTCTGTCGTAGATTTTAGATAGGTATTTGAGATAGATTTGGTCCCGTCTGAATGGAACAGGCAAATTGGTAAATAAGTGAGAAATAAGGTACAAGAAATAGATTTCACGAGTGAATGGCTTAAGGGTAGAATCTGTCACTGGCTTGAGAAGATACTCTAGTCCAGCCTATCTTTACGACTGTAATTTGTTTTCAGACAATCCTACACTCCTGTCATAAAATTAACCATGATACAACGTTAAAATATCTCCAATGATACAACGTAGGGATAAAAACTAATGCATAAGCTACTAGAATACATGATCGCCCACGCCGCGGGTCATCACCCGCCATGGAAATTAAATTGTTAGACGTGAAGGCAAAACGTTACCCTTGGAACGGGATGAGAACGGAGATCAAAAGGGAAAAAATATGACTGAACGCGTGCTTGAAACTAGCAAGGCTAAAAGACGCAATTGGTGGGGAACGGAGGAAAAGTCACGTCCCCAAGTTGACATAAGGTAAAGAAATCGACAAAAGGGACCTTAGCTATTATACGCAACAGTCATTTCTTGGACGCTTTTGCGATAACTTAGTCCGTTTATTTGAATTCAGCGGCACACGCAGTATAGAAGATGCTAGAAATATTTCGAAAAACAAAATAACCTTGAAAAGTAACTTTTTCTTAATAATGATGTTAGGAATATAAAACCTAGCTGGCCGGATGGCCCATCTTGAGCAGTGAAATAATATACTTTCATTTATACAGACGGATAGATAATAAGAAAGATATTGACAAAAGACTGTGTTGTTCATATCAGCGAGCGTCTGCATTGAAACAAAAATGTCCCAAATTTTCAAAAAACTGCAGCCTTGAGACTCAAGTGCTAAAATCTAGTTGGAATGAAAGAGACGGGATGGGATGGTGAACTGTGGCTAAAAATAACTTTAAAGGCAAAATTGTGTAGGGGAAGGCGGAGTTGGTTCAAAAAATAAGTGTGTTTTTTTGTGTGAAACGCAAGTAGAGACGGACGGACCAACAGACAATAAGGCATACTTGACTGAGGTATGACTGAAATGACTTTTTGGTAGGAGGTTTGAATTTGAAAGGAAAAAAGGCGGTGATTGGCCATAGATGAATATATTATCGGCGCTCAGACGCGCATTTTTGCCATTCGTCATAAGTTGTCCTAGTAGACACAGTGAATTATTTAGTGGTGTAATTCCTAGAAGCTAATTGAAATATCTAGAGGGACGCCACACTAAAGCCAGCAGCTCAGCTGAGTTTTGCTAGCAATTAACTGTGTTCTATATTCATAATTCTGGTAAGACTGAAATTATTTCTTTGTATATTTTAATATTTGTTTAATGTTTCGAGTGATTTGATACTGCCATATCAAAATCTATCCCTTACAACAAGTAAGGATTCGCTCTAGACCCCCCGCCCCAGTTCAGGGTCTAGAGACAAATAAAATACATAAACTCCAGCAAGGATTATGAAAGACAGATCAAGTGTTGAGATCAGTGGAACATATCACCTATCCTATTCTATGGCAGGAAGCTAATGAACATATTTCAGAATATGTAGTCTGGGAGAACTTATCCTATGTGAAACCAACTTGGTAAGATGTGTTGTTTGGTCAAAGAGATCTGACCCGTCTATGTGGTGTTGTTGTTGTGTGTGGTGTTGTGTCCAGAAATGGTTTAGAGGATGGAATTCTGACACATGACCAATACTTTATTGCAGAACTGTGAGTTTTTATTTGGCACCAAGGTGGTGTCAAATGTGATGTTGAATATTACAAGAGTAGACCCGTGCAGTTTATATCTTGGCAGAGCAGCCGTATATTGCCCCCAAGCACGGAGAGGTGGGGCCACCATATTCCAGCACCAGAACTACTCATTCCAGATACGTGAGCATCTGGCCTGCTGGAGATTCACAACTCATTTCCTAACACACCAATTATATTTCCATCAATAAATGGACCATGTTAGTAACCATAGACAGGGAGTGATGAGGCCACCCCAACAGCACATCCATAAATCGTTCTCCCATATAGATTACAACTATAAACAGTAGTAATATTAACTAGTATTGTAAAATACATATGTACACTCCTTTCATTTATTATGCCATATCTTCATGCATTTCATTAATAATTGCAAAACCTTTCATATGTTCTGACCAAAATAAAACCTTGGTTCAGAACAAATAAACTTAAAAGAAAATTTGTTATCAAAAATTTTACACAGCTTGAGTTAGTTCAGTGTGTCATAACATTTTATTAATATTATTAGAATTGTTAAATATCTGTGTGTGTGTATGTAAACTACCACAACACATTACATATCATACCCTAGAATTTTAACGTAGCCACATTCATTAGAAAAAAAAAGATAGGTGTGAGGTCGTAGTGGTAGCAAGAAGGGCCTTCTGAAAATTCACAGCTACATTTATCTCAGGAGCCTTCACAGCTGACCTCATGCATCACATTAAGTAATATCACAATCATACAATACCATCAATACCACTACATATATTGGGGTCTCTTGTCCCGGGATAATTAGCCTATCAATAATATTAGGATCTCCTGGGGGGAGAAATAAATTAGGGGAACACATTTTAAAAATTAAAAGTGTCCCTGAAAATAAAAGTTGGTGAATCTTCACAGCCAGTGGTAGTTAATTGATTAATTAATTAATTAGAATTATTTTAGACTAGAGTAATTAGAATTACTTTAGTGGTTGGAAATTTTAATTTGCTCATTGCTAGAATTGTTTAAAAAGTATGGCGGAGCTAGCCAAATTCAGATCAGCTGCTGTGCTAACGGCAAAGGATATGGGAATGGATGGTCAGGTTTTAATTCAATATGTAACGGCTGAATGTGATAAGTATATTGAACGGGAAGAAAGAAGATTAGAAAAAGAGGCTGAAAGAAAATTAGAGTCTGAAAGGTTGGCTGAAGAGAAGAGGTTACAAATTGAGGCTGAGACTAAGAGGTTACAAATTGAGGCTGACAAAGAGGCTAAAGCATTGGAGGCAGAAGAAAAACGACAGCAAAGGGAGGCAGAAGATAAAAAGGCCGAAAGGGAGGCAGAAGATAAAAAGGCCGAAAGGGAGGCAGAAGATAAAAGATTGACTGCCGAAAGGGAGGCAGAAGATAGAAGGTTGCAAAGGGAGCACGAATTACGACTAAGGGAGCTGGAATTACAAGGCCCGGCTCCTGAAAATGGTGCCAGCCCTTTTGCCTCAGATGCTACGCCCAGTCTGGGAGCCTCAACTCAGCTATGGGGTTTCATTTAGACCATTTTGTTGAAAAAGACGATGACATAGAGGGGTACCTAGGACGTTTTGAGTTATTAGCTACTACATATGGGTTAGAGAGAGAGAGGTGGAGTTTAAAGCTATCACAGGGACTGAGAGGTACTTCTTATGAAGTCTCTGCTAAAATGAACAGGGAAGACCAAGACAATTATGACATGTTAAAGCAGGCTTTGTTATTAAGGTACGAGAAGAATGGTGAATTTTATCGTAAGAAATTTAGAAATGCCAAACTGTTGTCTGGGGAGACATACCACCAATTCTCTGCCAGACTGGAAACCTATTTGGAGAAATGGACTGCTCTGGGGAAGACCCAAGATCTTAAAGAAATGATCATGATTGAGCAATTGAGAGAGTCCATGGCTCCAGACATGAGAAAATTTCTCATGGAACAAGGTGCAGAGAAGTTGGGGGAGGTTTTAAATGTCGCAGAGAGGTATCAGGCAGCCCAGGCAGAGGTAAGTGGTGCTAAAAAGAAGCACATAGACAATTTTAAAGCTCCACAGCAATTTAATAAATTTGATAATAGAGAGCAGGGAAATAAAGGTAGGACAAACTTTGCGCGGCCAAGAAATGACTATCGCGACAGAAACTCACAGTTCAATGACCAAAAGTTCAATGAAAGAAAACCGTTGAACCAAGGAAAAAGATGGTGTAAATGGTGCAAGAAAGATAACCATAACACCGAATTTTGTAGAAGGAAACCTTCAAACATTGCTGCAATGAAGTCGGGAACGCAAAGATTAAAGGTTAATCCTAATGGACAACAGGAACCTTATCACCCCCCAGTTTGTGAGGATGTTATTTGTAATGGGGTCACCATAAGGTGCCTTTATGATACAGGTTTGGATTATGATTCAGTTGTGAAGTCTAGCCTAGTGGACCCAAGTCAGTATACCACAGAAACAGTGGAAATACAAGGGGCGACTAAGGACATACCACTCATGACACTTCCCATCGCAAGGATAACGGTGAAAACTCGCTATGTGGAAGGAGAAATCAGAGCAGCAGTGATAGATGAACCAATCTACCCTCTGATATTGGGGTGTAGATACGTCTTCTTGGGGAATCCCGAGAAACCTGTGATCATGGCGACAGTGCAGACCAGGTCACAGAAGAAGGAGGAAGAAGGTGAACCTATAAATGCTCATCCAGAGGAGATGAGGAAGGCGCAGGCTGAGGATAGGACACTCAAGCCATGTTTTAAAAAATTGCCCAAATGCCACACACCTCCGAGCAAGGGGGAATATTTTATGAAGAACAAACTATTATACAGGAAGGCCGGAACTGGAACAAATGGTCACAACCAGCTGGTTCTTCCCACTTCATATAGGGATAAAGTGATGGAACTCGGGCATGCGATTCCCTTCAGTGGTCACATGGGGATCAGCGCCACAGGACAGCGTATAGCTTGTCATTACTTCTGGCCAGGGATAACGGAGGATATAAAAAGATATGTCAAATCCTGCCCAGAATGTCAAAGGGTAGCTCCAAAGCACTGGACTGCTCCTGCAACTCTAGGGGAAATGCCCATAGTGGGAACACCTTTTGAGAGGGTTGCAGTGGATATTGTAGGACCTCTCACTCGGACCAAGAGGAGGAACAGTTACATCCTTACTCTGGTGGACACTTGTTCTATGTGGGGAGAGGCGGTAGCCCTGCCATCAATTGATTCAAAACATGTAGCAGAGGCACTACTTACAATATTTACCCGATTAGGATTCCCGCATCAAATCTTGACGGATAATGGTTCTCAGTTCAAGGGGAAACTAACGGAAGAAGTTTTTAAGCTATTTCAAGCCAGACACTTTCATTGTAGTCCGTACCATCCACAAGGGAACGGCCAGGTAGAGAGGTTCAACGGGACTCTCATTTCTATCCTGAGAAAGCTGGCACACGAAAAACCGGATCTGTGGGATCAATTCCTGCCCGCCGCATTGTTTGCGTATCGGGAGGTACCACATAGTTCAACCGGGATGGCTCCCGCAACTCTGCTATTTGGGAGGCCAATAAAAGGTCCATTAGAAGCCGTATTAAGGACCTGGACAGATGAGAAGGCGGAAGAGACTGTTACCTCATCTTATCAATACGTGAACGAACTGACCACTCGTTTGAAAGCTGGATGGAAACTGGCAAATGATAATTTGAAACAAGCCAGGAAGAAACATGCAGCATATTTTAATAGGAAGGCAAAGGACAGAGAACTGGCTGTGGGAGAGAAGGTGCTGCTTCTACTACCCGGTAGCCAGAATAAATTACAAATTGGATGGCAAGGTCCATATACGGTTCTAGAGAAGGTGTCTAGAACAAACTATAAAATTGACAAAAAGGGGAAGGAGAAAGTTTATCATGTAAACCTGTTAAAGAAGTATCTGGACAGACCACTCCAGGAAAGCACCCCCTTATTGACCTTGGCTATTGCAACTCAAATGCAAAAGGAACCACTCACCTCACATGAATACCCATTACATCCTTGTGAAACAGCAGCACAGGTAAAAGTCAGTAAGCACCTGACTAAAAACCAGAGGGAGAGAGTTCAACAGGTTCTGGAGGAACATACAGATGTATTAACAGATAAACCAGGCCATACAAATTTGCTACAGTATGACATGAAACTGGTAGACTCAAACCCAATCTGTATGAGAGCCTATTCTATTCCGTTCGCGAAGGAGAAGGCATTGAAGGAAGAAATAGATTATTTGTTGAAGGAGGGGATTATTTCACACAGTGAATCATCTTTTAGTTCTAGTGTCGTTTTGTTGAGAAAACCGTCTGGGGAACACAGACTGTGCATAGATTACAGGAAACTGAATGCTGTCACAGAAGGACAAGTGGATCCATTACCAGACACAAAACAGTTATTTGCCAGACTGAACAAGGCAAAATACTTTTCAAAGGTGGATCTTAGTAAAGGCTATTACCAGATCCCAGTGAAGCCTGAAGTGAGACCTTATTTGGCTTTTAGCACTTCGGATGGACATTATGAATTCAACATGCTACCATTCGGACTGAAAAATGCTCCGAGTGTATTTTCAAGGATGATGCGCAAATTGTTGGATCCCCTGAATAACCCATGTATCACGAATTTCATGGATGATATTCTCGTCGCCACAGAGACATTTGAAGAACACATTGAAGCTCTAGAAATGTTATTTAATAGGCTTAGGGAGGCGAACTTAACTGCTAGGCCAACAAAATGTTGTATTGGATGCAAAGAGTTGGAATTCTTGGGACACACTGTATATCAGGGTAACATGACCCCTGATCCCAAGAACTTGGAAAAACTGCAGAGAGCACCTAGACCACAAACAAAAAAGGACGTGCGATCATTCGTGTCGTTATGCGGATTTTATCAAAAATATATCAAAGATTTTAACTCTATTTGTGCTCCTCTGACTGATCTGACTCGCAAGGGACTTCCAGATAAAATTATTTGGACTGCGCAAAGTGAATTAGCGTTCCAAGACTTAAAGGAAAAACTCACTAGCAAGCCTATTCTCAAACTGCCTGATTTGACACAGGACTTTGTCTTAAGAACCGATGCAAGTAATGTAGGACTCGGAGCGGCTTTGTTGCAAAGATCATCTTCACCTGATGGGGAACTGAAACCAGTCGCTTATGCAAGCCGCAAATTGAATAAGGCGGAACAAGGATACTCCACAAGCGAAAAAGAATGTTTAGCGTTAATCTGGGCAATAAAGAAGTTTCAAATCTATCTGTATGGTAGGACTTTTGTGGTCGAGACGGATCATCAGCCTCTCGTATTCTTATCTCAGGCTAAGCATGAAAACGCAAGATTGCTGAGGTGGTCTTTATTGCTTCAACCTTATCAGTTTAGTATCCAATATATCCCAGGCAAATTGAATGTCGGTGCAGATTTCCTCAGTCGGCACCCCTGTGATCAAAATTAGAGTAATGGCAGGCGTGAGGAGAGATTTTATCTATGTGTATCACTGGTTTTAGAACTTGCCGTAGGCATGTTTTCAAGTGGGGAGATGTGTCATAAAATTAACCATGATACAACGTTAAAATATCTCCAATGATACAACGTAGGGATAAAAACTAATGCGTAAGCTACTAGAATACATGATCGCCCACGCCGCGGGTCATCACCCGCCATGGAAATTAAATTGTTAGACGTGAAGGCAAAACGTTACCCTTGGAACGGGGTGAGAACGGAGATCAAAAGGAAAAATCTGCCTGAACGCGTGCTTGAAACTAGCAAGGCTAAAAGACGCAATTGGTGGGGAAAGGAGGAAAAAGTCACGTCCCCAAGTTGACACAAGGTAAAGAAATCGACAAAAGGGACCTTAGCTATTATACGCAACAGTCATTTCTTGGACGCTTTTGCGATAACTTAGTCCGTTTATTTGAATTCAGCGGCAAACGCAGTATAGAAGATGCTAGAACTATTTCGAAAAAAAATAACCTTGAAAAGTAACTTTTTCTTAATAATAATGTTAGGAATATAAAACCTAGCTGGCCGGATGGCCCATCTTGAGCAGTGAAATAATATGCTTTCATTTATACAGACGGATAGATAATAAGAAAGATATTGACAAAAGACTGTGTTGTTCATATCAGCGAGCGTCTGCATTGAAACAAAAATGTCCCTAATTTTCAAAAAACTGCAGCCTTGAGACTCAAGTGCTAAAATCTAGTTGGAATGAAAGAGACGGGATGGGATGGTGAATTGTGGCTAAAAATAACTTTAAAGGCAAAATTGTGTAGGGGAAGGCGGAGTTGGTTCAAAAAACAAGTGTGTTTTTTTGTGAAACGCAAGTAGAGACGGACGGACCAACAGACAATAAGGCATACTTGACTGAGGTATGACTGAAATGACTTTTTGGTAGGAGGTTTGAATTTGAAAAAAAAAAGGCGGTGATTGGCCATAGATGAATATATTATCGGCGCTCAGACGCGCATTTTTGCCATTCGTCATAAGTTGTCCTAGTAGACACAGTGAATTATTTAGTGGTGTAATTCCCAGAAGCTAATTGAAATATTTAGAGGGACGCCATACTAAAGCCAGCAGCTCAGCTGAGTTTTGCTAGCAATTAACTGTGTTCTATATTCATAATTCTGGTAAGACTGAAATTATTTCTTTGTATATTTTAATATTTGTTTAATGTTTCGAGTGATTTGATACTGCCATATCAAAATCTATCCCTTACAACAAGTAAGGATTCGCTCTAGACCCCCCGCCCCAGTTCAGGGTCTAGAGACAAATAAAATACATAAACTCCAGCAAGGATTATGAAGGACAGATCAAGTGTTGAGATCAGTGGAACATATCACCTATCCTATTCTATGGCAGGAAGCTAATGAACATATTTCAGAATATGTAGTCTGGGAGAACTTATCCTATGTGAAACCAACTTGGTAAGATGTGTTGTTTGGTCAAAGAGATCTGACCCGTCTATGTGGTGTTGTTGTGTGTGTGTGTTGTGTCCAGAAATGGTTTAGAAGATGGAATTCTGACACATGACCAATACTTTATTGCAGAACTGTGAGTTTTTATTTGGCACCAATGTGGTGTCAAATGTGATGTTGAATATTACAAGAGTGGACCCGTGCAGTTTATATTTTGCCAGAGCAGCCGTATATTGCCCCCAAGCACAGAGAGGTGTGGCCACCATATTCCAGCACCAGAACTACTCATCCCATATACGTGAACGTCTGGCCTGCTGGAGATTCACAAACTCATTTCCTAACACACCAATTATATTTCCATCAATAAATGGACCATGTTAGTAACCATAGACAGGGAGTGATGAGGCCACCCCAACAGCACATCCATAAATCGTTCTCCCATATAGATTACAACTATAAACAGTAGTAATATTAACTAGTATTGTAAAATACATATGTACACTCCTTTCATTTATTATGCCATATCTTCATGCATTTCATTAATAATTGCAAAACCTTTCATATGTTCTGACCAAAATAAAACCTTGGTTCAGAACAAATAAACTTAAAAGAAAATTTGTTATCAAAAATTTTACACAGCTTGAGTTAGTTCAGTGTGTCATAACATTTTATTAATATTATTAGAATTGTTAAATATCTGTGTGTGTGTATGTAAACTACCACAACACATTACATATCATACCCTAGAATTTTAACGTAGCCACATTCATTAGAAAACAAAAAGATAGGTGTGAGGTCGTAGTGGTAGCAAGAAGGGCCTTCTGAAAATTCACAGCTACATTTATCTCAGGAGCCTTCACAGCTGACCTCATGCATCACATTAAGTAATATCACAATCATACAATACCATCAATACCACTACAACTCCATACATATAACATATACGTTTATCCACTCACGCGCACACAGTTATGTGACAATAAGACGCACAAACGTGAAAAACTATGGTAATAGGAATATGGGTATGGACTGGCCTGACCAACACAAGTAATTGTTTTGGTTTAGTTTATTATCATCTAAACTCATCACAACATCAAACATATAGACATCAATATAAATCAAGTTTACAGAATTATGAAAATAACCCCATAAGTACCTTCCCCTCTGTTGAGACAAGATCCCGCAAGAAGTAAATAACCCAAAAGGTCAAAGATTAGCACTGGGGTATGGAATAGACAGTAAGTAGAGAACACAGTTTCTAATTAAGCTATCCCAGTAAAATAATCAGTATTAGCGAACAAAACAAAAAAAGAAGTGAGTCCAATGATTATACAAAAAGAAATATTCAATCCTCTTTCTCTCCCTCTGTCAATCTGTGGCCACATACAATCTCGCTTACCTACTAGTTGGTTGACAACTTCTTGAACGTACACCTCAGTGAACATATAACATAATCCAGGGTTGTGCTTCTCCGAAATAAGCCCCAGTTCCTCCACGTATAATTAATCTTCCTAATGGGGAACGCCTACTTTGGTGATGTTATTGAATATGATAATGTCACATCAGATAGTTCATGTAGCAAAATATAATCCGCGATCTAGTGTTCACAGTAGACAGTACTTCCAATAGTTAAAGGCAACATATGGTTGGTAAACTGTCAGAAAAAAATGGACGATGGTGAAGGTATACTAACGGTTTTTCTCTCTGGTGTTGAGTGCCGATCCTGAAACCATGTATTCTCCGTGATACATCAACTTGGAACCACAATGATCAGTAGTCAGAAATTATGTTATGTTTATATCTTTGGCCATTGTGGGCTGATAAAATTGAAATGCAAAATCTGGGTACTGTATTTTGTTTGTCCAGTTATAATTAATTCTTAATGTTTATATGTTTGGGCTCTCTCCGTATTCAACAAGAGGACCGAACAGGTCACCATCACTGACCCGATAATAATAAGAATTGTTTACTGGTGCTATTTAGACCGCTGGCAGGCTGGTTTGTGATCAGTACTAAATTTAGGAGAAAACAAAACATTTAATCACAATATCAATATCCTATCCTATCACGCGTAAGGTGAGATCTTTTATCCTGGCTGTCATTTAATTAAATTAAAAGGCACCCGTGTCTTTGCCTATCTTATCACGCTTCGCTCACCAGTTACGGGTTGGGTTTTAAGGTATGCGCCTTTTCCCCCTCCCGTCCGGTAAACTCTCAGCGCACACTATCAGTGTTAATTTAATTATGACTACTTTACAAATATCGCTTGTCATTACTAGCTGTTTGTTTCGCCACATGATATTACACGTCACTTACACAATTACACGTAATGAATTAGAAGTAAATGTATATTCCGTCAATAGTCAGTCGCCAAGTGTATTTATTAGTCAATTAACACATAGAAAATCCCAGTGAATTATAATGAGGAACTTAACACATTAAATCACTTAAATGCTAATATATATATTACCGCAAATCAGAAAAATGAAACAATCTCCACGAAATCAAATAATCCACTTTTTACAATGGCTCTAGAATGGTGAGCTAGATATGTCCAAAAATTACGAAGCGACTAGATACTGACTTTGGGAGGACGGGGTATTTATACGGAAAAAGGTTTAAATCACTAACTGGTGCGAGAAATCGCGCCTTCTGCTGTATCAGGGAAAATCAACGCGTTCGACTCCCGAGATAAGATTTTCTGCTCACGGATGCCGCCCAACAACATAGACATTACTAAGCGAACAGACCGTCTTTGATCTCGTCTCTCTGCTGTAGATTCAGATAATTACGTCCCCTGGGATCACGGACAAACGAATGTGGTCGGTGTAGAGAGTAAATCTGATGGAGGGGAAATAATCTTGAAATTGTTTGGTTGTCAGATTAGATTATGGGGTTTTCGTTGCTTGAATACGTGATTGTCAGTATTGTTAAGTTAATTATATAACTTAATATTATGTAATTAGTAGGGTATTTGTATTTATTTTACATAGAATTGTTTTACTTATTGGTTATTATGTGCTATTGTTGATTGTTTCTCATTTTCCGATTTCTTACTTTCCTTTTCTACAGATCATTTTTCTTTTGCTTGATCTTGTTCTTTCACTTACTACTGGTTGTTTCTTGTACTAAATGTACTTAGTTTGGTTTTGTATTAGATTAATTTTAGTATGCTTGCATGGTTATGTTGGATGCTTTAGTTGTTATTTAAATTTATTGCTGATATTTTTTGTAAATGCACTATTTTGATATGTCATAGGAACATTTTCGGTAGCCATATGATATAATTTCATTAACCTTTAAATTTTTGGGACTTAAATTTTAAAAAAAAAGATAGAATCATTTTTTTTCCCTGGCGGTCTGGCAAACTGTAGAGAGTAAATCTTATGGAGGGGAAATAATCTTGAAATTGTTTGGTTGTCAGATTAGATTATGGGGTTTTCGTTGCTTGAAGACGTGATTGTCTTTAGTGTTAAGTTAAGTTTCGAAAGTTAGAAAGCATGTGAACGCTGGTCAGTTCAATTGTGTAGAGGGATGCACTCTGAACTGTTTTGAGCTACGGGTGTTTAGCAATTTGTGGCTAGCCCGTGCAAGTATGTAGACTGAGCGGGGTTTATGAACAAGCGGGGTCTTGTGATTGTTTTAGACGGGAGATGTGTGATCCCGTGGGCAGAGAGTTTTTGGGCATCGACCGTAGTAGTCGGCCCCACTGTGTGTTTTCGATAGTATGCCTGTACAGTGCTGAAAGATAAGAGGCCATGATTTGTGTAGGCCATTATTTCCTGAAAGAGGATAATTTTGATATGTGAAGACAGGTTTATAGGTGAGATTATTGCAAACTGCCGGGTGAGCAGTATTGTGTGTATATTGTTATATGATCGCGCTAAGATGAGTGAAAGCGAGATTATTGCAGATTGCCGGGTATGGAGTCTTGTGAGAAATTGCTGGTAGGACTCATTAGATTATTAGAGCGCTGATGTGGAGCGTATCTTTGAGGATGCCATTTATGTTGTTAGCACGGCGATGATGTCCGTTCGCTAAAAGGATCCATTATTATGATGATAGCGCTGATGTGAGAAGTATCTTGAGGATGCCATTTATGTTGTTAGCACGGCGATGATGTCCGTTCGCTAAAAGGATTATTATTATTATGATAGCGCTGATGTGAGAAGTATCTTGAGGATGCCATTTATGTTGTTAGCACGGCGATGATGTCCGTTCGCTAAAAGGATCCATAAGTATTTTGAGGAGGCCATTTATATTATTAGCACGGCGATGATGTCCGTTTGCTAAAAGGATCCACAAGTATTTGGAGGAGGCCATATGTATTGTTAGCACGGCAAGGATGTCCGTTTGCTAAAAGGATCCATAAGTATTTTGAGGAGGCCATTTATATTGTTAGCACGGCGATGATGTCCGTTGGCTAAAAGGATCAATGATTATAATATAGCGCTAATGTGAGGAGTATTTTTAAGGAGGCCCTTGATATAGTAGTATCTTGATGATTCTGAGAAGTGGAGGACTTTATTATTGTATTGCTGTAAACTGTAATTGACCATATGTGTATTCTATATTAACGTACGGTGTTGTGGTGTAATAAACCGTCATTAACTTTCACCTGCCGTTACACCATTCCATGCCTCTGATGTGTGTACCTGTGGTGTATGATTGTACTTATACACACTCACTACAACATTCTAAACTCGGTAAGATAACAGCATGTGTGACAATAGTACTCAGATACATAAATAGCCCTGTGGGGGCGTGGCTTGAGTCTTCTCAGATTATATTGTAGAACTCGCGACCTACTTCGATCACTAGCCAGTGCGGTCAGTGTGTACTGCTAAGAATGAAACTTCTGTAAACATTTCTCCTGGTGACTTTATTATCTCGGTAACAGTCGGTAAATCTTATGATCTCCCCTTTATGCATTGGCTCAAGTCCCCATGAGAAATGTAACCATCAAAGGTACGGGAATAGTCTTATCGCCCTTGATTCTTCAAACGAACAAGCAGTTATCTTTCGACGTGCGTTTCTGTCTGATCTGTCACTGTTCGATGATAGGCAAGTCGCTCGCGTGATAATTCAGATAACGAATCATAATCGCTGACTGTTATCTGTCCGGTCGCGGACTAGCTAATAGGTCTGTTTGTAAACACTCATTAGTGCATGTAAGACAATGAACCAAAAAAAAATGGGCGTGGCTTCAAGATATGCGTTGCAAAACCTACATACTAATGAGGAAACGAGGTAGTCGGAGTTCTGAGGATCTATTTACTTTTTCCCACGTCACAAACTCTAAATATAAAGTATAATATTTAGTAGTTTTGTAAGTAACGAAAATTTCAAATTTAAAAATGGCGCCTTTAACTTTCAAAACATGGAAAGTCACGGATGCAAAAGTAATTATAAAATTAAAACTAAGTGTTAACCAATCTTAATTATTCAAAATTCTTATGAACGACAAAAATAATAATAATTCTTAATGAATTTAAACAAACAAATTAACTTCCCTGCAGCAAGCTTATGCAGGATAGAATGAGAATCACAACAATGGAACCGCCATCTTAGATCAACAAATTTAATAGTCAATTAGTCTTTAACATGGGAAAATAAATATGGAAAATTTGGTGAAAATTGAAATTAAAGTTTCCTCACTGAGGGTTTGGTAGGGCGTTAATTAATAATGTCCGTATTTTTGCTGTAGCCTGTTATATAAAACTTAGCTCCAGATGCGTCCTGCAGTTGTGGTTTCCGTCACTTCTTTTTGGTGATGAGTACACTTCTCCATGTAATTCGTCCACTGTAGGCGGGTGGTGGTGATACTCTTCTCTCACACTAGTGGCGTAGGAACTTCAGTACTTAAGTCTGATGTCTTGTAACCACGAACTGTGACAAATTAGAAATAAACAAATGCCTCAGTACATTTGTTCTCCGCAAACTAACAGGCCCATTTTCATGCACTCCACCCACGAATGTTAACCTTTCAGAAGAATTAAATTTCCGAGCGCACAATGTAACTCAGGGAATATGATGAAAATTCACCAATATCTTTGCAGTGCTCAGAATGGCAAAGACAGCTGTACATTAATTTCGTTGATTTTGAAAAGGCTTTTGACAGCTTACATAGGGACAGTTTATGGAAAATACTGAGGGCTTATGGAATTCCAAGCTGCATAGTGTCAATCATAAAAAGCCTCTATGCCAACTTTACGTGTAATGTAGGGCAGAGCAACCTAACCTTTGAGGTGAAGACAGGAGTACGACAGGGATGCCCCTTATCAACCACTATATTTTTAACAGTCATAAACTGGGTGATGCGCCAGACAATAGAGGGCAGTCCAAGAAGAATAAGATGGACTACATATTCTACATTGGAAGATCTGGAATATGCAGATGACATTGCACTACTAGCACATTCACATCAACACATCCAGAAAAAAACGGATAGACTTAATAAGTTTAGCCAGCAGGTGGGCTTGAACATCAATTTAAAGAAGTCAGAGGTCATGACGCTCAATGTGAGCAACCCTGAGCCCATATCAGTAAGGAATCAGCAACTGGTACAGACAGACACCTTCACATACCTAGCATGCATAGTAACACCAGACGGTGGGCAGGCAAAGACATCAACATCAGAATGAATAAGGCAAGAACAGCCTTTTTTAGCCTAAACAACATCTGGAAGTCCTCTCAATACAGCACAAGCACAAAATTAAGATTATATCAGAGCTGTGTGCTTTCTGTGCTTCTCTATGGTGCGGAATGCTGGAGAGTTACAGAGAAGGAAATGTCGAAATTGTCCTCTTTTCACACAGCATGCCTAAGAAAAATTCACCGAATCTTTTGGCCGAATACCATCACCAACCAAGATCTGCTTACTCGGAGCAAGCAAGAGGACATGCACACCATCATAGCTGGCAGACGCTGGAGCTGGGTTGGCCATGTCCTCAGAAGAGACCCCGATGCCATCACAAGAACAGCTATGCTTTGGACCCCTGAAGGAAAACGAAAGAGAGGCCAACCGAAAACAACCTGGCGGAGGACTGTGGAGGCTGAGATGCAAAGAATGAACCAGAGTTGGGGTACTGTACGAAGGATGGCCACCGACCGAGCAAAGTGGAATCAATTTGTTGTTGCCCTACAAGACGCCACTAGGCGTGATGGCCACTGACTGCTTTGACGATCGGCGGCTAAGGATCAAAGAAGTCACCAATATCCTTCTGGGTATTGCGTCTGGAGTGCATGAATAATGATTTGCCTGAATTACAATTAAAATGGGATATAAATCTCACAAAATGATTCTATACACTTTAGGCACATGTGATGTAATCATCACTCATTACTCGTCGCTACTCCCGTCGGGGTCTGGGGTCGCTCTTCTGTCGGGTTTCCCGCACGACTAGTCAGAAACAATCACCAGCTCTTGCAGTAGTGGTTCATGCATATACTATTTTCATATATTGAGGTTGCCAGCCTCATATATAACCACTTAGCAAGAAACCTGTAAAATTTACATTAGTAAATAAATTGTTTACACTTACCCCAAAATTTTGGGAATACACACTTCTCCGGGCGCAGATTAGAATGGACCCACAGCCCTGTATTTAGATGCTGTTCGAATCACTTAAGTCTGAGAAATTGTGAGAAGAGGCAAGCTGGAATATATCGCAACAACAGGTAAGATTGAAGGACAAAGAGATAGGGGAAGACAAAGAGAGCAAATACTGGACAATTTGACATCGTGGCATGGAAAGAAGTCAACAGCATAATTGATAAATTGTATTGGAGACAGGAAGTTGTGGAGAGACATGATCTCCTACGCCACTAGGCATGATACTTGAAGAAGAAGAATGACGTTACATATGTATTATAAATAAAACCTATTCAAACAACATGATTGAGATGTGGTGGTAGGTAACCTTGGGAAATTTCTAACTTGAATTGCCAATTCCTTCATTTTCCCTGCTTCTCACCCTCCTTCAGCTGCCATAACACGTCTCGGCTTTCCTCGAGACAGTCCAAGGCCGAAAATGTATTCCACAACTTTCTATAAATCTTTAGGCTTAACACTACTTTTATCAACATTACCTTACAGCCGCCCTCCTTTTTTTTTCTTCGAAGTAGCCTTCTTCTTCTTTGATCCTTAGCCGCCGACCGTCAAAGCAGTCAGTGGCCATCACGACTAGTGGCGTCTTGTAGGGCAACAACAAATTGATTCCACTTTGCTCGGTCGGTGGCCATCCTTCGTACAGTGCCCCAACTCTGGTTCATTCTTTGCATCTCAGCCTCCACAGTCCTCCGCCAGGTTGTTTTTGGTCGGCCTCTTTTTCGTTTTCCTTCAGGGGTCCAAAGCATAGCTGTTCTTGTGATGGCATCGGGGTCTCTTCTGAGGACATGACCAACCCAGTTCCAGCGTCTGCCAGCTATGATGGTGTGCATGTCTTCTTGCTTGCTACGAGTAAGCAGATCTTGGTTAGTGATGGTATTCGGCCAAAAGATTCGGTGAATTTTTCTTAGGCATGTTGTGTGAAAAGAGGACAATTTCGACATTTCCTTCTCTGTAACTCTCCAGCATTCCGCACCATAGAGAAGCACAGAAAGCACACAGCTCTGATATAATCTTAATTTTGTGCTTGTGCTGTATTGGGAAGACTTCCAGATGTTGTTTAGGCTAAAGAAGGCTGTTCTTGCCTTATTCATTCTGATGTTGATGTCTTTGCCTGCCCCGCCGTCTGGTGTTACTATGCTTCCTAGGTATGTGAAGGTATCTGTCTGTACCAATTGCTGATTCCTTACTGATATGGGCTCAGGGTTGCTCACATTGAGCGTCATGACCTCAGACTTCTTTAAATTGATGTTCAAGCCCACCTGCTGGCTAAACTTATTGAGTCTATCCGTTTTTTCCTGGATGTGTTGATGTGTCGAAGTAGCCTACATGCCTTAAAAAGATACACGCTAACCGCTAAGCCTTCCTGTCACGTAAATAAGTCCTGTTTCATTTCCAAAAGGATTTATTTTTTTATTTTTTTTTAGAGAAGCTTGTATTTGTTAAGCCAGGAATTTTACGATTATCTACGTCACTGGTTGTAAAAGGCACGGCATTGTTTATTATGGTTAATGAAGCAGACGTTTCTCGGAAAGATTTAGAGAACTTGTGATGGGCATTTTTCACATACTTGTAACAAATAAACAGGTTGCAGTTCATTTTAATGGGGTAATGATTCTATTTATACTTTTATATTATAGAGTGACATCCCCTTGTAATGTTTCAATAATTTTTATCTTGGTCATGTATCCCAAGCGCGTATCGACATTATAAGAGGATGTCATACTACATGTATGATATAAAAGTCTAAAGAGAACCTTTACCCTATAATGATCCCGATCATTTTAGATCTTCCGATATCAAAGTCAGTGCTAATACACTCAAGCAAAGATGATGATGGAACCTGAATTTTGTTTGTTTGTTTGTTTTTGTCTGGGTTGTCCTTTTCTCTGATGATTTAAATGTCAAACACCTTGTCATTTACTCTGTGTCCTAGCTATTAATTATATCAGTGACTGCTGTCCTTTCGTTGTTTAATTCCTTTTTCGTGTGTTTTCAGTTGCATTTACTATATTTCTCTTCAATTCTTTCTTTCTTTAAATTAAAGCGCTGATCTCTCGTGTCAAAAGTGCCGGGTTCGATTCACTACATCGTCACGCTGCAGTCTACCCAGCTGTAAATTGGTACTTGACTTCGTCCTTGCGTAAGGGAAGGAAAAGGCAGCGAGGAAGGGAACGTGTCACCCCACGTCTCGATGCTGGACCTAGTATAGTGAAGTCTCCCCTGCGGCCGTATCTGCTATGGGACTACCGTTTTTTTTAAATAATTTCTCTTACCCCGGGGGCAGAGGCGTACTTAAAGTACTTGGCACCCGGGGCGGATCCTACCTTATGCACCCCCCCCCCCTCTCCAATAAACAAACAAAGTTGCAAGTATATTTTTAATAGTAAGCGCTTTTACAAAAGTGTCCAATGGCACCCACTTCCTTGCTGTCACTCGGCGAAGACCGCCCCTCCCCCGTACCCCCTTAGTACACCACTGCCCGAGGGTTATAGAACAAGAACTGCTACCATCTGGTTTTCTCTGTACGTGTTCTGTCCAACTCCAGCGTCTCTTCATATCTAGTGCCCCAGGTATTTGTTTAATTCTTTCCATGATCTTCACATTGGTGATCTGTCCATACCTTTTCAATCCTTCTAATGTGTGCAACATGGAACACAAGAAGTATAAATGGGAAAGAAGAGGAGCTGGTGGAAGAGATGAGGAAAGCAAAACTAGAAATCCTGGCTATAACGGAAACAAAGAAAAAAGGACAAGGAGTCATGGATCTCGATGGCAACACGCTGCTCTACAGTGGTGTACCCACATCTGAAAGAGCTAAAGGGGGCGTGGGTTGCATTGTGGCCAAAAACCAAAAACATAGTATCAAGGGATGGAACTTTGTCTCTGAGCGCATTATGGTTGTACAACTAAAAGAAGGAGAAACCATAGTCGACCTGGTCATAGTGTATGGGCCAAATGAGGATGAGAGAGCAGAGGTCAAGGAGGAATTCTTCGAGCTACTTCAAAGGACAGTGGATGACTGCCTAGATGAAATTATCATGCTCGGAGATTTCAATGCCAGAGTTGGAAATGACCATGCTAGATTTGGTGGAGTTATCGGAAGATATGGAGAAGATACTCTCAATGACAATGGAAAGCGACTCCTTAGATTCTGCAGTGAGTAGGATCTGATCATTACAAACACAAAGTTCCCCCATAAGCGCATACATGCATACACTAGATGTGAACCAACAAAGAATGAGAAGTCAGTGATCGACTATGCCATTGTTAGGAGAAGCTCATTCAAATATGTCCGGGATGCTAGAGTGTGGAGGGGGCCAGAGATTGGAAGTGATCACTACCTGCTTACAATCAAAAGAACAACTGAAAGAGTTGCTCAGCCTAGGAACTGCCCAACATCATGCAAGAAACTAAGTAAACGAACGGGAGAAATGAGCATCAATACCTACAAGCTAAGATAGAGCCAGAAATTAAGACCAGATATCAGGGGCTTATTGCTGCAGCGGTGAGCAACACAGAAGAACAACCTGATGACTTGGAAACCCTTACTTACTTAGTCGTTCACCTTCTACCGTGAGGTGTAGAGGTTTGGAAGAGAGAGCGCCAGACTATCCTATCGGCTGTCTTCCTCCTGGCCTGGTTCCATTCTAGTCCTCGGTCCTTCAAAGATTGTCTAATGTTGTCCTCCCAGCGGACTCTGGATCGTCCTGGGGGTCTGGATCCCTGGCTCTTTGTTTCCCATGCTTGTCGTGGTAGCCGATCTTCTCCCATTCTGCAGACATGGCCAAACCATCTTAGTTGGGACTGTTCTACTTGGGTCTGCAGGGGGTGGGATTTTAGGCCTTGACGTAACGTCTGGTTGCGGACCATGTCTCTTCTTATTACTTCAACCACCTTCCTCAGATACCTCATTTCTGAGGTTTGGATCTGGCTTTTGTGGGTTGTAGTCATTGCCCATGACTCGCATCCATATGTCAAGACTGGGACATAGGTGGAGCGGTATACAGCCATCTTCGTTTTCTTACCAACCTCTCTCTTGCTGAGGAATCCTCGATTTATGGCCTGAAAAAGTCTCCCAGCTGCTGCTTTTCGAGTGGCCAACTCTTCTTTGATGCCTCCCTTTCGGTCTATAATAGCTCCGAGGTATTTAAAGTGGTCGACCTGCTCCAGGACCTGTTCTCCCAGCTTAATCTGATGTTTTCTTTCTTCTCGTGATATCACCGTGGATTTTGTTTTAGAGCTGCTTATGACCATCCCTCTCTTCTCCAGCTCTTCCATCCAGACTTGCAGGTTGGATTGGAGATGTGCCTCTGATTTAGCAATCAGGGCAACATCATCAGCAAATGCCAGCTCTGAAATACATACCTGTCTTATCTTCCAGTACCCCATTGAATACTTTCTTGTACTCTCCTTACATGCCTTGATAACATCGTCCATGAGGAGTGTGAAAAGATAAGGTGACACGATATCACCTTGTCTTACACCAGTGGTGGTCTGTGATGCTACACTGAAATTCTGACTTTCATCAGGCCCGATTCTGTTTTGAGTTTCACCATTTCTCTTCTCTTTGTAATTATATGGGGTTTGCCTTGGTTCTTCCCATGTGAATATATCGTGTTTGGTATTTTTGAGTAGTAATTTTAATGGGTTCTTTTTACGACGGTAGATTTATTTTTCACTCGGCCAGTTTTACTTTCTTGTGATTTTTCGCGATTCCCGTAGATTTCATTGTTTACGGAAGTCGTCATTTTCGGGCACTCCTGTATGACGCGTCGGAAACACGCGGCCATCACGTAATGTGACGCAATTTCCGGACACGCGCAGCGTGGGATATGCGTGGGAGAGGAATTCGCGTGGGTGTTTTCTCTTGTATATAATGAGAGAGGAAACTGCGGGCATGTATATGCTAAAGATGGCACAATTAAAGATGAAGAAATACTAGCCATAAGCACCAGACTAGGCCCCAAAACAATCATAGTAGGCGATTTTAACTCCCATCATTGTGCTTGGGGTGGACAACATGCAGATAATGCAGGAAAATGCCTACTTGACTTCATAGAAAACAATGAACTACTAATACTAAATGATGGATCTGCAACAAGAATTAATCCACAAGCTAATAGGGCAGACTCAGCAATAGACATAAGTATAGCAACTAACAACCTAGCGAATGTAAATTGGGAAGTGTTACAAGACACAAACTCAGATCATCTGCCCATTGTAATAACCATGCATGAAAATGTCATTCCAAACCCAGAACCAGAGAAACCTACCTTCAACTATAAAAAAGCAAACTGGGAAGCTTTCCAATCAGAGCTGGAGGTGATGGAATATAAAGACATGGAATCAGATGATACTGACTTGTGGGCGGAAACACTGACCAATGAAATTCTGAAAATAGCAATAAAGTATATACCAAATAAAAATATGCCACAACACCTTAAACCAATAAGTAACATTAATAAGAAAAGAGAAACTCAATGGAATAAAGAACTAGTTGCCTGGTGGAATAAAAGCTGTGCAGAAATTCATGAGAGAAGAAAAAGGGCCTTACAAAAATATAGAAATAACAGAACAGAAGAAAACTATGATAAGTATAAACTTATTAGGAATGAATCTAACAGAATAATATTCAAAGCCAAAGAAACTAACTGGAAGGAGTTTTGTCAGTCACTTAAACCTAGCACTCAAATTAGAGAAGTATGGAAAAAGCTTAAGGCAATCAAAGGGAACAATAAGAAAACAATAATGCCAACAATCAAACTACCAAAGAGAGCAGAAACAGATAAAGAAAAAGCTAATGCCCTTGCCGAGTATTTCTATAAAGTCAGTGCAAAAAGTAGCCTTGGACAGGAAGAAAATGAGAGAAGAGAAAGACTTAGGATACAGTTTTTAAAAGAACTACCAGACCAGATAGATGAAACAAACTATTTAGATGCTGATATAACAGAGGAAGAAGTAACTAATGCAATAAAAGATAAATCTAATACTGCCTCAGGGCAAGATATACTTAGTTATGAAATCCTTAAGAAAGTACCCAAAAGAACCATAAACATAATAACTTCACTTTATAACAAAATCTGGAACTTAGGAAAGATACCAAAAGCATGGAAAGTAGCTATGATAGTACCCATTCTAAAACCCAATAAGGAAGCCCATGAAGTAAGTTCATATAGGCCTATCTCCTTAACATCACAACTAGGTAAAATACTGGAAACTGTTGTGAATAAAAGAGTTAAATTCTACCTGGAAAAAAACCAGTTATATAGCCCAAACCAGTCAGGGTTTAGAGCAGACAGAAGTACAGTAGACCAGCTTGTAAGATTAGAACATGATGTAAAGCTAGGGTTCAAGAGGAAAGAGAAAACAGTGGCAGTCTTTCTAGATGTAGCTAGAGCATATGATGAATGCTGGCGCGATGGAGCTCTTTACAAAATGAAAAAGATTGGCATTACTGGTAAAACCTATAGGTATCTAGAAAACTTTTTACAGGACAGGTATTTTGCTGTACAGGTGAATAATGATAGGTCAGAAATATATGAACAACAGAATGGGATTCCTCAAGGATCAGTGATCTCTCCTTCAATTTTCACTATAGCTGTAAATGATTTAGCAGATGAATTTAATGACATAAAGAATGCAGTATCACAATTTGCAGATGACTGTGCCATTTGGCGATCTGGAAAAAACTTGGACCATGTTTACAAAAAACTTCAAAATCAAATAGACAAAGTTTCAGAGTGGATGAAAAGTTGGGGCTTCCAAATTAATGTAAACAAAACAGTAGGTATGATTTTCAGCAAAGGAAATTTAAAAAAAAATAACAAAATCAATATAACCATTAAAGGACAGAAAATATGTACCTCCTCAACAACTAGATTTCTGGGCATAACTTTAGATAAACAACTAAATTATAATAAACATATAGACAATTTGGTAGAAAGCTGTAGGGGACCCCTAAATATACTAAGGATTGTAAAAGGTAATGGATGGGGGGCCAGCAATAAAATAATGCTTATGTTCTACAAGTCCTTCATCAGGGGGAAACTGGATTATGCCAGCATAGTCTATGACTCAGCTGCAGCTTCTAACAAAGCAAAACTGGACAGGATTCAAAATGCAGCCATGAGAACTATTACAGGTGCATTTATATCGACACCAGTAGAAGCTCTAGAAGTAGCTCTCGGCATACCTCCCCTTGGTCTAAGACGGAAAGAACTGAGATTAAATTATTGGAGTAAAGTAGCACAAGAAGTGACCCACCCAGCACATAAAGCATTTGTCAAAAACCAACCAAGTGTATGGGACGTCCCCTTAAATAAAGATAGATATCCAACAGGGTGGAGAACTATAGAAGACCTAATGCAGTTCAAAGAACTATCAAACACAATTGAAAATAGTAATAAATACAGAAGCAAAATACCACCCTGGGAACTAAAAACACCAATCATAGACTACTCACTTACTGAAAAGATCAAACAAAACATAGAAGATAAGGAAGCCAAAATGATAAGTAGAAAGTTCATAGAGCAACTAACTAAACAAAGTCTGGCCGTCTACACTGATGGATCCAAGGGTGATAGTGGGCAACTAGGTGCCGGAGTTGTAATACCACAATGGGGAATAAAAAAGAGCTACAGTGTAACGGAAGGGGCATCGATTTTTACTGCAGAGATGGTAGCAATTCTTAAAAGTCTAGAAATAATCGAAGATAACCCACCAGAAGCTGTTACGATATTTACAGACTCACTATCATCACTACAAGCACTAGAACACCCAGGTAAATGTAGCCGGCCAGACATAAAGGAAGAAATTCTAGCAATTAATACATCACTAGAGAACAGAGGATGTAGTGTGAGGCTAGTGTGGGTTCCAGCACACATAGGTATAGCTGGCAACGAGTTGGCAGACCAGAATGCCAAGAAGGGAAGAACAAGTAAAAACAATATAAAAGCAGGACTGGGAAGGTCAGAGATCAAGAGCCAAGTGAAGGAAACTATAAACGAGGAATGGAAGACAACATGGAAGGAAAGTAGAAAAGGCAGACACGCGTTCAAACTGCTGAAAGAACCAACGAGGACATGCCAGGTCAGAGAAGAATTAAAGATACCATCGAACAAAAAACTGTGGCGTCTCCGACTCGGTGCAGCATACTTCATGGTAGAAGAACCACACTGCCAAGAATGTCAGGAAGAGAATGACATAGACCACTACCTGATCCACTGTAAAAAGTATGAACAACAAAGGCTTGAATTAAAAACTTACTATAGAAATCACAATATAGACTTAACAGGTGATAAGGTTTTAAGTATAGATGCCCCAAGAGATGCCCAATCAATACTTAAAAGATATATACATAAAACAAAGGAAAAAATATAAGGTTAGAACTTCAGGAAAATCATCCAACTAAATAGAAATTAAGCAGCAAGAACTAACAAAGCATTAACAAAAAAAAAAAAAAATAACTACTCATAGGACAAGGAAAGACAAGGTATTAAAAAAAAAGGGACAACAACTCAAAAAGAACAAATACTAATACAAATTAAAACCAAGTGTAAAGGACAATAGTTATCTAGAAACAATACAAAAGAGAAAATAAAATTGACAAATACTAATATAAATAAAAATCAGCAACTGCAAAAGACAACAGTTATTTAAATTGAATACAAAATTAGTAAAGAAAATGACACTAAATACCCCAATTATAACCAACTTTCAGGTTGAACAGGGTAGACCAAGATGGAAAGAGAAGAGGCAACAATGATCAGAGGTTGAGTGCCCGATCTCCACCCATCATTTCATCAAAACAACAACAACAACAACAACGGGCAATTGTCTCTGAAGAAATAATTGCCTGGCCGTAGGACGTCGTAATTATCGTTCTCCACTGCAGGAAAAACCGCGATAATTTGGTATGTACCTATTTTATTAATCGTTTTACTTATTAGTTGGGTTTTTGAGAAATCTCGGCCCGTAAGTTAAGTCAGTGGGAGACATTAACTTAAAGTTTAAACGGTAGTGCCATTAATTATTATCTTTGTAGAACGATATAAACGTAAAAAAAGTGTGCATAAGTCTTTTTAGGATTTTTTGGCAGTAGATCGGAGAGTGTGAAGTTGTGAGAAACACGTGTGCCCAGATTTGTAGAATGTTATGTAAAACCACCAATTATTCCTGTATATTTTCTACTGTAAATTTATGGGGAAATCCCTGGTGTGTTCGTTAATTTTTATGAGCCTTTAAAAATGTGAGAAATATTGTCGGAGGGTTCAGATTTACGTTGTAAATGAATTATACTGCTTAGGGGAGGAAACTATTCCTATAGCGAGATTTAATTTAAATAGGAGTAAGCCGGGGAAACTCCCGTGTTAATGGGTAAAAGGATTTCCCTATTTTTGTCAAGTTTGAACACGTGATCGGCCATGCGTAACGGCCATGTAACGTGTCAGACGGTGTCGGGAGGTTTTGTTTATTTTACCTGGCAGATTTTAGTAGAAGGAGGGGGGATGAAGAGGCCACGTGGGATAGTGGTATTTTATGTATTGTGAGAAGAACGAGAGAAGGGGAGGAGTGTGATTTTAGTGCCACGTGGGATAGTATTATGTATTGTTATGCAGAACGAGGGAAAGGAAGGAAGAAGTGAAAATGAAGAGACACGTGTATAGAATTATTTTATGTATCGTATATGTTAGAGATAAGCGATTTTTGAGAGGGTGTATATTAGACGCTGTTTCTTTTAATTTCAGCGAGTCTCGGCGAAACAGTGGGGAGCATAATTTTGTCAAATAAAATTATCCACGGCAAAAGACATCTCAGGGTCAGAGTACTCGAGTATCGTCAGGAGCAAAAGAAAATTACCCTATGGTCTCTGGCAGTGAAGTCCCTATGCTTCAGCTGGACCGAGGTTTATTTATCATACAGCCGAGAGCATCGCTATTATAGTCTCTAACAACGGCAGGTGGCCGGGAGACTAGTTTCATTTTTGTACAGCCTGAAATCAAGGCTGTGTTTTTTCCTCTAACTCCGGAGCGGGTTAAAAGAGGGAAGCTATTCAGCAGCAGAGAAGTTTTGTCGACAGTTTATCAAGCACCTCAGGCTTGATACCTGAACCGCATCGTCATCACCAAATTCAGGAACAGGTGACAGGGTTACCATACCTAGGTCCTGATAGAAATCGAGAAGAGAGTAACGGAGACGCCGCATCATCAGCCCTCGAGTGTTGGAGAGACACTGAGACCACGAGAGAGACGGAGGGAGAAAATAGACAGGACCAGTAGGGTCTGTTCAGTATCCATTTGACGGATAGACACTGAGTCTGCGTTCGTAAAACCAAGTCTATTATTTTAGCATTTCTTGTGGTGTAGTTATCAGCGCATATCGCCTAACAAGTAGAAAGCTGTGTAGCGTTTCGTTGAGGAAGAAGTCACCAGGACTAAGACAGTAGAAATTTATTAGTGGTAGAGAGTGGAGGCTAAAAGTTGACAGCCCCACCAAATTAGATTGGGTTTTAATCACTAACCAATTTTATTGTTCCTCAGCAGGGTGACAGAAAGAGTGAATGTGATTTGGGGTTTTTTTTTTGTCTCTCGTGTCTCTCAATTTAATTGTTACTTTGGTTTTTCCAGGCCGTGCAACAGTGCACGCTATCGACTGACTTGATGACGTAATATGCCATTTTATGTTTTTCTTGTATGTAAATAAATATATACATATATTATTTACTGGATCAGCTTCTATTCTTTACTATACTTACTCTACGTTGTCTGTATAGTGGTGTTTGTGGTCGTATTTATACATCTTATCTCCTTGTATTTAAAGGAAGTCAGAGGAGGGCGAGACTATAGCCATTCAAAAGTCACGAAGCGGCAAGGGGAGATTCAAATCCTGGTTCTATCCCTTGAGCCAATAGTCGCGTCAGTCCACAGGCATGTCATTTTCCATCTAATTCTATTTTTCTCAGACTTTCTCATACTAGGGTCTTGCTTTCATTCAGGCACACTCTATAAAATTAAAACCACTTCGTGACATGGTTCTGAACTCTTCTGACTTATGGTTTGCTGTCCTCACATAATTTCTGCAAGAATTGTAGAAGCTCTGTATAGCATGAATCAGAGGTGCTGGAATGTTCTTCCTTGCCAAACAGTCCCAAAGTTTGCTCCAGGGGACCCTGTCAAATGCCTTTTCCAGATCTATGAAACAAAGATGGATCTCACTCTAATACTCAAGGGCCTTTTCACTCAGCTGTCTGAGTGTGAAGATTAGGTCTTGAGTACTTCGGTTAGCTCGAAATCCGCACTGGATCTCATCCAATTGTGGCTCAGCTAAGCGTCGGAGTCTCTGCTCTAGGATTCTAGAGTAGATTTTACCAGGGACACTGAGAAGGGATATGCCTATGTGGTTTCCACACTGTCGATTGTCACCTTTTTTGAAAATTGGTGTTATGATTTGTCACGAAGTGGATTTAAGTATAGAGTGTTGTCTGAGTGTGTAGACAAGACCCTATTTGGAGAAAGACTGAGAAGATAGATTTTGATGAAAATGACAGTGAATGTGGACAGATGAGACTATTGGCTTTGAGGGTGAGAACCTAGATTGACTCTCCCTCGCCACTCCTGACGTCTTTGATAGCTATAGCCTCACCACCTCTTACTACCCTTAAAGGAGATAAGGTTTAACTAACGACCACAGACACACTATACAGACAAATATATAGACGTACAGTATAGTTAAAGAAAGTGACTGATCCAAACTACACTTTATAGTTTATATACACAATAAAATAAAGTACATATCAACCATAAGTAACGTGCGTGGTCGCACACCTGTAAAGAACAAAACCAAGTTAAACAAAAATGACAATTAATAAAATCCAACCCTTTCCCCCAAAACATTAAACGTGCATGGGAAAAAGAAAGAATCAAGGATTATACTCAATGAAATTGGTGGGGTCTCAAATCACGAGCCACCACTCCTAATTATCTTATTCTAAATTTATTAAATTTGACCACCACTGTCCAGCTGTAGACCTAACTACTGTCTACACAACCTCTGCATGAATTTTCTAAAGTCCTACACTGCAGCTCACCAACACTGCTCCACAAACTGACTTCTTTAATAAAAACCTCAGAAGCTGTCCTCTGCTCTGATTTTATAACTCTTTATCACTTCTGTCTGTCCACTCTAAGCATTCAGAAGGAATTTAAAACTATCTCCCTCCACGAATGTTCTCTGTTGATGACTTGGGCTTTAGACTCAGTGACTCTCTGACGCGGCTGTCATCTTCTGAGGATCTGAGGAGTGGCTGGTCGGGAAAAGTATGATTTCCCTATCTCTTTTCAGTTGTACTGATAGCGGGTCTGGTTCACTACCACGACATGTGATAGCCGAAGGCGGTAATTACATTGAAGGGCTTTATTATGGCCTTCTGATGAGCACTAGGCAACGCGCCTGTCTGATGTGCTTTAGTGAGCTTAGAGCTCCTGATTTCTAGAACCAGTTCCCGCTGAAGATTTCTCTCTTCGCTGCAAGGGAACTTCTCGGTTCTTTCACCTCTGGCGATATCTCGAGCACTCGGCTCCTGAGATGACAAATTTGCCATTGGTAACTTGTAAAGGCCGGTTTCAACCCCCCTTTTGTGCCATGAAACTGCTGAAAACAAAACAAATAACAACTAATGTATGTGATGCTGCACTGTAATTCCGTCTTTCAACCGGCCCGATTCTGTCGTCTATTTTGTATTTTCACAATTTTTTTTTCTTCTCATTGGTATATATATCGTGTTTGGTATGTTTATGTAAGTAATTAAATGGGGTCGTTTTATGACGGTAGGTTTATTTTACACTCGACCAGTTTTACTGTCTTCTGATTTTCGCGATTTTCTTTGTTTACGGAAATCGCCATTTCATGCACGCAAGTCAGAAACACGCGGCCGTCACATAACGTGACGCAATCTTCGGACACGCGGTTTGCGTTGTTTTCAAATCTGATTGGCGTAGCTCATAGTTATGTTTATTTTTCTAAGCGTTTCCATTGGCCCGAGTGCGTAGATTAATGAATACGCGGGGGTGGCCCCGGTGTGTATAAATAGCCAGTTAGACAGGGGCCAAGTTCTCTATCGTAAGAAAGATGTGCCTGCCGTATGACTGCGTATTTATCGTCTCCATTGCGGGGAACAACAGCGATAATTGGTATGTAGTAGTTTTATTATCGTTTTTACTTATTAGTGGAGTTTTTAGAATTTCTTCGGGGACATTAACTTTTTAGTTCTAAAGGATAGTGCCATTCATTATCATCTTTGACGAACGGTGTAAATGCAACAGTGTGCTTGTTCTTTCTATGATTTTGGCAGTAGATAGGAACGTGGGAAGTTATAAGCTACACGTGTGCTCATAGTTGTAGAATGTTATTTAAAACCACCATTTATTCCTGTGTATTTACAAATATAATTTTAGTGGGAATCGATTGTGTGTACTAAATTTTATTTTATTGTACCTTAAATGTAAGAAATGCAGTCGGAGAGTAAAGATGTATGTTATAAGTGAATTATACTGCTTAGAGGAGTAAACTATTCCTATAGCGAGATTTCATTTAATTCTGGAGTAAGTGGGAAACCTCATGGGTAACGTTAAAGGAATTCCCTAGTTTGAATGTTTGGACACGTGGGTAGCCACGCGTAACAAATAGATAAGAGGCAGACAGGTCGGGAGGTTTCTGTTTACTTACCTGGCAGATTATAATTGAGAGAGAGAGGGGGGGGGAAAGGAGTGAGAATGAATAGACACGTGAATAGGAATATTTTATGTATCGGTTTTTTCAGAACGAGAGAAGGGGAGAGGGAGGAGAGAGATTTAAGTGCCACGTGGGTAATATTATTTTTTGTATTGTTGTACATGACGAGTGAAGTACTGAGTAAGGAAGTTATAAAGTTTAATGGGTTAGAGATGCGTTATGTTGGAGTTGTATACAATAGACGCATTTCCTTTTAATTTCAGCGAATCACGGCGAAACAGTGGGGAGCATAATTTTGTCTAATAAAATTATCCACGGCAAAAAGACATATATCAGGGTCAGAGTACTCGAGCTATCGTCAGGACCAAAAGACCATAACTAAACGGTCTAGTGCAGTGAAGTTCAATTCTTCAGCGAGACTGGTTTCAATTGCGTACAGCCGGAAATCAAGGCCGTGGTTTTTTTCCCTCTAACTCCGGAGCGAGTTAAAAGAGGGAAGCTATTCAGCAGCAGAGAAGTTTGTCGACAGTTTATCAAGTACCTCATGCTTGACGCCAGAACTTCATCATCATCGCAGAATTCAGGAACAGGTGATAGGGTTACCATACCTGGGTCTTGAAGGTAACGAGAGAAGCGCGTAACGGAGACGCCGCATCATCAGTCGTCGAGTGTTGGAGAGGCACTGAGACCAAGGGAGAGAGAGAGAGATAGAGAGAGAGAGAGAAGGAGAGAGAAAATAGACAGGACCAGTAGGGTCTGTTCAGTATCCATTCGAAGGATAGACACTGAGCCATTGTGTTACTCCAAGTCTATTATTTTAACATTTTCAGTGGTGTTAGATAGTGGCGCATATCGCCTACCTAGTTGGAAGCGGTGTAGAAGTTTCGTTGAGGAAGAGTCAACAGGACCGAGACAGTAGAATCTTAAGTTTATTAGAGAGTGGAGGCTAAAGTTGACAGCTCCACAAGATTAGAGTTGTTTAAATCACTAACCACATTTTTTTGTTCCTCAGCAGGGTGACAGAAAGAGTGAATGTGATTTGGGTTTTTATTTTTGGTGTCTATCAATTTAATCGTTACTTGTTTTCAGGCCGTGCAACAGTGCAGCCATTTCTTGACTGATGTTTGGTGGTATTTTAATGTTTTTTCTCCATTCTGTAAATAAAAATATATATTTACTGTACACTGGATCAGCTTCTACTCTTTACTATACTTACTTTATGTCGTCTGTATAGTGGTGTCTGTGGTCGTTTTATACATCTTATCTCCTTGTATTTAAAGGAAGTCAGAGGAGGGTGAGATTATAGCCGTTCTGAAGTCACGAAGCGGCAAGGGCGAGTCAAAACCTGGTTCTATCCCTTGAGCCAATAGTCTCATCTGTCCACAGGCATGTCATTTTCCATCTAAATTCTATCTTCACAGACTTTCTCATACTAGGGTCTTGTTTTCATTCAGGCAAACTCTAAAAACTTAAAACCACTTCGTGACAAGTGGGCGGCAATCGTCCGGTGGATCATTCTGGTGAGATCAATTCTGTGATCTATATTCATAGATTGTCTCTATAGAAAGTTTTCTGAGAATAGAGTTTCTTTAAATATCCCCTAGACTTGAGCTATTAGAACTGATCCAGTTATAGGTTTTTCCACAGGTTGCAGTCTAGTAGATTTTGTGGTAATTTTGATTTATATGACTTAGAGGTAATTGATGGCATACCGACATATTTTTCTTTAACAGGAAGGTAATTTAGTTTTTTGTAGCTTCTTAACTAAATTTTTCTCAGGTTATTATTCAGACTTGGTGCTAGTCTGAGGTCGGGTTTTTGGAAATGCGGTTATAGAGGGAGTATTTTATATTACGTAACAGGTTGTTCCTTCTCTTTTCCTTTTCTGTCATCATCATGTGACGTATTCTTTCCAGAACGTTGTCTCCATTACAGCTGCTCTGAATGCATCACGATTCTGGGCAAGTCGACCTGCATCAGCCAAAGACAAGTTCAGACTCTCTGTGATGTCCTGGGTCCACCGTCGTCTAGGTCGACCCCTTCCCCTTTTTCCAGGGACCATGCCTTCCATCACTGTTTTTTCCAAACTATTATGTCTTTTTATATGACCGAAAAATTTCAGCTTCCTTATTGCGATGGTATTTAGGAGCCAATGTTCCTGTACGTTTAGTGAGTGCAGTACTTCTCTGTTGGTCTTTTTTTCTGTCCAGGGTATTCTCAACATCCTTCTGTAGCATTTCATTTCGAATGATGTAATCTTTTTTGCAACTGTTTAATTGAGTGTCCAAGTCTCGCAGCCGTATGTTGCTACTGGGAATATACATGCTCTGATCAGTTGTAACTTTGTTTCTTTGCTTGTGCCTTGCCATAGGTTTTTCATCTGTATTAGCTTATGTGAAGCAATTGCAAGTCTTCTTTTAATTTCTACTGCACAGTCGCCAGAGCTGTTAATGATTGATCCTAAGTATTCGAATTCATTGACACTTTCCAGTTCTTCGTTATCAATTTCAATTTCTGGTTTGGTCTTTACTTTGTCTGTTGTCAATACTTTGGTCTTCTTGCCTTTTCTGTCATTTCTCTGTATTTGTGAACTTACAGCAGTTTACAGGTAAGATGGCGGATATGGCCAAGTTACGAGCTGCCTGGCGCGAGGCTGCTCAGGACATTGGAATGGATAAGGAGGAGACTAAGGCCTACATGATGAGGGAGAATGAGAGGCATCATCAGCAGGAGGACAGGGCAGCCGCTGCAGAAATTGAGGAAAGGCAAAGGATAGCCGCCGCAGAAGCAGCGAAAGAAGAGAGGCCCGCCGCCGCGGAAGCAGCGGAGAGGCAGTCTGAGATGGAACTTCGGAAATTGGAAGCACAGGAGAAGGCAGCAGAAAGGAAAGCAGCGGAGAAGGCAGCAGAGAGACAGCATGAACTTGCCCTGCGTTCTCTGGAACTGCAGTACCGATCTTCGGAAGGCAGTTCAGCTAATGGAGATTCACCCGGAGCAGGAGCGAGAGACACCTCAGGAAACGGAGGGCCCCGAATGGCAGCCATGAGCTTCCCATTTGACTCGTTCCCTAACGGGAATGAAAAGATTGACGTGTTCTTGGAGACATTTCAAAGAATGGCAAAGGCATACGGGTTGGATGAGAGTCTTTGGTGTCTGAAATTATCACAATCGCTCAAAGGTCATGCGTATGAAGTTTACAACAAGCTGCTCATAGATGATCAGAACAACTTTGAGGCACTGCGAAACGCTTTGTTGCAAAGGTTTCAGTGGACACCCCGCAAATGCCAAACCATGTTCAGGGAGAGCAGGCCGGAGAAGGGAGAGTTTTGCTCAGTTTGCAGAGCGGGTGAGAAATTACTTAACTCGGTGGAGGGAACTGTCAGGACTGGCAAAAACTTTTGAAGGGTTGGAGGAGTTAGTTCTGTGTGAACAGGTAAAGGCAAACATGTCTCCCGACTTGAGGCGGTATCTGGCAGAGCAGGGTGCCCAGCAACTCGATCAGATTATTGTGTTCGCCGAAAGGTACCAGACAGCACAGGCCGAAGTACTGGGACAGAAACGGAAAAACCCAGACCTGCCAGCCCCAGACAAAGGAGCTTCGTCATCGCAGTCGGCTACTTCACCAGCTCATCATTGTGGACCGATGTCAGTGATGACGAGGAGAGGGCATTTCTTGCTTTGCTTCTGTTGATGGGTGTAACGAAAAGATCGTCATTTGATTTGTATTGGTCAAATGACTGTTTCCTTGACATGCCAGGATTCAAGAAAGTGATGAATAGGGACAGGTTTCTGTCTATCTTATCTTTTCTACACCTCGTGGACAATACAACTGCTGCACCACAAGGGCACCCTGACCACAGCAAAGCCTTCAAAATCAAATCGTTTGTTCACACTCTTCTCCCTCTATGGCAAAGCCATTATATACCATCCAAAGAGCTTAGTGTTGATGAAAGTATGATAGCTTTCAAAGGTAGGACCAGCCTTATGCAGTACATGCCCAACAAACCCTCTAAGTGGGGTATGAAAGCATGGGGCCTAGCTGACTCCAAGACAGGCTACCTCTGGAATTGGCAGCTCTACCTTGGGAAGGAAGACAATGTGGACCCTACTAGGGGGGTTGCTCACCGCGTTGTCACCTCCCTTGTTGCTCCCCTGTATGGGCATGGCCATGTTGTGTATATGGACAACTTTTTCTCTTCGCCTGCCCTGTTCACGGAGCTTGGGGATAATCAGACAGGGGCTTGCGTCACACTGCAGTCACACTGCGGACGAACCGCCGAGGGGTCCCCCCACAACTCAAGTTGGCGAAACCCAAAGCTGGTGACCCTCCCATGACTGTTAGAGAAGGCAATATCCTCTATATGTCATGGTTTGACAAGAGGCCAGTGAATCTAATGACAACTGCACACGATGCGCAGACCTTCAGGAAGGAGGTTAGATCCAAACATCATGCTGGCAATGTGCGGATCGTGGACAAGCCATGCGCTATCCAATCGTATTCCTGTCACATGGGAGGTATTGATCGTGTGGACAAACAGTTGACATACTACATGGTTCTACACAGGAGCAGCAAATGGTGGAAGAAAATATTCTTCTACCTGTTGGAAGTTTGCTTTGTCAATTCGCTTGTCCTGTGGAGGGCCAAGCATCCATCTCGTATCAAGGCGGAAACATTCCGTCTGCGGATTGTTCGCGGGCTTCTTGAAAGTTACCAGTCTAGGGTCACAGCCCGCAGAGGAAGGTTATCTGACATTGCACCAGCAAGATTGGTTATGGGGGAGCACTACTTGACTCCTAACCCCAAACGTCTGGCTGGTGGCAGACCTTCCAGGCTAGACTGCGTTGTGTGTTCCAGCAGGGACACGGGCAAGAAGCGCCACCGGACCCAATTAGTGTGCCGTAGGTGTGTAATGCCTCTCTGTCCATATTCCTGCTTTGAGCGTTATCACACTCTGCTCAATTTTAAGGCAGATTGCACCCCAGGGCTGCACCTGGAGTGAGGTAAGGCTCTTTTTTTGTTGATTTTTTTTTCACCAGTCTTCTTCTCCTATCACATCAACAAAATGACGTCATCAGTGACGTCATCCATTTATCTCTATACAGTCCAAAAATTAGAGCAATTGGCCACAAAACAAAATAAATATAGAATTTACAAGTCATCCACTATAAAAATGGGGGTTTTGTGAAAAAGAATGCAGCTGCAGGGCAAATTTTTTGGAAAAGAATGCAGCGTGCTAAAGGATAATAAGGTTCTTCTATTCTAAAATAGCCCATTCCCAGTTCAGTCTAAGTAGTTTATTATTGCTAGGAATTTTTAGTTCTCTAGATACCTGACACGTTCTTGTTGGAACCCTGAACAATTTATATGCATGTCTATCCTTCAGGCTTCCATCCCACGCCTCTGCTATTCGTCAGTTATTATTCTTTTAATTTCAACGTTTGTCTCTTATCTTGCGCGAAGATAGATACCTTGGACGACCTACTTTTAGATACGCTTGCGTTGTGACCATTAGTGGACCACTACTGCAAAGCAAGGGGAGGCAATCCCGTGACACCTTCCCAATTATTAAATATTTACTTTGTCTCTTGTTAAATATATTTTTGACTATATTATGCAGTTTCCTAGGTCTGTCTATTCTTAACACCTCTTCTACATTTATACATAAATTTGAACGCGGCAAATAATCTAGTATTGGGATTCTCATTTGTTCATACCTGTAACAAGAAATGTTCTATATTATTTATTTACGCACGTTCCTATCTCACAATATTCTAGCTGACACTAATTTCCGTTCCATAAAGTATTTGGACTGAAACTGTGTAAAAGAAATGACGTTTGCGTTTGGTACGGCGGAAATGAAGTGCACTCCTTCATTAAAGTAGAAAACCATCCTTGTAACATACTACAAGGCTTCAAGTATCAGTCTGTTTTATAGAACACTGAATGCAGTATATTACAGCATTATGTGTAGTGGCGACTCCAATGCGTTATGGATGGTGGGGGTATCAATAAACTGTTTTGTAGTTACACGTGCTCATATGGGTACTTCACATAGGACGTCACGAATTTTTTTCAATTTTTTAAACCCCTTTCTCCCCCTTCCTGACACATTTCGTCACAAGAACCCAGACCCCCCTAAATATGACGTCACAAATCTCTTATCTCCCCCCCCCCTTTTTTTTTACTATTGAAAAGAAACAACGTTACTTTGTCATCATCATCATTACCTTTCATCTCCCTAAGCAGCATTTGCTTTATGACAAGTCTTCCTGTCCTGTGCCATCCGCTCAAGGTCTTTACGTGTCTTCTTCACCCCCTTCATGTCTGTCACCAGTTCTCTTCTCCATTAATTCCCTGGTCTTCATCTACCTCTCTTACCCTGTGGATTCCAGAACAAGGACTGCCTGGTCAGTCTATCAGCAGGTTATCTCAGTGGTTGTGTCCTGTCTATCTCCAGAGTCTTCTTCTCAAGTCTGGTTCTTCTGGCCCTTGTCTGGTTCGTGTCATAAGTTCCACATTAGTGGTCTTGTCATAAAACTACAATCCTTCCATCTTGGCAAGCACCCATTTATGAGAGCGTCCGTGATTAGAGCGCAGGCCTCTGGCGGCAGAGGTAGCGGGTTGAAAACACAGTGCTGTCATGCTACAGTCTATCAGCTGTAAATGGATATCTGACTCTGCTCTTGGGTCAGGAAAGGCAAAGGCAGCGAGAAGCGGAAGTGGTTACTTCACCTCTCGAAGCTTGATCTGGTATTTTGAAGTCTCTAACACTTCCTTACCCTACACGGCAGTATTTGCTATGAGACTACCTTTTTTTTAACCTATTGTGAAAGTCTGACGCTTGTTGGTTGTTGTTTTTGTTGTTCACCATGTGCAGAACAATACCCTGATAATATTAACCAGTAAATATACCCGTCAAAATAATGAGGGGGAAAGAACTAAAGCTAACACCTTAACCTTTCATCATCTTCAGCACATTTAAAAACCTGGGAAACTCATTCTGTTGATTTTGAATTAAGTTTTTTTTTATCCATTATTGATAAGTTTTGAAGAAAAAAACTTATCTTTATTTTATTTAAGGGGAAGTAATTTATCTTCTTACCTGTCAACGGGAAACAATCAAACGGCAGAACAAATTATAGCAACTAGTAAATATACCCGTCAAAATAACGAGGGGGAAAGATCTAAAGCTAACGCCTTAACCTTTCATCATCTTCAACACATTTAAAAAACTGGGAAACTGATTCTGTTGATTCTGAATTAAATTATTTTACCAACGTTTGTAAAGTTTTGAAAAAAAAATCGTGAGTTAAATATAAGAGTTGTATTATTAATACTGTGAGCAACCCTGAGCCCATATCAGTAAGGAATCAGCAACTGGAACAGACAGATGCCTTCACATACCTAGGATGCATAGTAACACCAGACGGCGGAGCAAGCACAGACATCGACAACAGAATGAACAAAGCAAGAACAGCCTTTTTTAGTCTAAACAACATCTGGAAGTCCTCTCAGTACAGCACAAGCACAACATTAGGATTATACCAGAGCTGTGTGCTTTCTGTGCTTCTCTATGGCGCGGAGAGCTGGAGAGTTACAGAGACGGAAATGTCAAAATTGTCCTCTTTTCACACAATATGTCTAAGAAAAATTATCCGAATCTTTTGGCCGAATACCATCACCAACCAAGATCTGCTTACTCGGAGCAAGCAAGAGGACATGCACACCATCATAGCTGGCAGACGCTGGAGCTAGGTTGGCCATGTCCTCAGAAGAGACCCCGATGCCATCACAAGAACAGCTATGCTTTGGACCCCTGAAGAAAAACGAAAGAGAGGCCGACCAAAAACAACTTGGCGGAGGACTGTGGAGGCTGAGATGCGAAGAATGAACCAGAGTTGGGGCACTGTACGAAGGATGGCCACCGACCGAGCAAAGTGGAATCAATTTGTTGTTGCCCTACAAGACGCCACCAGGCATAATGGCCACTGACTGCTTTGACGGTCGGCGGCTAAGGATCAAAGAAGAATAAGAAGATTATTAATACTAACTAAATCACAAGTCAGCCTCGTCCTTGGTAATCAATGTAAGACAACTCTAGTTATCTTGGTGGTTTCGTTATGCATCACTACTAATATATTCTGCGCGTGTGTTTTTGCAGTACATTTTCCTCTGCGTTGTGATATCTGGAATTGTTCTAACGTGAACTTCCTCAAAAAATTCATTCTCATTTGTGTGGATGTTTCTCTTTCCATTGGAAAGTTTTGAAAGGATCAGGACAACAGCACACTTATCTGTTTAGCGTTGTTTGGACGTGTTTATTATCACCGTTAATCTGAGATACTGTCGCTATGATAAATTATAGTAGAGTCTACAGTCCACAACCTAGCACAACTTTATCTTTTAGTTTAAGAATACTAGCGTTTCATAATCCAATAATCCAATCTATTTGCCAACCCAAATTAAATGACACTCAGACAGATTACATCAGAATATGTATGGAGACATTTCGAAACACTATACAAGGTTAAAATCTAAATGAGTGCATTGCTAGACGACAAAGAAGAAAAAAATACAAAATAATTAAAAATTATTTATTGGAAGCGTTGACAATAATTCTGAACCTCATTAATTTTCATCATCTTTATCATCATCAGCAGCAACATTTTTATTCTCATCAATTTCATAATTAGGAACTGATGTCAAGAGCTAGACAAGTGCATCCAAACACGCGATAAGAAGAAGATACGAAATATGGAACAAACATACATTGAGAGAACCAACTGACAGCATTACAAGGCAGTCATTATTCTGGAGGGGGTCGGAGTGGCTAAGAAGTGTTGCGCCCGCCTCGAATTCTAGAATTACCGGGTTCGATTCCCAGTTGAAGTAATATAATTTATGGTCCTAATGATGTCAAACTCTCCCCCCCCCCCTCCCTGGTCTTCTGGGTAGTTAGATCGGATAACCAGCCTTCTTAGAGGTCCCGTGTGGAAGTTGCATACGCTAAAAATCCCTAAGGCAGTTAGAAATCTTTAAGAGTAGGCCTATCTGGAAGGCAATAAATAAATATTAGACAAACATAAAGGTGTGTTTTCAGGCACTCGTAAGAAATAAAGAAGTAGAACACAAGACAACAGAAAAACAACAGACGTGAGTGGCTTACCCAGGACTCGAACCCAGGACCTTCCGTGCGACAACCCCCGCCTAGCTATGCAAGCGAAGGCCTCTGCCCTGGTAAAAATTTAAAAAATTAGAAACCTACACACCATACAAAATATTTATAGAATGTGATTCCTATATACGCAAATTAGGATTTTCACCGGTGCTACGGGGTTCGTGCACTGTGCTGAGATCCTCTTTGTGTGATCTAAAGGGGGGGGGGGGGAGATCGGAACACTGATGGAGTTGTCCGTGTGCAATGTAGATAGTCCTTAAAACCAAACCAATCCCAAGCCATTGTTCTGGAATCCGCAGGGTAAAAGGTAGAGGCAGACCACAGAATACACGGAGAAGAGAATTGGAGACAGACAGAAAGACCTTGGGCTGATGTCACGGTACAGGAAAACGTGGCGTAAGTTTGTGGAAGGCATATACTTCTTATGCGTCCGATAGGCAGAGTGGTTAAAGCGCTGGACTCTCGTAGCAAAGGTACGGTACCGGGTTCAAAACCCGGTGGCGTCATGCTCCAGTCTACCAAGCTATACATGACCACCTGACTCTGCTCTTGAATTAGGGAAGACAAAGGCAGCGAGCAAGGGAATTGGTCACCCCTACCTCTCGAAACTGGACCTAGTTCTCTAACACTTCACTCCTCTACGGCAGCATCTGCTATGGGACTACCTTTACCTGTGCTACTTGGTGAGTTGAGGGTGATGATTGTAGTGGTATTGATGGTATTGTATGATGATGATGGTACTACATGTAAATTGTATGAGGCCAGCTGTGAAGGCTCCTGAGATAAAATGTAATTGAGAATTGTCAGAAGGCCTTTCTTGCTACCACTACGACCTCACACTTAATTTTTTTTTTATGAATGTAGCTGCGTAAAGTGTCTAGGGTTATGATGTGTACTGTGGTGTGATAGTTATAAATATACCCATAGATATTTAACAAGACTAATAAGATTAACAAGTGTTACAATACACTGAACTAACTCACGTGTGTAAAGTTTTTGATATAATTATATTACATTTATTTGTTCTGGATCAAGTTTTATTTTGACCAGAACTTGTTTTAAAAGAAGGATTTAAAATTTATGAAAATTATGCATGGAATGTTACATAATAAATGCAAAAGTGTACATATTTAAGTACTAGAATAGTTAGTTTTATTAAAATGTTCTGGTAGTCAGCTACTAGGGAGGATATTTATTGTCTGTGCTGTTGGGGTGGTCTCATCACACCTGTCTATATTGACTACATAGTGTCCAGAAAATGGTGGGAATTTTTATGGGGTATCTGCAACTTAATGGGGTTGGTGAATATCCAGCAGACCAGAGGCTCACTCATCTGGTATTTGTAGCTCTGGTGCTGAAATCAGGTGGTCCCACCTCTCCGTGCTGGCGGGCAATAATGGTGGTCTCTGTCACAAGGACTGCACAGATACACTTGTGTAAATCACCACCCGAATAGATACTGCTTCGTTGACGACAGAAACTCGCAGCTCTGCAATCAAAGTATGGGCCATGTGTCAAAATCTATTCTCTACCCACGTCTGGACACCACACTGACACAACAACCACATTATACAGACAGGTCAGATCTCTCTGACCAAACAGCACAGTTACCATGGTGGGTTTTCATCCGATAGATCCTCCCAGACTATAGATTCTGAAAAATAATTATTAGTTTTCTACCCTAAAAGAGGATAGGTAATATGTTTCCTTATTCTCAACTCTTGATCGGTCTTGCATAATCCTTGCTGGTGTTTAGGTACATTGTTAGTCCCTAGACCCTGACTTGGGCGGGGGGTCTAGAGCAAAATCCCTACTTGTTTGTAAGGCTAGATTATGATATGGCAGTATCAAATCACTCGAACATGAAACAATATTCAAAATATATAAAGAAATAATTTCAATCTTACCAGATTATGAATAATTAACACAGAAGTGCTAGCAAAACTCAGCTGAGCTGCTGGCTATAGGATGGCGTCCCTAAATTTAACTCACTGTCTTTCATATGGGAAAACACCACACTTTAAAATCTGTGTCTAACACTGAACAATTATTGAAGAATGACCCCAAATGCGCTCTGAGCGCTAATGATATGATTGTCTGTGGCCAATCACTGCCGAGGTTTATTTTTAATTTCAAATTTCCTCACTAAAGTCATTCAGTCAAGCTTCAGTCACGTATGGATGGTTATCTGTTAGTCTGTCCGTCTCTACTTGTGTTTCTACAAAATTGTGCTCGATTTTTGACCCAACCGTTCTCTCCCCTTCAAATTTTTGTTGTAAAAAGTTATATTTAGACACAGCTACCACCAATGTCCCTTCACTTCTATGCCAAGTAAATTTGAACACCTGCGTCCCCAAGGTCGTGTTTTTGTGTGCAAATAACGATATGTTAGATTCAATGCAGTCTGTGGCTGATGTAAACTACACTGTCTTTTGTCATTATTTTCAATATTATCTATCCGTCTGTAAAATTAAGACCATATTCGTTCACTGCTCAGAATAGGCCATCTGGCCAGCTAATTTTTATATTCCTAACATTAATATTAAGAAAAATTTACTTTTTAATTTTTTGTAATTTTTTTTAGACATCTGCGTTCTTCCGCTCAAATTCAAATCAAGCGCTTGGTATCGCAAAACGTCCAATTCCGTACCTCGTGTCAATTTGGGGGACTTGAATTTTTTTACTTTCATCCATTTCCCCCCCCCCCCCCCAATTGCGTCTCTTTAGCCTTTCCAGTCATATTTTTTTCCTTTTTGATCCTCCGTTCCCCTCCGGTCTAGCAAGTCAAATTTATGGAGGGTGATGACCCGCGGTCTAGGCGATCATGTACATCAGCAGCCTACGCATTATGTTTTTATCCTTAAATGTTATCCTTGGAGGAATTTTACCGTTGTATCTCTGTCAATTTCACTACACATCTCCCCACCTGAAAACATGCCTATGGCAAGTTCCAAAACCAGCGATACACATAGGTAAAATTACTCCTCCCGTCTGCCATTACTCTAATTTTGATCACAGGGGTGCCGACTGAGGAAATCTGCACCGACATTCAATTTGCCTGGGATATATTGGATACTAAACTGATAAGGTTGAAGCAATAAAGACCACCTCAGCAATCTTGCGTTTTCATGCTTAGCCTGAGACAAGAACACGAGAGGCTGATGATCCGTCTCCACCACAAAAGTCCTACCATACAGATAGATTTGAAACTTCTTTATTGCCCAGATTAATGCTAAACATTCTTTTTCGCTTGTGGAGTATCCTTGTTCCGCCTTATTCAATTTGCGGCTTGCATAAGCGACTGGTTTCAGTTCCCCATCAGGTGAAGATGATCTTTGCAACAAAGCCCCTCCCAGTCCCACATTACTTGCATCGGTTCTTAAGACAAAGTCCTGTGTCAAATCAGGCAGTTTGAGAATAGGCTTGCTAGTGAGTTTTTCCTTTAACTCTTGGAACGCTAGTTCACATTGTGCAGTCCAAATAATTTTATCTGGAAGTCCCTTGCGAGTCAGATCAGTCAGAGGAGCACAAATGGCGTTAAAATTTTTGATGTATTTCTGATAAAATCCGCATAACGACACGAATGATCGCACGTCCTTTTTGGTTTGCGGCCTAGGTGCTCTCTGCAGTTTTTCCAAGTTCTTAGGATCAGGGGTCATATTACCCTGATATACAGTGTGCCCCAAGAATTCCAACTCTTTGCATCCAATACAACATTTTGTTGGCCTAGCAGTTAAGTTCGCCTCCCGAAGTCTATCAAACAACATCTCCAGAGCTTCAATGTGTTCTTCAAATGTCTCTGTGGCGACGAGAATATCATCCATGAAATTTGTGATACATGGGTTATTCAGGGGGTCCAACAATTTTCGCATCATCCTTGAAAACACACTCGGAGCATTTTTCAGTCCGAATGGTAGCATATTGAATTCATAATGTCCATCCGAAGTGCTAAAAGCCAAATAAGGTCTCACTTCAGGCTTCACTGGGATCTGGTAATAGCCTTTACTAAGATCCACCTTTGAAAAGTATTTTGCCTTGTTCAGTCTGGCAAATAGCTGTTTTGTGTCTGGTAATGGATCCACTTGTCCTTCTGTGACAGCATTCAGTTTCCTGTAATCTATGCACAGTCTGTGTTCCCCAGACGGTTTCCTCAACAAAACGACACTAGAACTAAAAGATGATTCACTGTGCGAAATAATCCCCTCCTTCAATAAATAATCTATTTCTTCCTTTAATGCCTTCTCCTTCGCGAACGGAATAGAATAGGCTCTCATACAGATTGGGTTTGAGTCTACCAGTTTCATGTCATACTGTAGCAAATTTGTATGGCCTGGTTTATCTGTTAATACATCTGTATGTTCCTCCAGAACTTGTTGAACTCTCTCCCTCTGGTTTTTAGTCAGGTGCTTACTGACTTTTACCTGTGCTGCTGTTTCACAAGGATGTAATGGGTATTCATGTGAGGTGAGTGGTTCTTTTTGCATCTGGGTTGCAATAGCCAAGGTCAATAAGGGGGTGCTTTCCTGGAGTGGTCTGTCCAGATACTTCTTTAACAGGTTTACATGATAAACTTTTTCCTTCCCCTTTTTGTCAATTTTATAGTTTGTTCTAGACACCTTCTCTAGAACCGTATATGGACCTTGCCAACCAATTTGTAATTTATTCTGGCTTCCGGTAGTAGAAGCAGCACCTTCTCTCCGACTGCCAGTTCCCTGTCCTTTGCCTTCCTATTAAAATATGCTGCATGTTTCTTCCTGGCTTGTTTCAAATTATCATTTGCCAGTTTCCATCCAGCTTTCAAACGAGTGGTCAGTTCGTTCACATATTGATACGATGAGGTAACAGTCTCTTCCGCCTTCTCATCTGTCCAGGTCCTTAATAAAGTTACATCTGGATCTTTAATTTATCATACTTATTTTTCATGGAACTCATCTGGTCCCGTCCATTAGAAGCTTTATAATGAGGACTTTTCTTCCTAGAATCATCACTCACAAATCGACCACTACCAATTTTTCTCTGGGGTTTGTCTCCCCACTTAAGATTGTTTATGAGAGATCTTCGCTCTCTTGTCTGTTCCTCCAGTTTATATAAGTCTGACCGAGGGATTGTCATCCTATCCTGGGTTAAATTTCTTCTTTGTACTCTTCGCATAGCGGCCATGTTAATCCATTCAAGTGAAGACTGGGTGTGAAAAGGGGGCTCCCATTCCACTTTGTCTACCCGAGTATAATTAGTTTTCCTTTCAGGCCTAAAGTTGCCCCGTGGCGGTTCTAGGTCCTGCACATATTTTCCCTTTGTGGGTGTTCCCTCATGAAATACGCCACATGCTTCTACAAAGTTTTCAACATCGACATTTACGTCGGGCCAATAGTATTTTAGAGCAATCTTTTGGCAGATGGTACCGACTTTCTCATGGTCACCATCTTTTCCAACATGTAAGCTCCTTATCAAATTTGCCCTATATCTCTTGGGAAGAACTAACTGTCCGTGACCAGTGGATCTAGTTCCTGTCTTCCTGTATAATAATCTGTTCTTCATGAAATATTCCCCCTTGCTCGGAGGTGTGTGGCATTTGGGCAATTTTTTAAAACAGGGCTTGAGTGTCCTATCCTCAGCCTGCGCCTTCCTCATCTCCTCTGGATGAGCATTTATAGGTTCACCTTCTTCCTCCTTCTTCTGTGACCTGGTCTGCACTGTCGCCATGATCACAGGTTTCTCGGGATTCCCCAAGAAGACGTATCTACACCCCAATATCAGAGGGTAGATTGGTTCATCTATCACTGCTGCTCTGATTTCTCCTTCCACATAGCGAGTTTTCACCGTTATCCTTGCGATGGGAAGTGTCATGAGTGGTATGTCCTTAGTCGCCCCTTGTATTTCCACTGTTTCTGTGGTATACTGACTTGGGTCCACTAGGCTAGACTTCACAACTGAATCATAATCCAAACCTGTATCATAAAGGCACCTTATGGTGACCCCATTACAAATAACATCCTCACAAACTGGGGGGTGATAAGGTTCCTGTTGTCCCTTAGGATTAACCTTTAATCTTTGCGTCCCCGACTTCATTGCAGCAATGTTTGAAGGTTTCCTTCTACAAAATTCGGTGTTATGGTTATCCTTCTTGCACCATTTACACCATCTTTTTCCTTGGTTCAACGGTTTTCTTTCATTGAACTTTTGGTCATTGAACTGTGAGTTTCTGTCGCGATAGTCATTTCTTGGCCGCTCAAAGTTTGTCCTACCTTTATTTCCCTGCTCTCTATTATCAAATTTATTAAATTGCTGTGGAGCTTTAAAATTGTCTATGTGCTTCTTTTTAGCACCACTTACCTCTGCCTGAGCTGCCTGATACCTCTCAGCAACATTTAAAATTTCCCCCAACTTCTCTGCACCTTGTTCCATGAGAAATTTTCTCATGTCTGGAGCCATGGACTCTCTCAATTGCTCAATCATGATCATTTCTTTAAGATCTTGGGTCTTCCCCAGAGCCGTCCATTTCTCCAAATAGGTTTCTAGTCTGGCAGAGAATTGGTGGTATGTCTCCCCAGACAACAGTTTGGCATTTCTAAATTTCTTACGATAAAATTCACCATTCTTCTCGTACCTTAATAACAAAGCCTGCTTTAACATGTCATAATTGTCTTGGTCTTCCCTGTTCATTTTGGCAAATACTTCATAAGAAGTACCTCTCAATCCCTGTGATAGCTTTAAACTCCACCTCTCTCTCTCTAACCCATATGTAGTAGCTAATAACTCAAAACGTCCCAGGTACCCCTCTATGTCATCGTCTTTCTCAACAAAATGGTCTAAATGAAACCCCATAGCTGAGTTTGAGGCTCCCATACTGGGCGTAGCATCTGAGGCAAAAGGGCTGGCACCATTTTCAGGGGCCGGGCCTTGTAATTCCAGCTCCCTTAGTCGTAATTCGTGCTCCCTCTGCAACCTTCTATCTTCTGCCTCCCTTTTGGCCTTTTTATCTTCTGCCTCCCTTTCGGCAGTCAACCTTTTTTCTTCTGCCTCCCTTTGCTGTCGTTTTTCTTCTGCCTCCCTTTGCTGTCGTTTTTCTTCTGCCTCCCTTTGCTGTCGTTTTTCTTCTGCCTCCCTTTCGGCAGTCAGCCTTTTTTCTTCTGCCTCAATCTGCAGCCTCTTAATTTCTCTATCAGCCTCAATTTGTAACCTCTTCTCTTCAGCTACCTTTCTATCTTCCCTTTCAATATATTTATCACATTCAGTCGTTACGTATTGAATTAAAATTTGACCATCCATCCCCATCTCCTTCGCAGTGAGCACAGCAGCTGATCTAAACTTTGCTAGCTCAGCCATACTTTTCAGACAATATAATAATATACAAGCTAAGTACTTCTTATGACTATAATCTAACTAATTCTAACTAACCAGTTAACTAATTAATTATTACTGGCTGTGAAGATTCACCAACTTTTATCTGCAGGGACACTTTTACTTTTAAAGGAAATTTTACAATTTATTTCCCTACTTTTATTTCTCCCACCAGGAGATCTTAATATTACTGTTGGGCTAATTATCCCTGGACAAGACCCCAATATATGTAGTGGGATTGATGGTTTTGTATGATGATGATGGTACTACATGTAAATTGTATGAGGCCAGCTGTGAAGGCTCCTGAGATAAAATGTAATTGAGAATTGTCAGAAGGCCTTTCTTGCTACCACTACGACCTCACACTTAATTTTTTTTTTATGAATGTAGCTGCGTAAAGTGTCTAGGGTTATGATGTGTACTGTGGTGTGATAGTTATAAATATACCCATAGATATTTAACAAGACTAATAAGATTAACAAGTGTTACAATACACTGAACTAACTCACGTGTGTAAAGTTTTTGATATAATTATATTACATTTATTTGTTCTGGATCAAGTTTTATTTTGACCAGAACTTGTTTTAAAAGAAGGATTTAAAATTTATGAAAATTATGCATGGAATGTTACATAATAAATGCAAAAGTGTACATATTTAAGTACTAGAATAGTTAGTTTTATTAAAATGTTCTGGTAGTCAGCTACTAAGGAGGATATTTATTGTCTGTGCTGTTGGGGTGGTCTCATCACACCTGTCTATATTGACTACATAGTGTCCAGAAAATGGTGGGAATTTTTATGGGGTATCTGCAACTTAATGGGGTTGGTGAATATCCAGCAGACCAGAGGCTCACTCATCTGGTATTTGTAGCTCTGGTGCTGAAATCAGGTGGTCCCACCTCTCCGTGCTGGCGGGCAATAATGGTGGTCTCTGTCACAAGGACTGCACAGATACACTTGTGTAAATCACCACCCGAGTAGATACTGCTTCGTTGACGACAGAAACTCGCAGCTCTGCAATCAAAGTATGGGCCATGTGTCAAAATCTATTCTCTACCCACGTCTGGACACCACACTGACACAACAACCACATTATACAGACAGGTCAGATCTCTCTGACCAAACAGCACAGTTACCATGGTGGGTTTACATCCGATAGATCCTCCCAGACTATAGATTCTGAAAAATAATTATTAGTTTTCTACCCTAAAAGAGGATAGGTAATATGTTTCCTTATTCTCAACTCTTGATCGGTCTTGCATAATCCTTGCTGGTGTTTAGGTACATTGTTAGTCCCTAGACCCTGACTTGGGCGGGGGGTCTAGAGCAAAATCCCTACTTGTTTGTAAGGCTAGATTATGATATGGCAGTATCAAATCACTCGAACATGAAACAATATTCAAAATATATAAAGAAATAATTTCAATCTTACCAGATTATGAATAATTAACACAGAAGTGCTAGCAAAACTCAGCTGAGCTGCTGGCTATAGGATGGCGTCCCTAAATTTAACTCACTGTCTTTCATATGGGAAAACACCACACTTTAAAATCTGTGTCTAACACTGAACAATTATTGAAGAATGACCCCAAATGCGCTCTGAGCGCTAATGATATGATTGTCTGTGGCCAATCACTGCCGAGGTTTATTTTTAATTTCAAATTTCCTCACTAAAGTCATTTCAGTCAAGCTTCAGTCACGTATGGATGGTTATCTGTTAGTCTGTCCGTCTCTACTTGTGTTTCTACAAAATTGTGCTCGATTTTTGACCCAACCGTTCTCTCCCCTTCAAATTTTTGTTGTAAAAAGTTATATTTAGACACAGCTACCACCAATGTCCCTTCACTTCTATGCCAAGTAAATTTGAACACCTGCGTCCCCAAGGTCGTGTTTTTGTGTGCAAATAACGATATGTTAGATTCAATGCAGTCTGTGGCTGATGTAAACTACACTGTCTTTTGTCATTATTTTCAATATTATCTATCCGTCTGTAAAATTAAGACCATATTCGTTCACTGCTCAGAATAGGCCATCTGGCCAGCTAATTTTTATATTCCTAACATTAATATTAAGAAAAATTTACTTTTTAATTTTTTTGTAATTTTTTTTAGACATCTGCGTTCTTCCGCTCAAATTCAAATCAAGCGCTTGGTATCGCAAAACGTCCAATTCCGTACCTCGTGTCAATTTGGGGGACTTGAATTTTTTTTCTTTCCTCCCTTCCCCCCCCCCCCCCCCCAATTGCGTCTCTTTAGCCTTTCCAGTCATATTTTTTTCCTTTTTGATCCTCCGTTCCCCTCCGGTCTAGCAAGTCAAATTTATGGAGGGTGATGACCCGCGGTCTAGGCGATCATGTACATCAGCAGCCTACGCATTATGTTTTTATCCTTAAATGTTATCCTTGGGAGGAATTTTACCGTTGTATCTCTGTCAATTTCACTACAGTCATTCAAAAACTGAAAACCAGAATCATTATCATCTTCTAGCCACATGTGTGCATCATCTTTGTCACAGTCCGAAAATCCGGGCATTGCTTGAAACAGTTCCACAACTTCATTTATACAATCATCATTTGTGTCCACTGCAGTAGTTTCATTTCCTCCTTTTTTCCCAAGCAATCTACTCCAAGCCTTGTTGAGATTATCTTGTGACAGGGTGGTCCAAGCATCAGCTAACATATAGCAGCAGTCTTTGAGATTAAGCTTTTTGGAAAACGCCACCACACTTTCTTCATCTTCAGCCAACAATAAACGACGCAGGACTTCCTTCTTGTACATCTTTTTAAGCTTTGCTATAACACCCTGATCCATTGGTTGAATCAGTGCTGTTACATTGGTAGGCAGAAAAATTACTTAAAAATTTGCATCAACTGCATTCAATGTATCCGTCTCTGGATGAGATGGTGCATTGTCCAGTAGAAGAATTACTTTTCCAGTTTTCTTTTCTTGTTCTCTCAACCTCTTCACATTTGGGATGAACTGATTTGTATACCAATCAAGAAATATTTCACTATTCATCCAAGCACTCTTCTGTGCTTTGTAACACAATGGGAGACATGTCACATTCTTTAAACAACGTGGTTTTTTTGGTTTTGCCGATCATTAGCACCGGTAAACGATGACTTCCACTGGCATTCGCGGCTACCAAAATTGTGACTCTCTCTTTGCACTTTTTAAACCCAGGGGCAGCTGCTTCGCGCTGAGATGCAAGTGATTTTTGAGGCAATGATTTCCAGTATAAGCCAGTCTCATCGGCATTATACACATCATCGAGTGAATAACCTTCTTCTTCCAAAAAAGCCAAGAATGTTGCTTTAAAATTTTTAGCGGCAGTTGCATCGCTATATAAAGATTCCCCTTGAATCTCCAATTCTCGTATGCCATGACGAGATTTAAAGTTTCTTAACCATCCCTGGCTAGCCTTAAAGTCAGGAGGACCGTCAATTTGATTGTTGAACTGAAGTGCCTTTTCACACAACAGAGAACCAGAGATAGGTTCCCCTTTGCTTCTTCTTTGCACAAACCATATATACAAAGCCTCTTCCAATTTCACATCTTTCGCATTTCTCATGGTTTTACGTTTCTTCGACCCATTTTCACTATCAAATTTCGATGCAAAACTCACAATTTTATCCTTGTTACTTTTGATGTCAGAGACGGTAGCTTTCCCAACATTGAAAATCCTCGCAAGTGAAGACACAGTTTCACCTTGTCCTAGTCTCTTGATAATTTCTGTTTTCGTTTCAATTGACAAAACATTGCGGTTCCTTTTATATGCTTTAGGCCTACTGGAAGATGCCATATCGCACAGAGAAATACTTGTACACCAAAATTATTCTGCTGTAGTAGCAGACACAATTATTTTAAGTTGAACTGTCTGTTTAGCCAGTGTTCTACCTAGAACGCACACGTACACTGGATTGGTAAACCAGATATTAACTGACTTTATGATCTAACTGACTTCCTGTACGTAAGCGACCGACCATTAGCCATCCCATTCTCTACAAATTGTTCGCACACATTTGAAGTTTGCCGCATTAAAAGATTCAGAATTTTAGTCTAACGTGACTGTGGCATCTGATTTTTTTTTTTCCTGGAAAAAGTGTTCGGATAATTGGATGTTCGGATAATTGGGGTTCGGATAAATGGAGTTCTACTGTATTTCATTAATGTATTACATATCACCTATTATTACATTACAGTTATTTATTACAATGTTTTTGTTATGTTAATTTTTAGTAGCTTTGTAGAAATCCCACATTGTCATTCTCACATTATGTTATTCTTTGCGGGTCAATATAACATTATTGTTAATAATCTCTTATTACAGACATTCATAAACAGATGGTGAGCAAGGATTCTAATAACTGGCAGGCTGGAGACATTCAGAAGTGACGATCTTTGGACATAATCAAGTAAGTTTCCATCGAACAGCAGATAAGACAGTTGAAGTGGAGATGAACGTAAATGTTATAGGGGTTCTTTTTTTTAAAATTCTTCGCGTTCTTCTTCTGTACTACTATTATTCTTGGAACGACTTATATATATAAATAAATATAAATAAATAAATAAATAAATAAATAAATAAATATATACACATACACATACACATACACACATATATATATATATATATATATATATATATATATATATATATATATATATATATATATATATATATATATATATATATATATATATATATATATATATATATATATATATATATATATATATATATATATATATATATATATATATATATATAATGGTCGCTTTACTTTTCTTGTGCGTAGATTTCTCTGGCATGATTACATTGTGTTTGGCTTCAACGTTTATTCTTTGATTTGACCCAACTGTGTTATAATTTGTGCGCTGTCGTCTCCTCTCCGGTAGTATTGAACTACATTTGTTGTGGGTACTGAATTAGATGCATTATTCTATTGTTAGCACACTCTTTTTCCCCTACTGTCTTTGTTCACGTTTCACGCTTAGATGCGTGACAGGGCCAGACAAGCGTATCGCCTATCACTAAGAGATTAATTGAGTCCCTAAAACGTGATAATACCACATTGGTTTGGTTTGGTTCTTAAGGACTATCTTCATTGCACACGGACAACGCCATCAGTGCTCCGATTTCCTCCCTTAGATCAAACTAGGAGGATCTCAGCGCAGTGCACGAACTCCGTAGCACCGGCGAGAATCCCAATGTGTACATATAATATATAGGAATCATACAACCTATAAATATTTTTGTGGTGGGTAGGTTTCCTAATTTTTAAATTTTTCCAGGGCAGCGGCCTGATAAGCCTACTCTTTACGATTTCCAACTGCCGTGGGATTTTTAACGTGCGCAACTTGCACACGGGACCTCCTATTTTTTCGCCCTTATCCGAGAAGGCTAGGCATCCGATCTCACTACCCATGAGACCAGGGGGGAGTATGACGTAATTAGGACCACTGGTTCTGAAAAAAAAATTCAATAAATTATAATCCCTCAACTGGGATTCGAACCTGGTACCTCTTGAATACGAGGCGGACGCTATACCTCTGAGCCACTCCGACCTGCAATGCCATATTGAATCCAGGTAAATGCGAGCATGAAGTGTTTGCGTAAGATTGCATAATTACTTCCGACTCGACAGGGTTAGGTGATTATAGATAAACGCAATCTTGGAAGACATCTGGAAAAGAGAGCAGGGCCAATGATGTAAGAAAACTTCCGGACAGCCTGGTTATGATCAGGAAAATAGTAAGAAGTTGTAACGTAAACATTACCAAAAATTATCGGATGTAGCAACTCCATATACGGAGGATGACTGTTTGAAATTTTCAAACGCATGAGTCATACAGAATACTTCATGAGAAAAAGTTTTCATAATATGAACTTTGAATGTATTGGCTGGCATTTGAGGCGCCAATAAACAACCGCGCTGATTGGGAGTTTGTCAGAAAACGCCAGGTGAAAGCTTGGGCCGGGAACGTATGATATAACTTAGAAGAAAAAGTTTGACATACGGAACAGCATTCCTGAAAACGTCAACATAGACAGCTCGGAGCTTGCCGCAGAAACGAATAGAGTTGGATTCTGAATTGACAGGAACGGACATAAAGCATTAAGAGCATCTCTGTACATCATTAGAAAATTCGCCAACATTAATACGGAACCCTGAATTCTACAGGACCACTCACAAGCCACAGAGGGAATGTGAAATAGAAATAATACCCCAGACGTGTGTTCGAGGTATTTGTGTTAAGTTGCCAAGACTATTCTACTGAGCAAGAAGTCTAAGATTTCTCAGTTATTGAGTTTGTGGTACCAGTACGAGGCGACCCGACTAATTGTTGTACAACACGGAGAGACCATTTACTGGACTACTATACTGTGTTCGAAGCATGAAATTGACACCTGAAGATTGTTGCCTTGACCTGGAGTGGTTACTTCCTGAACTGATCTGGAAACGTGCCCTTACCGAAGAGACGAAACTACGGAAAAGAAGCATCGGCACTTTAGCATTTCGGCAAGTCACAATGTTAACAGGCCAACAAAACAACCGAACTTTATGTTTTTCAAAATTCATCAAGCCTAAACGATTTTCAGCGAAGAAACCTAATTATTTTTCATAATCACCAGTCATATTTATTTACATTTGTTTCAAAGTAATTGAGCATTAAATTTGTATATGTTGATTTTGACAAATTCATAGTTGAATTAATCATTACAGACAGAAAGGCATACGTATGATCCAGAACCTCTACTTTATATATATATATATATATATATATATATATATATATATATATATATATATATATATATATATATATATATATATATATATATATATATATATATATATATATATATATATATATATATATATATGTATATGTATATATGTATATATATATATGTATATGTATATATATATATATATATATATATATATATATATACATATATACATATACATATATACATACATACATACATACATACATACATACATACATACATACATACATACATACATATATATATATATATATACATATATATATATATATATACATATATACATATATATATATATATATACATACATATATACATATATACACATATATACACATATATACATATATACATATATACATATATATATATATATATATATATATATATATATATATATATATATATATATATATATATATATATATATATATATACCCATTAGCTCCCCAAGGAGCATAGGCCTTCAACAAACACATGACAAGTCTCCTGTGCCATCCGCTTAAGTTCTTTCCATGTTTTCCTCATCATTTTCACCTCTGTAACCAGTTATCTTGTCCGTGTGTTTTTGGTCTACCTCTGTCTCTCTTTCCCTGTGGATTCCAGAACAAGGACTGACTTGTAATGCTTTCAACAGGTATCCTCAATGTGTGCCCTATCAATCGCTAGCGTCTTCTTCTCAACTTTTGTTCCACTGGCACTTGTCTGGTTCTTGTCATCAATTCCACATTTGTGACTTTATCATACCATTTCAGTCCTTCTATTCTACGCAAGCATCCGTTTATAAAAGTCTGTAGCTTTCTGGTTGTTGTTTTTGTTGCTCTCCATGTCTCAGAGCCATACAATAGGTCTGACTTGACATTTTAGTTGAAGGTTCTTATTTTCGTGTTGGACTTGATTTCTCTTGTTCTCCATATGTTTCCCAATGCAATAAAAGCTCCTCTTGCTTTTTGTATTCTTATTTTGATATCATTGTTTGTCCCTCCAATTCTGCCTATATTACTGCCAAGATATGTGTACGATTCTACATCTTTTAGTGATGTTTCTTCAAGTTCAACCTTGTTATCATTTCTCGTATTAATTCTCATAATATTTGTCTTTTCTCTGTGTATTTTCAGGCCCATTTGTTGTGACCTCTCATTGAGAATTTTCATTTTGTCTTGCATCTGATTATGGTTATGGGACAGAAGTGCAAAGTCATCTGCAAAATCCAGATCATCAAGCTGTTTAGTCAGATTCCACTGGATTCCATTTCTGTTGTATGATGTCGATGTTTTCATAACCCAATCTATTGCTAGTAAGAAAAGAAATGGAGACAATAGGCATCCCTGTCTCACTCCCGTTCTAATCCTAAACGGTTCTGTAATTTGTCCCTCATGAAGAACTCTGCAAGTCATGTTTTCTTAGGTCTTCCTTATTGTCAGAACCTCTAACTGGGTGGGGGAAGGTACTAGCTGGCTACCCCTCACTCGTAGGGCTATGCCACTGCCGTGTAGATTTATTATAAAGCTGACTCGTATATGCTAGATGATGACCACACGCACACTGGCTGACTTAATGAAATAACACAGCTTAACAGTTACAATCCCTTTTATTAAATCACAAGACCACTTGGCCAAAACACGATCATGGGGAATATATAATGAATGAATACATAATCACTACTAGCTAAACCTTAGTACAACTTCAGGCAAAATGGCGCCCAACTACTCCAATGTGAGCCCCACTCGCATGAGCGGCGAAAACAAGGCTAAGTCATAAAGACGATTAATAAATATCACAAATCGATCTGACTTACAAACTGCCGGTCACAAAAATACACCAGAGAGACTAACTAACTCTCAACTATTGGCACAGGACAAGACACTCATGGCGAAACGCTGTCTCCCGAACAAAAACTCCATCCCAGGGTAGACAGAAATTGGCTAGTAACGAACGTCCATCCAGGACGACAGATGAGACAGCAATCCCCTGCGACTCAGTTGGCGCCCAAATTTCCTGCTGGTCACATGACCTTAGTCGTTCGTCAACTTTCGTCAGCCCAAACGGCGGCTTCCGAATGACTTGCTCGATCTACGAACAAACGGTGACCTGTACAGCGAAATAGCGCCGTGCCACTTATTAAGTTAATGATCTTCTTGGGAACTCCATAATGCCTCATCAATTTCCAAAGTGATTCTCTGTCTACACTGTCAAATGCCTTTTCATAGTCCACGAATCCGATGTATAGCGATGAATTCCATTCCAGACTCTGTTCAGCTATTATTTCCAATGTGGCTATCTGGTCTGTACAGGATCTGTTTTGTCGAAAACCTGCTTATTCATCTCTCAGTTGCTTGTCTATGGACTATTTTAATCTCTCAAGGTTGATTCTGTTTAATACTTTTCCTGGTACTGATAGTAACATTATTCCCCTATAATTTGTGCACTTTTGTAAATTTCCCTACTTAGGCAACTTGACCAGATAACCTTCCTTCCATTCTGCTGGTATTTCCTCTCTCTCCCAGACTTTGTCAAGTAGTTTGTATAATATCTCTGTAGAGAAATCAATATCTGTTTTGATGGCCTCTGCTGTAATTCCATCTGGACCAGCTGTTTTTCCATCTTTCAGAATCTTTATGGCTTTCTTTATTTCTTATCTACTTGATCGTTCACAGCTGATTAGTAGCTCTTCTTCAGCTGGCTGGATATCTGGGGGATTAGTTTGAGCTGGTCTATTGAGAAGTTTCTCAAAATTTCTGTACATCTCTTCATTTGTTCTGGTATATTACTAAGCAATTTTCCATTCTTATCTTTTATGAGGCCATTTGCTTGCTTATATTTCCCTGTTAGCTTCTTTGAGTTGTTGTACAGGTCCCTCATATTTCCTTTGGCTGCAGCTTCCTCTGTTTCCCTTGCCAACTCTTCAATATACTTTCTCTTGTCTCTTTTGATGTTTTTTCTTACTTCTTTGTTTGCTTCTATGTACACTTCATGAGCCTTCGCTTTGGAGCTTCTGGTTTTGCTTCTGTTTAAATCTGCTTTCTTGTTTGTCCTGTCTTCTATCTTGCTAATGGTTTCTGTTGTTATCCATGCTTTGTGCTGATGTTCTCTTTTTCTCAGTACTTCTTCACATGTCTCGTTCCATATATTTTTTACTTGTTGCCAATGGTCTTCCGTATGTGCTTCATCTTCCAGCTGTTGGAGTACTTGGTATTTGTTGGATACTGAGCTTGAAATCTTTTCTCTTTTTTCCTAATTTCTTAGATATCCCACATTATACTGTTGTCTAAAGCTATATACTGTTGTAAATTTCTTGAGTTTTAATTTTGTTTTAGCCAACATAAGATGGTGGTCTGATACCACATCTGCTCCTCTACATACTTTTACATCATGCAATTTTGACCTAAACTTCTTACTTATGCATATGTGATCAATCTGATTCTCAGTTCTGTGGTCTTGTGATATCCATGTTGCTTTATGTATTCTTTTATGTGGAAATATGCTTCCTCCTATAGCTGGTTGATTTGAAGCACAGAAGATAGCCAATAGTTCCCCATTCTCGTTCATCAAACCTAATTCATGCTTTCCCATGATTTCTTCAAAGCCGGTGTTGTCTGTTCCTATTTTTGCGTTAGGCCGCCCCCAGCAAAATTGTGATGTCCTTTCTTTTCTTTTTTTGTCCAAGACATTTTATAGTCTGGTGTAAAAGTCTTCTTTCTTAGATTCTTCTTTATCATTTGTTGGTGCGTAACACCGGATAATGTTTATATATATATATATATATATATATATATATATATATATATATATATATATATATATATATATATATATGAAGAGAGAGAGAGAGAGAGAGAGAGAGAGAGAGCTAATAAGAGACACTTCGTTGAATTAAATCAGCTGGGGGCTTGAACGAGCTAATTATAAGATAATCCTTCACAAAAGGCGGCGGGTCAGATAAAAAGTTAACTTGCTCAGACTAATTCAGCATTGTTCTTGACTTCTGAAATATCTTGTGAACACTCCCTCGAGGTAGAAGCATCATTATCCTTCTATCTACAACTCTGCCAAGTAGACACCTTTAAAGACCCACATTAGATACTCTAGGTTTTGGCCACTGTTGGACCACTACTGCAGAGCAAGGGAAGGCAACCCGTGACACCAACCGTATGGGTTCTGTTATCCAGATAATAAGTATACAGTCTTCAATAAATAACTGGTACCTTTTCTGCTTGTAGTATTCTTCCACAACCGTTGTGTAATAATGTAAATAAATAAAGTTGTTTATAAAAAAGAAGCGATGATATTTTTCATCATCTGATAATGTTAAATTTTGGTGGATAAGTGTTACAGCGCTATTTCGCAGTGCATCTTAGGTATTGTGTTCAGCGAAAAGTCAACCGGGCGAGGCCGAGGTGAGCCGAACCGGTGGGTCATGTGACTGCCGGAGGTCGGCAAATAAGGCGCAAATTTGGCCAGACAGCAACTAGTCTGCGTCCAGAGAGGACGGACATTTTCCCTTTGCCAGCAAGATTGCTGTGTGGTTCATATTGTGGACTGTTAATTGAGTGCTTGCCATATTTCGGACTTGGTGGATAAGTACGTTGTAATGCTAGAGCAGTGTATTGTCTAGTTCGTATTATCTACAGGCCGTAGTTTGATAAAAGATAGATGATTTTTGAGTGTGTCATTTCCATAGTTTTTGCCACTCAGGTGAGCGATATTCATTGCAGTGGTTTTCAGTGTAATTCGTACTGTCGTGTATGATGCTGACAGATTAAGCTGCTAAGGATGTTTACAGTGGCATTTCATTATTGTATTTGATGCGTTTATTGGCCGTGTGAGGCCTTATTGTATTGTGCATATTATTAAAGGGAAGTTCCTGTTAAAGGTGTTTATTTCTATTGTCAGCCATTGTTGTGTGGGATACTGTTGGAAGAACGAGCCTTTAGTTATTATTACAAATCCACACTGCAGTGGTGGAACCACAGTTTAATGGTTCTTGACAATAAGGAAATATTTGAAATGTCTAATGGCTGAACTTGTATGTTATTTAATTGCCAGTGTGGGGTCAGTTTTTCAAAACAGCACTGAGGAATGAACACTTTTTATGTTAAACATATAAAAGACCAAGGAAACACTAACGTAATTTGTTAGACTCTAACATTGAAAACACGAACGGCCTGAGGAAATTCTAACGTAACTTGTCAGACTCAAACATTAAACACATAACAGATCAAGGAAACCCTAACGTAACTTGTCAGGCTCTAACATTGAACATATGACAAATCAAGGAAACTCTAATCCAACTATAGATTTTCAGTTACAGATAAACAGGTTTAATAATCACTTATGGGTTAAGCTGGAGCTGGGTTGGCCATGTCCTCAGAAGAGACCCCGATGCCATCACAAGAACAGCTATGCTTTGGACCCCTGAAGGGAAACGAAAGAGAGGCCGACCAAAAACAACCTGGCGGAGGACTGTGGAGGCTGAGATGCAAAGAATGAACCAGAGTTGGGGCACTGTACGAAGGATGGCCGCCGACCGAGCAAAGTGGAATCAATTTGTTGTTGCCCTACAAGACGCCACTAGGCGTGATGGCCACTGACTGCTTTGACGGTCGGCGGCTAAGGATCAAAGAAGAAAGAAGAATGGGTTAACAATGTAAATAAATAAAGTTGTTCTTTATATAAAAGAAGCGATAATATTTCTCATCATCTGACGTTAAATGTTGGTGGATGATAAGAACATATTTGAAATGTTTATTGGCTGAGCTTGTATGTTATTTAATTGCCGGTGTGGGGTCAGTTGTCGTCTGCTTCAGTCGCTGTAGGTTCCCACCGGTGCTTTGGACTGTTCATCCTCTTCAACATTCAAATCTGATGTCTGTAGCACGTCCCATGCAGTAAGGTTGGGGTAACTACTAAGGTTTCGAGCGTCTTCAAGACCCGTCTGATGTAGGTTTCTAGCGTCGACTGCTTGCAACTTGTACCGCAAACTAACAGGAAAATAAATGCCTCTTTTTAAGTATTGGATCTCCTGATATGAACATCAGGTGACCTCCGCTTCCATGCACCACTTCATCTTCCTCAGAAATATTACCCTCCCTGAGCGTTAAATTTAGCCTCAGTGAGTCGGATAAAAGTGCTTTTTTACAACGGAAGACGACAACTGATATATATATATGTGTGTGTATTTGAACTTTACTAAAGTGTTTGTGTAATAAATATGTACTCTCTATGGAGCCTGTTGTCACGTCTGCTATTGGTGCCTGGTGAAGAAACCCGCACAAAGCAGTCAGCAGCTCTTGCAGTGGTGGTTCATTTGTAAAGTTATTTGCAAGCCTCATATGCAACTGTACATCCTCAAGCAAATTATACATGCCAAAATGCAAATATAAAATGTACATATTACAGTTTACCCCGATATCGGGCGAGGTAATACACAGGATTGAATAACAAAATGGTCATAATTTAATGCAAATAATTTAATATGCAGTAATTACTCAGACAAATTAAGTTACAGTGTACTGAATCCTTCTAATATTTTCACTTTAGGAGGGTCCTAAGGCTTGAGCTCTCAGTATTATTATAAGAATTTTACGCTCTCTAACTTTAGCAACTACTTCTAATTCTGTGGCTGTTCCTATAGGGTATCCTGGTTAAGAGCTCTTATTTTAGCCTTCTGTAATATCTCCTTGACAAAACTGGAAGTCAGTGAAGTAGTGTTACAATGCGGTATTTTATAAGCGAAATTTTCGCCCAAACATCCATATTGCTTCGTGGAAGAGAAGTACAATCAGGAGCAAGTCTATCTTAACATCTCAAACACCAAACAAATTGCAAATAAGTGTCTGATTTTAGTAGAGTCCAACTCACCGCATCACAAATCTATCGCTCATAACCTTCTCCAAGATATTACTTTCTCGAAGTTGATTATTACAACGAATTCAATCTGCCGAAAGTGTTACGTCCCTTTCCGTGTCTTAATATTTAACAAGATTGTCATCTTCCGACATCCCAGTTAAATCAACTGTGTATTTGGGCACATCATGTTTGCAAACTGACACGTTATTTCCAAATACCATCTGTCATCCATATTGGAACCACTGAGCAACCTGGCTTATGGCAATCATCTGCAACCCGTATCCCCGTTTCAAAGGTTATTGTCTATCTTCCCCGACAAAAAGTCATGGTTTTCGCCCCATGCCGTCTGGGGGTAACAAATATTACTAAGTTATCCCTCAATCATGTGTCTACTGTAACAAAAAGGAATCTCGCTAAACGTAGACTCTCAATCCGTCTGGTCAGCGAGTAATCACACAAACACGTCGACTGGGGCTGCAAAACTGATCAAGCGGTCCGGAACCGTATGTTGAGTGATGAAGTAGGACAAGATATGATGATATTTTAGTCCATGAGAGCAAAAAATATGATAAGGAGCGGGTGAGAAAAAAGAAAAGAAATGCACAGAAGAAAGTTAAATGAGGTCATAGAAAAATGTAACGATCGAACATTTGATTTGTTACACCGCTTCTAATTCACTCCCAGTACAGGTAATATAAACAATTGATTCGGAAATTTTTTTTTCAGAACCAGTGGTTTCTATTGATGTACACCAACCTCCCCCCCCCCCCCCCCCCCCCAAAAAAAAAAAAATCTGCTGGATAATGAGATCGGATGCCTACCCTTCTTGGATAAGGGCGAAAAAACAGGAAGTGCAAGTTGTACACGTTAAAAATCCCTCGGCAGTTAGACATCGTAAAGAGTAGGCCATAAAGCCGCTGCCCTGGCAAAAATGAAAAAAATAAGAAAACCTACCCACCACAAACATATTTATAGCATGCGTGATTCCTGCATACACACATTGGTATCCTCGCCGTGCTACGGAGTTCGTGCATTGTACTGAGATCCTCCTTGAGTGATCTAAGGGAAGCGATCAGGGCACTTATAAAGTTGTCAATGTGCAATGAAGATGGTCCTTAAAGCAAACAAAAGCAAACAAAAGCAAACCAAACGAAATCCTTCAAGGAGGCATCTGTATTGATGGCTCCATATTCTCCATAAGGAGCGAAACAAATAATGATGATAGAGGCATTTTGGTAAAATGGATATTTCTTATATTTATTTTCTGTGCTAAAAACTCGTATATAGTCTAAGGATTTTTTTTCTTCTTCAGACATTACAATCTTATTGTGTTAGTTCCGAACGTTTTTCTAGTTAGTCAAAGACTGTTATGTACTGTCAATAGACTTATTTCTTTACAATAGTTGCCTCGGTTTCTTCAAATTTAGACCCTTACCTGTTCTTCTTGAACTCTTTACGTTACAATATGTGGTCTATCACAAGTTCTCTTGATAAAGGATGGCATATTTCTCTTTACAGTCCATGTTTTCCAAATTACTTGTTTTAGTGTGAGAATTTACGTTACGGTAAAGTGTTTTAAAACCTGATATTTACACTGATATTTCCCTAGTATATCATGCTAGCGTGTAGTTCCCGAGGCCCTCTGAAAAGATGAAGAAAGAATAGGCTTCTACACCAACAGGCATGTCGTACAAGGCTACTAATATTCGGTTGCACATGGGATTGGCAATCTCATAGTGAACCACAAATTTTCAGACACCATTGCTACTAGAGCAAGGGAATGCTTGGTGAAAACGAATATGTTTTGGAAATAACCAAAGTGTGTCAATCAAATAATCAATACAAATATTGTAAATATGTTATTCTCATGTGTTGTATTTTATTCTGTCACCAGAAAAATTGGCTGAGTAAAACTACGTGACAGGCGTCAGCATGGCTGACATGGCGCAGTTTTCCGGCAGGAAGAAGTGCCATCTGTTAGTCGTCATGATCTGTCTTGTCATGCCAGCAACAGGATTGAAGCCCAAAGAGGAATCAGCATTCAAAGATTTGCTGAAAGCTGTCGAAAAGAATTTCGAGAAGTTGACCACCAGAATTACAGCCCTGGAGAATACAGTGTCCAGCATGCAGTTCTATTCCATTCGGCAGTTTAATCAGATCAGCGGAAGTTTACAGATTACGAACAATGACTTGGGAACTGTGAGAAAACAGGTTCTGATGCATACTTGAAGTAGATGGATATGCGACAAATGTAGACAAAGGATAAACATTAGCAAACATACTTTACTTTCATAAAATACAGAGATGTGATAGGAAGACTGATAAGTTGTCTTTCATTTTTTTTTTCTTCCAGTTATTATCCTGTACGGTCGCTGACGAATTCTGTGGAACTTCTGGGCTATTTGTTTTCTGGGCTATATGTTAATGGAACTATCTTTACATACTTGAGGTTATTAGTCAAGCCACATTTTTACATAATCTTACTAGTGCCTTATATACTGCTCTTCTGACACGATTATTCTGTGAATCAAAACACGCTAATAATATAAACAAAAAGTAAAACTCCATTTAAAAAAAAAGAAACGCACATAAAAAAAGATAAGAAATAACAATTTAAAAAAACTGCTAACTACTCATTATGTAAGGAAAAACAATGAAGTAATACAAACAACAAGACACGAAAAAATTATAATATGAATTAACACTACCGACAGCAATCAATTGTAAGTGACAATAATTATTTTAATCTAACACGTAACTGAACATAAATTGACACTAAATACGCTATATAATTATAATCGACAAATAAGTTGAACAGGGTAGACACAAATGGTGGTTGAGGGGAGACAAATCACGATCTGATACTAGTCCGCTCTCCTCGCATTTCTTTTTAAAAATAAAGATTATTCTATGTCTGTTTTGAGGAAATATTCGTGTTATATTATTTTCTATATCCATTTGCTTTCATAAATGATGTTTTTCTAACTACTTTCTCTATAGTGACATTTTAAATTTTACCTCTTAACATAAGTTACCCGTCCCAAGTATCTCATTTTGCAAGTTTTGCGTTTCTCCATCTGTACTTTATTTATTGTCTACGATTAGCTTTCATAGCATATTATAGTATAGAGCTGACATGGATGTATACGTTTATTCTGATTTCATGTTTTCTATTGTCTTCGTGAAAAATTTGAAGAATTATATACATTCAAGTATAACAGAAGCTGAAGGACATGATTTGTCTTGCCAGGTGCGCATTGCACAAATCAGACAAAATTATTATTTGCGGATTCACTATCAGAATGATATTAGAATGTCAAGGTCACAGAGCCAGTTGTGACTTGTTATCATTGTTGAGATTTTACACAAGTCTTCATAACACAAGTCCATTTTCTTATATTTCCACTGAACTTGTTACATTTTTGTCAAATATTTCCACGTTTAATTTCGTTGTTTCTCAGATATGTCCCCATTTGGTGTCTTTGTTCATCGAATATTTTCTCATTTGATATCTTACTTACTCTGATGTTTCCTCATTTTGGCTTCTTTGTTTCTTATTATTCCTCATTTGATTTCTTTATTCTGTGGCCGTGATGGTGTGGTTGCTGTTGCATTTTTTAGTGTTCGTATAGTGTGTTCGTCTCACTACCCCAGAACAGTAGACAGTACAGTGCTGATGATGATAAGTTATTTTACTCTAGATGATAGGACATCGTACGAAAACACTGTTGGTGGGTGAAGAACCTCCATCTAAAATACAGTACTAGAACCAAGCACTGAATAACAAAGATGATGTTTAATTTCAGTAATCATCCAGTAACAACATTCCGTTGAAAATAAACTTGCCTCACGCCTAATCTTCAATCTAGGCGGGTAATTCTCACAAAATATACAATGTCAAAAGCACTACTTAATAATTCTCCTCTCGTTCTTTCAATCCTTCTATATATGCACAGTCTGCTATGGCTGTTCTACCTTATCTTAGAAAACGTATGTAGCCGGGTTTTGTTTACTTCAACTCCTGATGAAAAACACGATAGGTCTGGTGGAACTAGTTTTGAGGTATTTATTATAGAATAATTACTGGTCTGACTACCAGGGCTGTTTCGTTTATCTCAATTAGTCACTGTTCCCTGTTTCGACCTAATTACTGTCTATCTTGCTTGTACATCTTTATCAACATACCTGTTCTGTTTTGAAAAACAATTTTGATAATCTTGTTAACTCAATTCTTACAAAAATGGCGACATCGTCTTTCTTTCTGTACGGCATAACAACTTGATATTAACCGGTAACTACAGTATCAACCACCTCCAGTGGCTTGTTCGTCAGAGTCGCGACTTCACAACTTTATTTTTTTCTCTTCAGCCACTCGCCGACATACGCTGAGCGCGTTTTAACACAAGACTCCAACTAAACCCCTATTTACATTCTTCTCGTTCATCCCCCCAAAAATGTGTTCATCCCCCAAAACTTTTCTCGTGTGTCTATACTTTTTTTCGCTCACTAACCTATCAAGGGATGTAATTTCTAGTTGACTCCCTTTGCTGAGTATACACAAATCCATACTCTCCTCTTTAAACATTATTACAAAATCTTAACATGCAAATTGGTTCTACCATAATTTGGAACTCACTCAATATGCTTAACTCTAAACAACAACGTCATAATCAAAAAAGGATTCCTAGATTTATCTCCCTTTGCACAAAACACTCCTGCACTCATATTACCCCCCTTCAACAAAGGCGAACCGTCTTTTTAACAATTTCATTCATTTTTCCCAAACCGTTTTTTTTTCACTCACTTTCCCTACCAAAACCAAACCTACCGTTCACAATTCCTATATTTCCTGAACTGTTTGTTTAGTGGCCTATAGAATACGTAGATTCCCCAAGGAACCAGATGATGTCCTTTACTCTGAAGGTCAATGCTTTAAACACATTGTCACACAGTAAAAGTACACTCAGTTACATGCAGTTCTCTGGTATCTCTGAATGTCAATGCTTTAAACACATTTTCACACTATAAAAGTACCCTCGGTTACGTGCAGTTCTCGGGGATCTCTGAAGGTCAATGCTTTAAACACATTTTCACACAATAAAAGTACCCTCAGTTACGTGCAGTTCTCGGGGATCTCTGAAGGTCAATGCTTTAAACACATTTTCACACAATAAAAGTACCCTCAGTTACGTGCAGTTCTCGGGTATCTCTGAAGGTCAATGCTTTAAACACATTTTCACACAATAAAAATACCCTCAGTTACGTGCAGTTCACGGGTATCTCTGAAGGTCAATGCTTTAAACACATTTTCACACAATAAAAGTACCCTCAGTTACGTGCAGTTCTCGGGGATCTCTGAAGGTCAATGCTTTAAACACATTTTCACACAATAAAAGTACCCTCAGTTACGTGCAGTTCACGGGTATCTCTGAAGGTCAATGCTTTAAACACATTTTCACACAATAAAAGTACCCTCAGTTACGTGCAGTTCACGGGTATCTCTGAAGGTCAATGCTTTAAACACATTTTCACACAATAAAAGTACCATCAGTTACGTGCAGTTCTCGGGGATCTATGAAGAGAGAAAGAAAGAATATGACTACTGCATACTCAAGCCTGTCGTACATAACAACAAATATGAGGTTGTATGTGGGGCTGGCAACCTCATCATGTAAAACTGAATGCCACAGAAACCACCATTGCAAGAGCGTATGACTGTTTGGAGCAGGCCTCTTGCAAGCAGGCCAACTGCAGTGGTGACTCCATGCTCAGCAGGGAGCGCACAGGAAAATGATAATAATGAAAAGCAAAGTCAGTATAAACATGGACTGTTATATAGTCACTATTACGTACAGGCAAGAGAACTGCTTGTGTATGCGAACTAGGACTTCTGATAACGTGTAATCTTTGCACGTACTTTATATAAACAGTAGTAGCCTTTCACTGAAATGTGTTATACAGTAACAGTTTAAACAGTAGAAATATAATTTACTAATGAAGCAATTGTAATTACCAATTACTTAGTTCAGTTTGTTGTTCATGATAATTGTCGGAACTGTTATTTAGTCAACCAGAACTATCACAATTGTTATGTAGTCTATATAAACGGTCAGAACTGTTATTTAGTCTGTCAGAACTGTCATTTAATCTGTCAGAACTGTTATTTAGTCTGTCAGAACTGTTATTTAGTCTGTCAGAACTGTTATTTAACTAATAGAACTGTCACAATTATTATTTAGTCTAACAGAACTGCAACAACTGTTATTTAGTCTGACAAAACACTTACTTACTTACTTACTTACTTAGTCGTTCCCCTTCTACCGTGAGGTGTAGAGGTTTGGAAGAGAGAGCGCCAGACTATTCTATCGGCTGTCTTCCTCCTGGCCTGGTTCCATTCTAGTCCTCGGTCCTTCAAAGATTGTCTGATGTTGTCCTCCCAGCGGACTCTGGGTCGTCCTCGGGGTCAGGATCCTTGGCTCTTTGTTTCCCATGCTTGTCGTGGTAGCCGATCTTCTCCCATTCTGCAGACATGGCCAAACCATCTTAGTTGGGACTGTTCTACTTGGGTCTGTAGGGGGTGGCATTTTAGGCCTTGACGTATCGTCTGGTTGCGTACCATGTCTTTTCTTGTTACTTCAACCACCTTCCTCAGATACCTCATTTCTGAGGTTTGGATCTGGCTTTTATGGGTTGTAGTCATTGCCCATGACTCGCATCCATATGTCAAGACTGGGACATAGGTGGAGCGGTATACAGCTGTGAAAGGGTGGGCGAGATGATGATGATGATTATATTGTGATGTGTGATCACTCTCTTGCCACACTCGCACCGACCCGAACAACAATAAAACTCTTGATTCTAGAGGCAGGGGCTATATTTATTTTTATAACCCATTCAGTGACAAAGCAAACATTAAACAAATAAACTAGCGAACATCACAAAACCAAACAAAACAAAACAAAACAAAACAGAACACCCAACAGTGCCCGATGCTAATGTGCTCAAGGCATTTACAGCTTGGCTCTGTCGTCTGTTCTCTCTGGCGGCTGTGGCAAAAATGGGCCCGCTTGTAGTTCGCTATCTCTTTTTATAGGCACTAGGCTAATCACTCAATTACTGCGCGCTGGGCGTATTAATCTTGGCTACTTAAATATCACACGCGATTATCGCTTAGGAATAGCGAAAACACAAATAAAACCTACAGCTATTTAATATAACACAATTCTACACCACAACTTAATTTAAAGGCATTATTGTGGCCTCATTACATATCTTCTACTTCAGACTTTTCACAACCCAGAATGCTTCGCGCACATCGAAAATAATCTGCCCAAAAACAGGTAGGGGCGGGCGTCTCCTTTTCGGCCCCATCACACATCTCCCTCCTGATTTTGTTGTCGTCCCGACAACATCACTACCTCCGGCGCTTCACTTTTAACCTCTCAGATCGTTGATGCTGCGCAGGACACTTTCTGAGCGGCGATGCTTTGGGCTCAGATTCTGTATTCGGTATAACTCGGCTGGGGACCCTCTTGGTCGTTATGTCCCCAGTTGTACGTTGTCGGGCTGGCAGTTGCTGTGGTCTAGAAGACTCGCACACCTGTGCCGCATCGCTGCCTGCAGGTGACGTCTGCCTGTCAGTGCTTGTAGCTGTCGAATCTGTATAGGGATTGCTCCTGACGTGCTTGACACTCGTTTTGCGTGGACGGTGGCCAACATTCCCCACTATCTGCTTTTGATGTGTCTCCTCCTCTGAACCTTGACTTGCACTCCCTACTCTCTGCTTAAGACGAGTTTCCTCCCCTAACCGACTACCAATCTTCTCGGCGCCCTTAGGGTGACAGTTGTCACGGTCATCTCTTGGCTTGCACCCGGAAGGAAACCTGGTTGTGGTAGCACGTCTCGGGAAGAGCTCTTTGAGGGACAAGCGGCTATCAAATGTTCTGGGGATTTGCATCCAAAACATCTCTTCGGAAGCGGGCCTTGAGGGCACTTGGCTGCCATGTGGTCTGACAGGTCTCCACAATTGTAGCATCTTATCTTTCTGGGCTTCCTCTGTGCCATGGGTCGCTTTCTGCTGCCCTTACACTCTTGACCGTCAATGCCGCATACAATGACTGCTTCCATGCCCTGGACCGATGGTTTGCTGTCAAACTCTACTCTCTCATTTCTCGCCAGACTCCGGAATCCCTTTCTGAAGATCTTGGTCTGATGTACAAATACATCAATACCTCCATCATCTGGCGTGATGAATCCCCATCCCCTGCGGACACTGTACCACTTGCAAACTCCTTTTCGCCTTGTCGGTGCAGCTGCACTGGTCGGTACTGTCAGCTCACTGCTTTCGTTAACAACAGCTTGACTCTCACATACCAGAACATGCACCTCCTCGTCGTGCTTTGGCTGTTTTCGCGGACACACCCCCTCGTCTTGCGTTGGCTGTTCCCGCGGCTGGCATGGTGCTCTCTTTCTCTGCACCTCCTCTTGTGCTGGCGAACTGGCCTCTGACATCTGTGCTATCTGGGACTTTAGGAAGGATAATTCTGCTCTGAGTGCCTCCTCCTCCTTCTTAACTTCTGCACTTGCTATCTGGACCCGTGTCTCAGGCTTTTTACTTCCACCATAAACAGCATATTCCCAAGGGAAATTCCTGTTCACCTCACTGACTTGTGGTTGCTCGCTGTAGGCTTTTTTGACAATTTCCAGTAACTTCTCAGGGCTGGCCTTGGCTCCACCATGTATCCGTAATTCTCTAGATACTAATGGTGTCACGTTGTTCCAGATCATGTCTAACTTGTCTTCTGCACAAAAAGGCGCCACCTTCCACGCGGCTTCCACATCCTCCACAAACTCTTGCCAAGTGGGTCTCCCCTCTCCACTAAATAACCTTATCTCTGGCTCCTCCACGTACAATATCTTCACAGGCGCATTAGCCATCTTGCTACAAGACCGCACTGCTGGGTGTTTACAATATTTGTTCGTTTGCTGTTTGCTCGGTGTCACTGTCTGCCTTATCCTGCCGACGACGCCAATTGTGAAAGGGTGGGCGAGATGATGATGATGATTATATTGTGATGTGTGATCACTCTCTTGCCACACTCGCACCGACCCGAACAACAATAAAACTCTTGATTCTAGAGGCAGGGGCTATATTTATTTTTATAACCCATTCAGTGACAAAGCAAACATTAAACAAATAAACTAGCGAACATCACAAAACCAAACAAAACAAAACAAAACAAAACAGAACACCCAACAGTGCCCGATGCTAATGTGCTCAAGGCATTTACAGCTTGGCTCTGTCGTCTGTTCTCTCTGGCGGCTGTGGCAAAAATGGGCCCGCTTGTAGTTCGCTATCTCTTTTTATAGGCACTAGGCTAATCACTCAACTACTGCGCGCTGGGCGTATTAATCTGGCTACTTAAATATCACACGCGATTATCGCTTAGGAATAGCGAAAACACAAATAAAACCTACAGCTATTTAATATAACACAATTCTACACCACAACTTAATTTAAAGGCATTATTGTGGCCTCATTACATATCTTCTACTTCAGACTTTTCACAACCCAGAATGCTTCGCGCACATCGAAAATAATCTGCCCAAAAACAGGTAGGGGGCGGGCGTCTCCTTTTCGGCCCCATCACACAGCCATCTTCGTTTTCTTACCAACCTCTCTCTTGCTGAGGAATCCTCGATTTATGGCCTGAAAAAGTCTCCCAGCTGCTGCTTTTCGAGTGGCCAACTCTTCTTTGATGCCTCCCTTTCGGTCTATAATAGCTCCGAGGTATTTAAAGTGATCGACCTGCTCCAGGACCTGTTCTCCCAGCTTAATCTGATGTCTTCTTTCTTCTCGTGATATCACCATGGATTTTGTTTTAGAGCTGCTTATGACCATCCCTCTCTTCTCCAGCTCTTCCTTCCAGACTTTCAGGTTGGATTGGAGATGTGCCTCTGATTTAGCAATCAGGGCAACATCATCAGCAAATGCCAGCTCTGAAATATAGACCTGTCTCATCTTCCAGTACCCCACTGAATACTTTCTTGTTCTCTCCTTACATGCCTTGATGACATCGTCCATAAGGAGTATGAAGAGGTAAGGTGATAGGATATCACCTTGTCTTACACCAGTGGTGGTCCTGAACTCTTCTGACTTATGGTTTGCTGTCCTCACATAATTTCTGCAAGACTTGTAGAAGCTCTGTATAGCATGAATCAGAGGTGCTGGAATATTCTTCCTTGCCAAACAGTCCCAAAGTTTGCTCCAAGGGACCCTGTCAAACGCCTTTTCCAGATCTATGAAACAAAGATGGATCTCACTCTTATACTCAAGGGCCTTTCACTCAGCTGTCTGAGTGTGAAGATTAGGTCTCTGACAAAACACTCTCAGGTCAAATGTCACAATTATTGCACATGCCCGTGTGAACTGTGAGAAAAAGAAGCTGAAAATGGAAAGGACATCAAATGTGGAAACCTCGTTTTGGAAATGCCAGTGTAAGAGAAGCAGCGGGTATACCCGGAAACACATTGAGAAAGAGAACTAGAGACATAAATTACAATGATGAGAAAGACGCGAAAAGACCTTGAATTGATGGCACGTGACAGGGTCATGTGGCGTTCGTTTATTGAAAGCCTATACTCCTGGGGAAGGCTGAAGGGTAATGAATGAGTTAATGTGCACTGTCAAAGCTTTAATTCATTCTAAAGTGAAGTGGCAATACACAATTGTTATTCATTCCAACAGTGATCTAATTAAATGATTCAGCCATAACATCTTTCAGGTGAGCCAGATTGAGATCGATGGACGATCACAGAAAATCACATTGAGCTTGCTTGGTCGAGACGTCTCTGAGCTCAAAAAGAGCTCATCTGACTTGCTGAGTGAGTTAGAGTCCAGCATGGTGTACGTCCACGAGCACATAGACAAACAAAGCAGTATAATCAAGACAGTTCTTGAAGACGCAATGATCAAGACCGAGAGAGAGACAACGACTCAGTTTTCACAAAAGATGGAAGAAATGATGCTAAGAATTGAGGCAACAAAGGTAAAAAATGTAATATTAATGTTAGCCACCGAATGAGTGGCGACTGCTGTTGATTTTCTTTGTGTTCTTGAAGATACCTTTATAATGGTTGCTTTTCATGATGTTCAGTGTTAATTTATACCGAATATTAGGCTCTGCTGCCATCAATGGTGTCTATACCTTGTAGCGGATGGCAGCTTGCGTTCCTGACAACCCCCGAGCTATGCTAGCGAGAGATTTCCTTCTGGTAGTTCTGCGCGGGTAGGTTTCAGACTAAAGCTGGCACCCTGGTCCTCCAAGTTGAGGATTTTAGCAGAGGGCCGACACCCCTGTCTTTAGTTTTTTAAAAAGTCACCTTAGCGAAACAGCAATAGATGAAAAACCTGTAATGCATGTGTTATGATTAAATTCCTAACGATTATGTAGGTATTATAGTTAGCTCGACAGGGCTCTTTTTCTGATAATTTTATACGGACATACTCACTAATAAAGGAAGTGACGTCATACCGATATGCTGTAGAAGCAGACGCGAATATTTGTAGCAGAGGTGGGTGATCGTCTGCTAGAGGAGATGCGGTTTGTGTTTTAATGTGAGCGGACGTATGTGTATTGAGCTCCTGCAGTCTATTTTGTTTTTCTGCATCATTTCATCACTAGGGCATCAAGATACTAGGTTGATATGTCCCTAGTTTATTCTAGTCAGGAAGTATATATAGTTACGAAGATGTCAAGTGTACGATGAGAATAAAGACTGCATAAATGCCAGGACAGCGTTTGATAGTGAACGGACTGGAAGACTTACTATTGCCATCGGGCCTATATTCTATGTCATGTAGCTATGTCTCAAGTAAAATAAACTGTGTATCGTAAATTGTGAAGAAGATGTTGTCAGCTCGCTGAAGTTATGCTGATACGTGTTGTTTGAGTACCCCTAGTGTGTACTTTGGCCACGGAGACCTTCTCCGAACTTTATATATATTACGGCACGCATCAGAGTGACGGTCATCCGCAGTCTGAGGCTCGTATGACTGACAGTGGTGAAAGCCGAAAGGAAGAAATTGGCATGAAAACGGATGCCCTCATCGCAAAACACGAAACCAGAATCGGTTTCTGGAACGTCAGAACAATTAATGAGGCAGGAAAACGGGACAACAGAAATGAAAAACTACAGATTACATATCCTGGAATAAGTGAGACCAGATGGACCGGGAAAATAAAAGCAGCAACAAGTAAAACAGTACTTTAATCTGAAAGAGAGGATGGACAGCACAAAGAAGGGATAGCTATTACCCTAAAGAAATTAATAGAAAGGTCATTATGGAAACCCATCAAAAACAGACTGATAATAGCAAGACTGAGATGGAGATTCACCAACACCACAATAATACAATGCTATGCACCAACAAATGAACAGAACTATTTCAATCAACAGCTACAAAAGGAAATGGAAAACACACTAATATTTGATCTATCACAGTAATGGGAGACCTCAATGTGAAAGTCGGAACACACAATACATACAATGAAAGAGTAATGAGGAGATGATGCAGCAGAGGAGCAAACGAAAATGGCTTCTGCGGCATTAACAGCTTGGTCATTGGAGGAAATCTACAAATTAACATGAGAATCACCAAACGGCCGGGACAGAAACCAGATAAACCACTTTATAATCAATGGCAGATGGAGGTATTCATTAAAAGATGTGAAAGTAAGAAGAGATGCAGATGTGGAAAGTGATCACCACCTAGTATTAACAAGAATAAAGATGAAGATCAGGACCACTGGGCCAAAACTAACTAAACAGAAAAGATTTGACATCAATAAATTGAAAGACCCCCTCACGAGAAAAGCATTCGTATCTGATATAAAGAAACTTTATCAAACTGCCAAGAGTCATGAAGAGACAGCAGTTCAAGATGTTGACCAGAAACTCAGTACAATTTCAATTGCATATAGAGAAAGCAGCAAAACTTGCTTGGGATTCCAGGAAAGGAAGATACAAGATTGGATAACACCAGAAACGTTGGGATGAGAAAAGAAATCAAAAGAAAGAAAATAGAAGAAAAGTTCCCTAGGCTGAATGAAATATATAGTGAACAGTACAGTCAGCTGAGCAAGGAAATAAAATGGCAAAGCCGGGATGACAAAAGGAAATTCATAGATAGCTTTGCATGTCAGGTAGAAGAAACAGCACTAAGGAATGAACAAAGCACGGTGTACAAAGTAACAAAAGCGATCAGTGGAAAACGGGACGCAAACAACATTACACTAGTGAGAGACAAGAGTGGAAATCTCGACACCACAGAACAGGGGCAAGAAACAAGACGGAAAGAACACTTCAGATAAACACTAAATAAAGCACTCCAGAGTCACAATTGAACATTCCAGAGGCTGAAAATGATCTAGATATAAATTCAAATATTTCGCAGCTATGAAAGGGTTGAAGAATGGAAAAGCTCCAGGCTATGACTACCTAAATGCAAGCTATTTAAATAGAATAATACGTTAATTTTGTTGATTTTGTAAAGGCTCTGAACAGCATACACAGAGACAACCTATGGAAAATACTGAGGGTTTATGGTGTTCCCAGCTGCAATGTTTCCATCGTTAAAAGCCTCTACGCTGACTTTACGTATAGTGTTGGGCAGAGCAAACTAACTTTTAGGTGAAAACAGGAGTACGACAGAGATGCCCCATATCAACCACTTTATTTTTAATGGTCATAGACTGGGTGATGCGCCAGACAACAGAGGACAGTCCAAGAGGAATATGATGGACAACATTCTCTACACTGGAAGATCTGAAATGTGAAGATGACATTGCACTACTCGCACATGCACATCAACACGTCCAAGACAAAACAGATAGACTGAATAAGTGTAGCCAACAGGTGGGTCTGAACATAAATCTATAGAAGATAGAAATCACAACACTCAGTGTGGGCAATCCTGAGCCAACAACATTAAGAAGCCAGAAACTAGAACAGACAGTACCTAGGATGCATAGTTACACTAGACGGCGGAACAAGCAAAGACAACAACAAATAAGGGAGGGAAACTTTCTTTATTTCCTGCGAGTGCCTGATAACATACCTTTATATTTGTTTCATATTAATTTCATATTAAAGACAACAACAGAATGATTAAAGATAGAACAGCCTTTGCTAGTCTAAAAAAGCACAAAATTAAAGATTATATGAGACCATTGTGCTTCTCTATGTTGCAGAATGCTGGAGAGTAACAGAGAAGGAAATGTTGAAATTGTGCTTTTTCCACACAATCTGTCTAAGGAAGATTCTCCTAATCTTTTGGCCGAATACCATCACCAACAAAGAACTGCTTACTCGGAGCAACCAAGAGGACATGCACACCATCATAGCTGGCAAACGCTGAAGTTGGGTTGGCCACGTCCTCAGAAGAGACCCCAGTGCCATCACAAGAACAGCTATGGACCCCTGAAGGAAAGCTGACCAAAAACAACTTGACAGAGAACTGTGGAGGCTGAGATGCAAAGAATGAACCAGAGCTGGGGCACTGCACGAAGGTTGGCCGCCAACCGAACAATGTGGAAGCAGTTTGTTGCTTCCCTACAAGACGCCACCAGGCGTGATGGTCACTGACTGCTTTGATAACCGCAGCTAAGGATCGAAGAGAAGAAGATTAGGCTATGATTATTAAAGCCGGCTCTAGTAGTTCTGTCACCCCGAGCCAACTTGGATTAAGTCGTCTATTAAGACAATAATTTCGTAGGTGCCTCCTGGCCCTGCATGTATAATGTAAATAAGTGTGGAAAAAAAGATTCCACATTGTGTTTTGCTATTTGGAACCTAATATTTAAAGAGATAAAATGACAAATATAGTCTATAATATTAAATACTTCAATATTTTCTAATGCCCAACAAAGAAACGCAAAATAACAGCGCAGAAGTGACACGAACATAAATTCAAGCTAACAAACGGCATTCTCATTTATGATTATTTTATTGTGTTTCATTTTTTTCTTCTCAGGGACTTTTTCAGGGGTCCTCGAGTCTTCACACCCCGAGCCAGTGGTTCATTTGGCTCTTGCTTTGAGCCAACACGTATGACTATCTTGTCATTGATATGACTGTTGATAAAGTATTTCATCATTGACATAGTGTTTCAGTTTTTGTTATGAAGCTGCACAGTCACATGTCATATACGAGTAATTGAATTTTGACATATCCAAAAAAAACTTTCCTGAGCGCTAGTAAATGCATATTTTGAAAGCTTCAGACTTTTACATTTTTCTTTCAGATGGAGCCAGTCAACTGCACAGTAGATATCTCTGGGCACATCGATCTGCGTTTCTCAGAATTTAAAAAGCAGACACAAGCTCACTTTGTCAAACTAATAAATGCTGCTAAATTAGATCTGAAAAAGAGTCTGTCTGTTAAAGATCATAGAGAAGAACACACTGCAAGCAGAGTAAGATTGGCTGAACACGTTTGTGATTGCAAAACAAGACATGAAAAAGTCACTAACGCGGCTGAAGAACTAACAGCTCATTACTCTGCCCATGATTCTGATAACTGGACTGAAAACGTTACCAAACATGAAGATACAACTCAGATTAGCAATTCTGAAGATACGACATCTTACATCAACAGGTTTGAAAATAAAACAACTTACGTAAAAGGATCTGGCGATACAACGCAAATCAACAAACCCAATGACAAAGCAACTCGAATTAGAAATCCTGAAGATACAGGAACTTACATTAACAGGCCTGAAAATACAACAACTCAAATAAGCAGAAATGAAAATACAACAATTCACATCAGCAGGTCTGAAGACATAACAACTCACATTCCCCACCATGAGAATAAACAATTTCAAGATGAAGAGGATGAGAAAGTCATGAATGCCCTCTACAACATGACCAACAGTGTCCTGCAAGCTGTCAGCTACTTTCGCAACACGGGGAGATTGTTGGAGCAGATTTTATCTAATACTGACTCGCTGGTCATTCTTCAAGCTGGCCTCAATCGCAGATTGGGGGCTGAAGAGATCAGAGATCAGGTGCCAAGTCAGTATGGAGAAAATTATCCCAGTAACTTGATTCCTGGAAGTGAAGACGAGAAGCGGCAGCAGACTTACAACGATATATTTTCTGGAAGACAATCTGCAGAAGGAGGAGTCCATGTTGCCACGGCTGTTTCCGATAATGTAGCTACAATGATTAAAAATGGAAGTCAGTTACTGGAGGTAAGCAGTCAGTTTTTGAAGTAAGCAGTCATGTATTGAAAGTAAATAGTTATTTAATGGAAGTGAGCAGTCCCTGGAAATTGCTTAGTTGAAGTGAAACCTCAATAGTTAGGGGATAAGTAGTCATGTAATGGAAACGAGATGACTTTTACTGTAAGTTGGAAGTCAACTTTCGTAGGTCTGTTTGATCATGTAATTCATGAAGTATATTAATTATTGAATGATGATAATCATCATCTACAGCTTAGGGTAAAGGATCCCATTACACACCCATTGAGGCATATTGGGAATATGGTGTTAGGCCCATATTTTCTTGACCATCGACACACTAGGGGTGATGTGGTCAAGCATCACGCCTGCCGCCTTAACCTTCCCAGAGTTGCTCTGGTACCCAATTATTGAGGCTGAGTCGACCCCGGAGCCGTCCGTTTGCGGTCTAAAAAATCCCACCTCAACTGGGGATCGAACCATGGACCACCGAGCTAGGAAGCCAGTGCACTAACCACTGAGCTACTGTTTGCAGATTAGCACAGTAAAAATGATGTTCATATAGTGGAAGCAGTTTGTGAATTTTTCAGACAAGTCGCAGCGATTTGTGAATTGAGGTGTGAGTGTGGGCTTACCGCTATGTATGCGTTTTGGGCAAAGTTTGAGCTTATAGCTATATATATATATATATGGTTATGTGTCTAACTAAAAGGTGTTTATGATTTATGACTTGAAGTGAAGAGACTCATGTCTTTCTCTGCTTGGCTCCTAAGTTCCTCGTAGAGCACAAATTATCAGCTAGTTCACGCTAAGAAGTCTCTATCACGCGCCTTTTATTTCTATTCTTTCCATGTCTTCTTTATCATTCTTATTGCTGTTTACAGTTCTCTTGCTCATGATCTGTATCTCTCTATTTATTTTACCATGTGGATTATAAAACAAGCATTGCTTTATTGAGCTATTAATTAGTTCTATCAGTGTGTCCTTTCCATTGCTAATGTGTTTTTCCCAAACCTCTTGTTTCCCTGGTATTTCTCTGGCTGTGTCTATCATTTCCACATCGATGTTCTAGTCGTAACCTGTTTAGCCCTTACATTCTACGTAAGCATTCTATAATGAAAGACAGTAGTTTCGTGAATTTTGATTAATTCTTCTTCATGTTTCAGCTCTATACAGTCGGACTCTATTGAAACATTTGAGTTGAAAATTCTAATTTTTGAGATGGTCATGATGTCCTTTTATTTCCATATTTGATCTAATGCAGTAAGAGATCCTCTTGCCTTATGCTTCCTTATTTTGATATTGTTATCCGTTCCTCCTAAGCCGTCTATGATTCTTCAACACACTTGCGTCATCTTATTTACACTAAAGTAAATGGCCCAAATTATTTGTTAAAATCTTTTGCTGCTGGCAAACATGGTATCGTAAGACGGATAGGAGAGTTTACTGCCAAATTACGAGCATCCTGTCGTGTTTGAGGACGATAGCAAAGCATGTATGTGTTGTTCTTGGTGACCCTTAATTAAAATCTGTAATGCCAGTATGAAGTGAAAATAATGAGGAAGACTTGGAAGTACATTGAGCTGATGCACACTCAAAAGGACGTGGTGCAATGCTTTTGCTTAAGGTCTATGTTCCTGTGGGAGCTGAAATGCAATGAACGAGGAATGAATTTCAGTACACAATTAAAGCTTCATGAGGAAAAAACGTAAGAAAAAGACAAAGTGACATATGGCGGAGGGACAGTATAGAAATGAGATAACAAACACTTTGTATTATTCTAACGAGTAATAAATACGCGTATATTATTCTAAGGAAGGTTTTCTAAAATGAATATTCTTTTATCACCCATTGCCATCCTCTACAGGTACTAACTGACCTCGCTCAGTTGAGTTCTGTTTCTCTTGCAAAGGCCACAGCTGCCCTTCAGGATGAGGTCAAGCGGATAGAGGGTATTAGAACACAGATGGCCACCACCATGACATCCAAGGCCACCAGTGAAGAGTCGGATTCTGCTACGAGACTTACCAACACAACACAAAAAATCTTCAAGTTAGTCGAGGCAATAGCTTCCCAAACAGGATGGATTCCACAAATCTTTTTCCATGTTCATCAGCTTGAATCTCTGGCAAATCATTCATTGCAAATTGTAAAGCAGAATCAAGAAATATTGAGCCAGGTTCAACAAACTGTGACGACTCAGAATTCTGCTAAGAATACTGATCACGATGAAAACGATCCAATCTTAAGCAATAGGATACCTCATACTCTGGGCCAGGTTGAAGGTCCGCCTTACCGTGACATGAACACTTCTTCAAAGATCGACGCCTTTCTGAACAAAGAGTCTTTGGAGACAATCTATAGCACCAGCTTACAACTGAACCGAATCATGCCTGCTCTTACCAAACTACTGGCTGAATCTGGTAAGTGTATCGGAAACTGAGAAACAACTGAGTTCATGGAAGAAAAGCTGGCCCGTTATGTTTTTTGTAGATCAGAATCAGGTTTTTAATTTTGTGGAATATGTTTACACTATTCTCTCACTCACCCCCCCCTTTTCCCTTTCTTCTTCTTCCCCTGCTCGTGTACTTATTTATATTTTCCTACAGTTACTACATGTTATTTTGTCTGCTTTAATTTCCGTCCGTATAACGTTTTCCTTCTTCTTAGTTTCAGTTAGCATTCTTAACACTTAATATAATTACTGTAAATGTCTGTCAGTCTGTGACAGCTCGTTGAGCTGTATAAAATATTCGAATATTCTTTGACCAAACACATATAAAGTGGTCAGATAAATTACAATTGTAGTATTTTCTAAAAGTCAATCAACGATGGCGATAAGTAATTATTACTTTAAAAAAAAATACTTTACATGCAACGCAATTCATTTCATCGCCCGATTCAAAGATGCAGCAATAGAGAACGCAGTCAGCGACCCATAGCTTGACTGCTTGCGTCAGGGTCAGCGAACCAGAGCTGACCAAGACCCTACTCCACCTCCACGTGGTGGTCCTGGAAACAGGCAGCATCACTGCAGTTTGGCTGAGAGAGTAGGGATCGAAGAAGGAAGGCAAACCCGGTTCCAAAAAATGCCGTGCTGAAGTCGGATGTGTCGGCCGAAAGGCGCAGATATCGCAGCTCCAGTGTAAACAGACACAACGCAACCAACTACCTTTTCAGGACGAACGAGGAAGAAGAAGAAGAAGATATCATCGTCCTGCAGCTCCCTGCGGAGTATAAGCCTTCAACAAACTTCTGCCAAGTCTTCCTGTCCCATGCCATCAGCTCAAGGTCTGTCCGTGTCTTCCTCATTCATGTATTTTTGTCTCCAATTCTCTTCTCTATGTGCTCTTCGGTCTTCCTTTTTTTTTCTTTTTTAATTATTACTCTGAGATACACCTAATCGTGTTTTATTTAAGGTCACAGATACACCTAATCGTGTTTTATTTAAGGTCACAGATACACGTAATCATCTTTCGTTATAGATAACACATGTATATAATATTATTTCTTGATAGTTGCGGCATGTTAATAATTTGTTAAATTACATCAGAGTTACACTTAATTAGCTTTGATTAAAGATCAAGGATAGAAGCAGTCATCTTTCATTGTAGATCAGAGATAGGCGTAATCATCTGTCATTGCTGATCAGAGATAGACGTAATCATCTGTCATTGCTGATCAGAGATAGACGTAATCATCTGTCATTGCTGATCAGAAATAGACCTAATTATCTTTCATTATATATCAAGAGATAGACCTAATAATTTTTTCATCATAGATCAGAGATACAATTAGCCATCTTTCACTATAGATCAGATAAACACCTAATGCTTTAACATGCTGATTGTAAATCTTCGAGGTACAGAAGAAAACTACCATCTCTAATCTCCCAATCGACTGTTACGAAACGATTATAAGAAAGAAATGAATACAACGTCCTTAGTCAGCTCAGTCGCATTGCCAGCTTTGTCTTAGAGGCCGTCTATAAAAGAATCTTGAACATTTTCTCTCTTTTTCAACTCTGTTACGTGTTTACTCCACACTTACATCGCCGTAGTTCTCCTGTGTCTTCCCTTTGAACAGTACCCTCCATTACCAGCTTTCACTCAAATGTTAGGGCCTCTTTTATAGGGAAGATTAACATGAATCCATATTGTACCAGCCTCTGGTCCAATCTGGGAATTTCTCTAGTTCACACCATCTTTCAAATGTATACACAACTGAACAACTGCATTAAATTGAACCATTCTGTATGTAAGATCTGTCTGCTTTTTTATTCCTATCAGACATGCGAAAAAAACTGAACTTTGAATGTTTAGCACAAGATCGTGCCTCAGGTAGCATCGCAGCACTTATAACAGAAGTTCCGCTGCCAAAAATAAACATACATTTGTTATTGTCTGCCCAATACCTGTTCCACATTCATTCTATTCGTGTCAACACAACAGCTTTGCATGCAGATACGTTTTCCGGTAAATGCCAGGAACATTACTTTTATTACCACTACATCATTAAATAAGGTTTTCCCCATCTCGTTCCCTGGCCCTGTTTTGTAGAAAAGGTAACGGTAATACCATAGCAGATACTGCCATAGGGTATTAAGTGTTATAGACTTCATCTGTACTGGATCTCAGGTTTAAAAGGTGGGGTGACCAGTTCCATTCTTACCTACCTTTGTCTTTTCTAACTCTGAGAAGAGTCAGGTACCAATTATTACAGCTGGGTAGACTTGTCGTAGATTTTTGATAGGGGAATTAAGACATAGATTGGTCCCTTCTGAATAGAAATAGAATGAGTGAAATGGTGGAAATTAATAGAGTTTGTCCCGAAACGCGAGAAGCTTCTCTCGGTCAGCCTATCTTCTACAACAGATCTAGATTAGTCAGACAGTCTATTAGAATATATATATATTTAATATATATATATACCACTCACATACACCCACACATAAGTGACGACAGTTAGACGCACAGACGTGAAAACTATGACAATGGAATATAGATATTTTGGGACAAGCTGACTGACACACTCGAATAATGTTTATGTTAATTTTATTTAACATAAAGAAAATTTTACCAACACCATAAATTTGAATATCAAGCACATATAAATACACATAAGTTAATGCATTACCAAAACACAGATAATAGACTCATAGGTGTAATCCTTTCCCCCTTTGTTTAGCTCACGATCCCGTTAGAAGAAAAGTTAAGCCCCCAAAGAGTCACAGATTTATACGCTATGGTCTAAGATTTCCATTTATAGTTAAGAACAGAGTTGATACATTAGTCTATACTAAGAGGAAATCAGCATTAGCAACAAACTTGCATAAAGAAATTTCAAAGTGGGTGCATGAATATAAAATGAAAGAATCACTCGTTCTGCTTTCTCTCTGTTCATTCAGCCGGGGCCCCAGACATACTTTCTTACCTATAAACGTGATGTTTTTCGCCTTTTGGCGCAAACTTCAGGACACTTCTCTACAGTGAATCTGTTTTTTTTTTCTTTTGATAAAGAGAATCCCAGCTCTGCAGATACAGGTTTCTTCCAATGTTCCGCGGAGCATTCGCTTTATAACTATATTTTAAGATTACTGGTAATGTCACTTGAATCAGTTCAGATAAGAAATTATAAACGGGCTCACAAGGTCTGAATCTTGGGGTTTCCCGTACTTAGGAAAAAGGCAGGTTGGTAAAGTCTCTCAAAGGTAAAATTCTTGATCATATCACAATTAGTTAAAAAAACGTCGGAAATGTTACTGTTTGTAATTTCTCTCGCCACAGGGGCTGAATGTACACTGAGATTGTTGGGAAGAATTATAATCTGGCTCGATAGGCCCAGTTATTGCATTTAGTATTAAAGTTCGTGAGATGAGTACTTTGTCTTTTTCTGGATACAAACACAATGCCAGACAGGTTGGAACTTGGAAACTCACTTATTTAAGTATAACAATGTTTCTTCTAAGTTAGTCTCAAATGTACTGAAACCGCTGGTAGATGTTGGGCTTTACCCAGAATACTGTATAAAGAAAAAGAAACATACAGAATACTTTAACATAATATTATACACATCCTAATCCTACCCTCGCGTAAAACATAATATTCACTTCGGTTATTAATCTTTAAGTTAGAGACTGTCACGTAGGGTTTATAGTCATTTAATTTCCTACATCTTCTTCCTATTCTTTCACATAAACTCTCTCTTTTATTATCTCTGTATTTCTTTTTTTTTTTCCCTGTGTATTTTTCATCCATTCGTTTTGCGAATATTATTTTCATATAATTCGCAAACTTTACCTTTTTCCTTTCTCTTAAACTGAGAATCGCGCTAGGACGATATTACGTAGATGTCAGGGCTGCAGGGCGTCATAAGGCGTGATAAGTCGGTTCGCTGAACACAGGACGTAGCAAATCGTCTACATTCTCACCGAGCGCGCGAGCTTCTTCTCGGCATTAGTCCCGGTGAGGTGTGATACTTTACATCTGCACCGGTCAGTATCCAGACATTTGTCTGGAAAATCCCAAACTGACACGGCGCTCACTTGGGCAATGGAGTCAGGCTGTCTGGGATTTGAAACTGACACGCGTACATCGTGGTCAGTAGGTGACAGTTACGACACGCGTTAAGCGGACGTAAATGTTGGGAGTAGGGGAGATAATTTCGCTTGGCGAAATAAGTTTGGGCCCTTTGTCTGATTTTAAGATATTGGCCAAGTTTGAAACTTTAATTTCATTCTCGCTCATAGACTCCACAGTAGATAGGTCGCTCGAAAAACAGAATAGCTGTTAGCGAAGATCTCAGTTTGTTTCGGCAATTTGTCGAACTTCTAGACTTCCAGAAATATTTTCAGCATTTTTATTCTTAAGTTGTGCGACTACCTGTAATTCTGTGGTTGAGGTAATTAATATGATAGATATATAGATTTTGTGAGTGTTAAAGTGTTAAATCGCTTAATTCATTTTAATCTATTTCTTTAGCGCAGAAGAGAAATAAAGTGGTAGGCTATTATATTTTCTAGGGAAGCATTCAGTGGAAAGCAGAATAATTAAAATTTCTAGCTTATAACGGCAATTGTAGCTATTTATAAATTTAATTTAACTGCTAATACTCAGTCGAGTGTATTTTTCTAAACTAACGTATAAACTCTAGAATCCAGCCTCATGAATGGTGACGGAATACGCACGTGTTCCTAATTTATGAGGAATTGCTGATTTTTAAATATAACTTACGTCACGGGAAGTTTAAATGATAAGCAAAGCTCTCTGCTTGCAAGTTTAAATGTAAGTTTTAACCAGTACAGATTCTGTTTATTATATTATATGTGTTATTTTTCCTCCACACAGTGAAAGTTTTGGGGTGACCCTAACTTTACCAGCACCTAGTAGTAGTTTCCATACTTGTGAAGAAATAGACAGTCCTTATTTTGAACCACGTGGGTTTTCTCAAGTAACACTGATCTGACGGTGCAAGTTAGACAGAAATACTAATATCCCTATAACGGGTTTTCAAAGACTGTAATGATAAATACTGGACCTTGGAGCCAGCACTTAATTTCTTCTAGAAACTCTATATAATTTGCTGCCTGGTGGCGTGAATATTAACAATCATTTCCCGACTAGATTATATCTTGTGGACAAATCTGTGGTGTGACTAAAGTGAATCCTATACTGAGGGAAGGCACCGACCTGACATTCATCATTTTTTAGAAACCTACGCTATTGACACTGTGCTCTGCTAACTCCCGCGCCTGGAATAATTGTTAGGTGACTTAATCAGACATTTGAACAAATTTGCATACCCAAGTAGTCGTTCCCGGAGACTCCAAGTTAAATACGTCTTTTGGAACTGGGGACTTCTTGGCAGAAGACTGCATTTTTTGAGTCTGTGTGAAAATCTAAAATCAATGTGTTCCAAGAGGCAGCAAGCAAAGTCGTGAGTACTAGTGTGAGAAGCCATGGCGGAATGAATGAGTGTACGCTGGTTTGAGTGATATTTTTCACTATTATATCTTTGACACCCTGTTGCTGTCCTATTTTTTTTTTTCAATCTGCATAATTTGTTGCTAAGGCTAGAGTTCTTGTGTTTTTGTCTTAGGTTAAATCAGATTTTTTTCAAACTCTGTGCATATAATTACGAGATAAAACAAAGAAAACTCTTAGACTCAAACCCTATGTATCTGTGACTCGGGCGCCATCATCTGTTCTCTTAACGGGGCCGGGCTAAACCTAGAGTTAACACTATAACGGGGCTATCATCCTTGCAACATTTCCTTGATTTTTTATGACTATGTGTATATGTATTTTCCTTGATGTACTTTCTTTGATGTTGTGAGCCGATTTTTCCTGATAATAAAATCGCTCTTGAACTTAATAATCGTGTTTGGTCAGCTCGTTCTAGATAATATATATATCATTGTTATAGTTTTCCCACGTCTGTGTGTTTACCTGTCGTCACGTGTATGTGCGTGCTTGTGAGTGATAGAAATATACGTAATATGTATATTGGTGTAGTCTGTCTGACGCTGTAACAACTGTTGTAGAAGATAGGTGAGAGAGAGAAGAATTCTTTTCGCTTTCAGAGACAGCCACTATATCAAATCTATCATCTCACGTGTGTGGAAATTCTATTACCTTTCACTAACTCTCACTGAGTCTATCACCTATTCAAACCTATTCAGAAGGGACCAAACCTAGTCTTAATTCTCCTATCGGAAATCTACGACAAATGAGGGCTCGTTTCCGGTCTTTGAACTTAGAATAGGAAGACGAGTACGACAAATGAGGGCTCGTTTCCGGTCTTTGAACTTAGAATAGGAAGACGAGTACGACAAACGTGGACTCGTCTATCTGGATTTTGAACTTAAGATTCTGTATTCTGATATAGAGTAAGAGTGTGATGTCTTGTGAGTTGTTATATCTTTAAATAATTACCCCCTAGACTAGCGATCTGTTTACGGGCGTGCTGACCACACAAACTAATAAGTTTTTTTTTCCACAGCATCTTTGAATAATATACATTTTGGTTACAGGTTGATTTTGTCGGGATATATGTTAACTGCTGATTGTAATACTAAATGCTGGTAAAGTGGTGAGTGTATAACATTCACTGGGTACTGAGGCAGAACGGCGTTTGAACTAAGTTAAGGAGTGTGTTTCGGACTTTTTGTCCAGATTAATTCCCTCCCTTACCCGATCTGACTTCAGGGGCGAACTTATAGTGGATTTTTAAAAATTAAGGGATTATTTTTCTCTTTAATTTTTGCAATATTCTTTTGCTTTTCCACTGTAGCAACTTATTTTTCAGTTGTAATCTTAACTACCATTTATTTGGCGTAGTCGTGTTTTGCATTGAGTGCTTTATTGCCGATAATAGCAGCGATAGTTAGATTTTATTTTGGAGGAGGTATCCCAGGGTTAAGGATATCATCTTTTGATTTTTTGGATTTTTTTTCTCGTAAGTGGTCGGAACCAGGTTATTCTTTTTTTCCTATTTTCTATCTCCACGTGTCTCAGTCACTGACATAATATGGCCGAGAGGGCAAAGCTTAGACAACTCCTCAGGGACGAAGCGAGAGAGGAGGGACTGGAGGAGAGGAAGCGAAAGCTTTTGTCAGTGACGAACTTGAGAGATATGATGCGGAGAGGAAAGCAGCTGAAGCTTTGCAGCAGAAGAAGATGGATGAAGAAATGGAAATTCGCAGGGCGAACGAGCGAGAGAAGGAGAGACAGCACGAGGAAAGAGAGAAGGAGAGACAGCATGAGAAGGAGAGGGAGGAGAGACAGCAGGAGAAGGAGAGGGAACAGAGACAGCATGAGTTGGCTCTTAAAACTCTAGAGTTCCAAAGTCGTGGTGCTGCCTCTACCTCCAGCAATGGAGAGTCTTCTCCTCATTCTTCCTTAACTGACCCTGCTAACACTCAATCTCTTCAACTAAATGCTATGTCTTTCACTCTTGAATCTTTTCCTTGTCCAAATGAGAAGATTGACACATGGTTAGAAAAATTTGAGAAAATTGCAACTCTGTACGGGTTAGAGAGGTCGCGTTGGAATATGAAACTTTCCCAGGCCCTAAAAGGTTCTGCTTATGATGTTTATTCTAAGCTGGAAAGTAGCCAACAAGACGACTACGATGTGTTGAAGAAAGCGTTACTGGAGCGCTTTGAAATGAACGCTCGCAAGTTTTTGCAACTGTTTCGCAACAGCCGGAAAGAGAATTCTGAAACTTTTCACCAGTTCTCATCTCGTCTTAAGGGATATCTAACAAAGTGCCTTGAGCTTTCGCAGCTCCCCTCTACCTATGAAGGTCTTGAGGAACTTGTTCTAACTGAACAAATAAAGAACACTTTGTCTGCTGATACCCGGAGATTTCTCGCTGAGCAGGGGGCAGAAAAACTTGAAGACATTTTGGAAAAGTCTGAGCGTTATCACAATGCGCTGGCTGAACTACCGGCCACAAAGCGGAAACCGACAGAGGAGCATTTTCGAAAACATAACCTAGAGCAATCTTCTCAGGCTTCTAACCAAAACAACCACAGAGAAACTGGACCTCAAAACCCCCCTCCTGAAAAATCCAAGTTCTACAAGAACAAGTACCCCAACCACCCCAAACAGTCTGATCAACCCGACCGCCCTACATGGCAGCGTAGCCAGAAAGGACAAGGTGGCAAAGGGAGAACCCCTGAGCACGGGACATATGATCAGACCGAGCACACCGAGCCTAAACGCATCGGATGCTTATTGACAGTCTCGCAAGGCGGAATTATTGACAGTGATTCCCAACCTGTTGGGGATAGACCCTCAACGCGAGGTACTGTTACTTTGAACGGTTCTCAAACTTCTTGCTTATTTGACACGGGGCTTTCTTATGATTGCATTGTTGCCAGAAACCTGGTTAAACCCGGTCAAGAGACAGGAGAGACCGTCAAACTTTGTGGAGTTCGTAAGAGTGATGCACCTACAGCGCTTCCCATCGCATTGGTGGAGATACACTCTGACTTTGTCAGAGGTGTGATCAAAGCGGCTGTTATGGATGATCCCATCTACCCAGTCATACTTGGCGGGAGATACGTGTGTATTGGGAAACCGGAAGAGCCGATTGTGGCAGCAGTAACTACAAGAGGGCAAACCAAGAAGGAACGGGAGCCTGCGCCTAATTTGTTACCTATGGAACTTAAAGAAGCGCAATACAAGGACCCTACTTTGGCACCCTGCTTTAGGAAACTGCCCATGGCTAAGGAACCCAAACAGCACGGGGACATTTTTTCTGAGGATGGCGTACTTTATCGGAGAACGGGCAAGCCTGACCAAGGTTACAACCAGCTCCTAGTACCGAAACAGTACAGAAGCCAAATCCTAGAAATGGGGCACTCTCTTCCCTTTAGCGGACATATGGGACAGAACGCCACAAACCAACGTATAACCACTCATTATTGGTGGCCAGGAGTAAATACTGATATTATCAGATATGTCAAATCCTGTGCCCAGTGCCAACGTGTACCACCCAAGCAACGGACACCCCCAGTCCACATGGGTGAAATGCCAATAATGGGAACACCATTCGAACGGGTTGTGATCGACATTTTAGGGCCTTTCGAAAGGACTAAAAGAAGGAACAGGTTCATCCTGACCTTAGTCGATACATGCACTTTATGGGCAGAAGCTATCCCGCTAACATGCGCAGATGCCAAGCATGTCGCAGAAGCCCTCGTGCAGATTTTCACTCGGTTGGGATTCCCTCAGCAAGTGTTGACGGATAATGGATCTCCATACCGAAACCTGTTGATGGATGAGATCGTTAAGATCTTGAGGACCCAGCACATCCACACTAAGCCATATACTCCGGCCGGAAATGGGCTCGTGGAACGTGCTAATGGAAACCTCACCATGATGCTAAGTAAGCTGGCACAAGTGAAACCTGAAGATTGGGATCTCTGTATTCCTGCAGCATTATTTGGCTACAGAGAATCTCCTCATACTTCCACAGGATTTCCGCCAGCTACACTCTTATTCGGCAGACCCATTAAGGGCCCGCTTGAAGCCTTACTTCAGTCTCTGACAGACGAGAAGGCTGATGAGACAGTTGTCTCAGCAAGTAAATATGTGTCGGTTTTAAAGGAACGGTTGAAACTAGGGTGGGACCTAGCAACGACTAACTTTAAGCGAGCACGCACCAAGCACGCTAACCGATACAGGAAAGTCGCGGAAGAGAGAGAACTGGAAGCAGGAGAGAAAGTTTTGGTGTTGCTCCCTACCGAGAACAACCAACTGAAGATCGGATGGCAAGGGCCGTTTACCGTCCTGAAAAAGATTTCTAAGGCTAACTACCAGATCTCTATTGAAGGAAAGGAGAAGGTTTTCCATTTAAATCTCTTTAAGAGATACTTGGAAAAACCAGTGCCAACCTCCGACCATCTCCTGACGATCGCCAAAACTGACGAAGATGACGATAGTGGCAGGGATATTCCACCGCTATCACAGGAAATCTTTCAAAAATGTCAGAAGCGGCGACGCTCTTTCAAGCGCGCATATGAGACATTCCAGGGGAAGGAAACTTTGAGGAGTGGACTTGAGTAGGAATTGGACAGAGATGGAGGGGGAAGAGGAGAGGGAAGAAGACAGACACCCCGAAGCTACGGTTATAGGAAATTAAACTCCATAACGTAGACATGGAGTGCTTCCATATCTTAAAGGGGGGAGGCTCTGTCACGTAGGGTTTATATTCATTTAATTTCCTACATCTTCTTCCTATTCTTTCACATAAACTCTCTCTTTTATTATCTCTGTATTTCTTTTTTTTCCTGTATATTTTTCATCCATTCGTTTTGCGAATATTATTTTCATATAATTCGCAAACTTTACCTGTTTTCCTTTCTCTTAAACTGAGAATCGCGCTAGGACGATATTACGTAGATGTCAGGGCTGCAGGGCGTCAGAAGGCGTGATAAGTCGGTTCGCTGAACACAGGACGTAGCAAATCGTCTACATTCTCACCGAGCGCGCGAGCTTCTTCTCGGCATTAGTCCCGGTGAGGTGTGATACTTTACATCTGCACCGGTCAGTATCCAGACATTTGTCTGGAAAATCCCAAACTGACACGGCGCTCACTTGGGCAATGGAGTCAGGCTGTCTGGGATTTGAAACTGACACGCGTACATCGTGGTCAGTAGGTGACAGTTACGACACGCGTTAAGCGGACGTAAATGTTGGGAGTAGGGGAGATAATTTCGCTTGGCGAAATAAGTTTGGGCCCTTTGTCTGATTTTAAGATATTGGCCAAGTTTGAAACTTTAATTTCATTCTCGCTCATAGACTCCACAGTAGATAGGTCGCTCGAAAAACAGAATAGCTGTTAGCGAAGATCTCAGTTTGTTTCGGCAATTTGTCGAACTTCTAGACTTCCAGAAATATTTTCAGCATTTTTATTCTTAAGTTGTGCGACTACCTGTAATTCTGTGGTTGAGGTAATTAATATGATAGATATATAGATTTTGTGAGTGTTAAAGTGTTAAATCGCTTAATTCATTTTAATCTATTTCTTTAGCGCAGAAGAGAAATAAAGTGGTAGGCTATTATATTTTCTAGGGAAGCATTCAGTGGAAAGCAGAATAAAATTAAAATTTCTAGCTTATAACGGCAATTGTAGCTATTTATAAATTTAATTTAACTGCTAATACTCAGTCGAGTGTATTTTTCTAAACTAACGTATAAACTCTAGAATCCAGCCTCATGAATGATGACGGGATACGCACGTGTTCCTAATTTATGAGGAATGCTGATTTTTAAATATAACTTACGTCACGGGAAGTTTAAATGATAAGCAAAGCTCTCTGCTTGCAAGTTTAAATGTAAGTTTTAACCAGTACAGATTCTGTTTATTATATTATATGTGTTATTTTTCCTCCACACAGTGAAAGTTTTGGGGTGACCCTAACTTTACCAGCACCTAGTAGTAGTTTCCATACTTGTGAAGAAATAGACAGTCCTTATTTTGAACCACGTGGGTTTTCTCAAGTAACACTGATCTGACGGTGCAAGTTAGACAGAAATACTAATATCCCTATAACGGGTTTTCAAAGACTGTAATGATAAATACTGGACCTTGGAGCCAGCACTTAATTTCTTCTAGAAACTCTATATAATTTGCTGCCTGGTGGCGTGAATATTAACAATCATTTCCCGACTAGATTATATCTTGTGGACAAATCTGTGGTGTGACTAAAGTGAATCCTATACTGAGGGAAGGCACCGACCTGACATTCATCATTTTTTTAGAAACCTACGCTATTGACACTGTGCTCTGCTAACTCCCGCGCCTGGAATAATTGTTAGGTGACTTAATCAGACATTTGAACAAATTTGCATACCCAAGTAGTCGTTCCCGGAGACTCCAAGTTAAATACGTCTTTTGGAACTGGGGACTTCTTGGCAGAAGACTGCATTTTTTGAGTCTGTGTGAAAATCTAAAATCAATGTGTTCCAAGAGGCAGCAAGCAAAGTCGTGAGTACTAGTGTGAGAAGCCATGGCGGAATGAATGAGTGTACGCTGGTTTGAGTGATATTTTTCACTATTATATCTTTGACACCCTGTTGCTGTCCTATTGTTTTTTTCAATCTGCATAATTTGTTGCTAAGGCTAGAGTTCTTGTGTTTTTGTCTTAGGTTAAATCAGATTTTTTTCAAACTCTGTGCATATAATTACGAGATAAAACAAAGACAACTCTTAGACTCAAACCCTATGTATCTGTGACTCGGGCGCCAAAATCTGTTCTCTTAACGGGGCCGGGCTAAACCTAGAGTTAACACTATAACGGGGCTATCATCCTTGCAACATTCCTTGATTTTTTATGACTATGTGTATATGTATTTTCCTTGATGTACTTTCTTTGATGTTGTGAGCCGATTTTTTCCTGATATTAAAATCGCTCTTGAACTAAATAATCGTGTTTGGTCAGCTCGTTCTAGATAATATATATATCATTGTTATAGTTTTCCCACGTCTGTGTGTTTACCTGTCGTCACGTGTATGTGCGTGCCTGTGAGTGATAGAAATATACGTAATATGTATATTGGTGTAGTCTGTCTGACGCTGTAACAACTGTTGTAGAAGATAGGTGAGAGAGAGAAGAATTCTTTTCGCTTTCAGAGACAGCCACTATATCAAATCTATCATCTCACGTGTGTGGAAATTCTATTACCTTTCACTAACTCTCACTGAGTCTATCACCTATCCAAACCTATTCAGAAGGGACCAAACCTAGTCTTAATTCTCCTATCGGAAATCTACGACAGAGACTATAAGCTTAGCGCTTGTCTCATCATTTAAACTTCCGTGAAATATATTCTAGTCATTTAAAAAAATCAATCATCATGAATTAGAAATAGGTATCTCGTCAATACTCAATGATAAATCAGCGCATTTACTAGTTAGTTAAATATTCTCGGACTGGTTACTAGCAATTTAATTAAATTTATTTATAGCTGTATGAGCTTTAGCTAGAAATTGTAATTATTTTGCTATCCACTGTAACACAATAAACTTAGAGAAAATAACTGACTTTCATTTGATCACTCTACACATAAATCTAGTGAAGATATAATAGGCGATTTACCACTTAAATAACTCACAAATACTATCAATATATTTACCTCACACAGTACTACTTAAAAACTATCCTCCAACGCAACTGAGAAATTCTACTTAAATAAAAGTGATTTCTAGAACGTAGCTAGGTTGTCTAGCGAGACTGTGGATGTCTGAATGAATGAAGTCTAAAACTGCTCTGGTATAAATATATCTCCGATGAAAAAAAAATCATTACATTATCGAAACCCCAGACTCTCTCTGCCACATGTTCGCACCTAGAGGAAAATCTCCATAAATTCTATCTCATTCTGCGAATCAAACGAATTTCTCACGCTGAAGCCGAAACAGACTCGCAAATCGAGCGGACAGTCTCTCTTAGATCTTGCGTAACATGATTTACCAGACCGTGCAAGAGATTTCTGCTCTCGAGAATTCACACTATTACTGCCTGCAGACTATGGTCATAAACGAAATACACGCACGCACGTCTTTCATCTCAAATCTTTCACCTTGAATAATTAACTTATAGGCGAGCAGATCAGAGGAAAATAATAGACGATAGTCTTACTTCTTATCCCTGTTTAGAACGAATTAACACGATTCGGTCTCATCAAAGAACTTAGCTTAACAGCAATAAAATGCGTTGCTAAATTAGCAAGGAAAAGACAAAGGTATGAATGGGAGAGTTTTATCTTAACAATCGAGCGTATGCGAAAAGAAGGGTAAAAGAGCAGAAGAAGGGTAAAAGAGCGGAAGAAAAAGGAAAAGACGTGTAGAATAAAGAATAGATATCTGAAATTTATTAATCATAATATCTCTGCCACAAGACTGGAGCGTGATATAATCTTGTTTCACAACCGATTTCTCTGCGATGATTAGCAAGCACTCCGCCATATGCATGCTCAAATAAAGATTAAGAATGAACATTACAAAATGCTTCATATGGACAATTAGCAAAAATGTTTAAAAATATCAAAGAAAGGATATCGAGCGACTGAGCCTTACAAAGCATGTCGCCAAAATCGAGTAACGAGGATTGCGGTTGGATTTAGCAACCTTATCAAGTCAAACAGCTTGCGGCACACCAAAAATAATATAAAACATCACGGCACTAACTAATTAATGACTTATGTACGACATCCTGCGAATAATTTAACTTTAGTGATGACACTATGCTCATGAAGCAGTGACAAGATAGTCATGAGAATGAAGTTATCAGAAACTGGCATTTCGCTGTTTTTGGTTTTCTTGTTTTTTTTTTTGTTTTTTTTTTTGTTTTTTTTTTTTGTTGTTGTTGAGACAACAGTTAAACTATATCTTTTATTAAATCGAAATGCAGGTGAAAAAAAAAGAAAAAAAAAACGAACTGTTTTTTAAAGTTATAAACGCTGAGAAGAACATTTGAAGTAATCAAGGACATTACATTACTTATAAATACTATCATTATGTTCCTTGTCGCTCCCTATGGAGCATATAACAACCACTACTGATGGTCCCTTTGGAGAAAGCTGCACCAGAACATTCATGTGCTCTTATAGCAATGATTTCTGTAGCTATTTATAGCTACACTAGCGTAAAAGCCCGTCATAAGGCGGGAATTACAATTCAAAAGCACCAATACCTAACGGCAATTTTATTTATTCAAAAGTACTTTTAAAAACCACTGTCCATCACCACAGTTCTATAAATATTTTTTTGCACACCGTCATTTGCGCACTTTTCTTTGTCGAGTGTTACTATTTACGGGAGAGTACATATAAGGGAAACAATACAATTAATGTCTAACTTTCAACAAAAGTTGCATCCCTTAGCGTTAGTGACAGAAAAAGCTGGGATGTTATATACAGTATTTTGATTATGATGAGTTTAGCCCCATGCACAACCTCATAGTAATCAACTAATTCATTTTTTTGTCTATAAATAGAACCCCTGGAACTAACGCGGCAATATTACTACGGAGTAAGCATCACCGAGGAATGCAAACGTCTAGAATAATACCATCTTTATAAGTCACTATCTATCAGCCACATGACATGGAACAAGTTCTGACAACAATGATATATCACGCGACTAAAAGCTAACATAAGAAAAAGACGATCTATCTGTACTAAAAAAACATAAAATTAAAAGTACGGCAAACGGCGAGCAGTAGACAGCACAGAAAAATGTATTTAAAAAAGCAAAGAACAAAAATCAAACAGACAAGGATCGTTAGAAAATGAGCAAATAAAACCAAATATGAATGCAGAGTTTGCCAGATTCACAATCTTTACGAAAAAGAAGGAAAAGAATGCGGATAGGGAAAGAGTAAAAACGACAAAGGAGAAAATAAAACGAAAATAAGACAGGACGAAAAGAAAAACAGAATAAAAGAGTTAGGTGCATAAATGAGTAGTGTATCAAAACGGGCAGAACCAATCTGGTAATTGCACCATAAAGTATAATTACCTTTGAGATTTGGAGTGTCTTTACCATTCTTATGCAATTTTAGCCATGGAAAATAATTATCTTTTGGATTTGACGGGAAACTAACGATTCCGTCTTTGATTTTACCCAATGGAATTTCGTTTCGCACTGGAGTTTCAAACAATAAAAGTAAATCACAGTTAATCTGCTTCTACCGGATTCGTAAAAGGTCGGCACTGACTAACCGACTGAAAAAAGAATATATAAGCCGTTTCAGACACAATTCTACACTTCCCGAATTCACTTAAATCTTACAGCTGAGAAGACGTCAAGCAGACTAATCCATACATTTAAGAAGCCACAAGCCATAGCATATAGCTGGGAAGAAGCCAATCTGGCCTGCTATTGTGAGCCCACGTGCTTAGCAATAAAGTTCAAAGCCGCAATCTTCGTGGTACTATTGTGTCTCAGGGGTATGCCTATAATTGTATAAATCGTTACGCTTTTCTTGATGTCATGAAAATCGATATAATATTTAAAATTTATGTTCTACGTAACATAGATCTACATGTATGTGTTTTGCCTTTGTACCCGCAACTGAAGTTGGTCTTACACGACAAATACAACCTCAATCCTGAACAGCATTGACTCAGCTAAAGTCCTTCTCATGACTTTCCAATGCTAGCAATAAAAGCTTACACTTTCCAATGCTAGCAATAAAAGCTTACACTTTCCAATGCTAGCAATAAAAGCTTACACAATTTTATAGGGCTTAGCTTTTAAATGCGATGTGCTCAGAGTTCTTTTTTTGTCTTCATCTTCTTCGTCACATTTCGTTCGATATACTGTAAATATTTTTATAAAGGGAAACAACTTTAGCATAACAAAATACCAAAAGGGAGTTAATTGTAATGGTATATAGAAAGATGTTTAAATTATGTTCATGGCCTTCCATGTATTTTCATATTTGTCTTTTTATATTATAATATTTAAATAAAAGTGGGTACAATGTATTCCTTTGATTGACAAAATCAAAACTACATTACAGTGTTGTTATGAATGAGAGTTCTAATCTATATGGCCATTCAGTCACCGGAGGCACGTCCCAGTACTAACTTCCCGATACCATAATTTTGTTGTTGTTGTGTTATCTCCCCTTAAAGGTTCTGAGAGATATATATTGAACAAGAGAGACACACCTGCAGCACATGCCTCAAAAAGCAACGTTGCATGCCTGTCAGAAGCATTGAAGCTTCATGTGTTCAGGAGCACTGTGAAATACTGGAAAGTCAAATTCATCCGGCATTAGAACTGGCTTAAAGAAGATGTTACATGTGGCATCGAGCGCAAAATCCAAAAGTCCCCAAGGCCATAATTTTGTTAATGTCGAACATTACACTGACAAGTTATTAATTTCCATCATGAGAATTGGTGTGTATATATCCATATGCAATTTTTATATTTCTACATATACATTTCTTAATTACTGAAGTGTATTGATTTATTTTTAAAAATACACTTATTGATTTTATTCCAGTTATTAATTACAAAGTTTTGTTGTTCTGTGAATTTCACAAGAATATGTATTATTTGAACTGGTAGGGAGTAATTAAGGAGCTGTATTCACATCACTAATTAAAAGAGACACCCTTGGAGCATTGGACAGGTCTAGAGAGAAGGTGACTTACTTCACAGCTCTTCTCTACAGCTACCATCTAGATATGTGTGGTTACCTACCGAATCTGTCCTGTGCAATCCCTAGCTTTAGTTTACCAGCTATCTTCTCTATTTCTGGGAACTAGTACTAACTATCTCCCATCCATCTCGCCACAAGTAGAAAAATAAGTACGTTAGCAAAAGTTTAAATGTGTCTTTTAGTTCGTTGTCAGATTCTGGGTTTTAGTTTTTACAAGAGACAAGTCTTCTTTACTACGCCAGTAAACGAAACCAAAAGCTGCGGGGAAACTATTAACAACAACGGCTGCGTCATCACCTTTAACAACCAAACAGCAAATGCGTGAGCTAAAATATAAATACGATAATATAATTATTTACCGCTGTTAAAATATAACACAACTGTGGACTATTAAAATGCTCTGTCTCTGGACATCCTTACGCTGTAAATTACTAAAGTCGGGTAATGGCGGTTGTTAAAACGAATGCCATCAAGTTTTCATTTAACTCTTTCTTCGATGACGAAAGATCAGACGTGCACTCTTCGGGTGAACCGCTTGATATTATCAATCAATATACATTTTTTTGTTAGTTTTTGTTTTTGCGACTCTTAAATACAACGACACGTGCAGGCATCAGTATGTATTGTCTGCTCACGTGAAAAATCCTTGCATGATCTATTAGTTTCAGATAAGATATACATGAATTGTTATTATAAGACAGAATAAGTAATACAGTATCTAGTTTACCCACTACACCTGTAGCTTCTGGGCACTGAACTGTACCTGACGTGTGTTTATAGTCTTCAAAGGCGGTATTTTTTATTTGTACATCAAAATTATAACGAAATGCAGACATTTGCTGTATTTTTAGACGGATAGCAATCAACGTAACTTTCTTTTGGTTTGTCTTTTCACATTGAGTATTGATAGTTTTTGTCCTGTTCGGATTCCTTGAAAACAAAGCTAGGATATTTAAACTTCTCTTTAAAAAAAAAAATTACCTGTCTTTAATGAATATTTCAAGCAGTAACAATACCTCAGCTCAAAATATTTTTCATCCTTAGCATAATTTTTCTTTCCTCAGCAATTCTGCGACATACTATGTTCATATAATCTAAGTTGCGTGTCTTTGGTTTCATGAACATCTTCAAACATTTAGCACTGTCATAAACCGGAGCTTTGTTACATTTGAGAAATACCGATAGCCAGCTCACCTTTAGGTGAGGTGTTTTTGTGTCAATAAACAATAAATCTTAAAGTGATGCTTTAAAATAAATATCAATAACATATCGCACATTCCGTGCAATGTGGCTGCAACTATGTGAAATTGCAGCCCCTATATTTGTCCGTCAGTTTCGGTAGTCTAGTAGGAAAAGGACATCTCGATAGAAGTTAAGGATATTTTTGGTGCACCAGAATAAAGAGTTACCACAAAAGCAATTCAATTTATAAAAATAAATAATTTTATATTTCAAGTATTAGAGTGTGGTCACACCATTGTTGAGTACATATTAACCAAAAAATTCACTCATTTCCTATCTTGCTCCTTACAAAACCTGGAGCAACTACTATAGCATGCCCCCCGTAGTAAGCTGCTTCAAAGCCCCGTTCTCTTGTAGCGGTGGTTTCAGTAGCAATTTGGTATGCGTGATGAGGCTGCATGCACAACCTCATTATAATCACCTCTTATGCTTTGCCCGAGGAAGTAGTTGTCAGATTCTCTCTTTGTCCCAACAAAGAACAGTGCTCACTGGGAACTACTCGAGGCTTGCAAAACGTGCTCACATTTCTGCGCATGCCGGCTGTGATAGACTGCGCAGAGTGGGAAGGTCACATGTGACGAAGGGGTTAATTCAAATCCTGAGGTCCCAATGGTCAGTTCGAAATTAATAACATTCGTTAGTTCGACACATCACGTCTGTGAAGATATTGCAAACCAAGCAATAGCACTAGCGGTGACAAGTTTACTAAATAAATTTTTCTGCAAACACTGAGATCAAACATAAGACAACGTTTTCAGCATGTCATGAAAACATCGGGGTCAGACATATGACAACGTTGTCAGCATGTCATGAAAACATCGGGGTCAGACACATGTAAAGTGCTCATTGTAAAGTGTCACTGTAAAGAAGTGTGGTGTATGGTGTGTTCTCTTTCTTCTGTAAAGCTCCACTATCAATCACTGTAGCATGCTGTTTGTGGTGCCACTACTGTATATGTCCATTGTAGTGTACAGAGTTGTTGAGATCAGGCATGCTGGAATTTTGGTGCTTCGCAACGCTAGGGTCATGTTTGTATCGACGAAGATGACGGGCTTCCATACAGTAGTTATGTCTACGTGAAGTAACTGGATTACTATAGGACTGTATGGAGGAACTTTAGGAAATCATTCATATGCATTTCAAATTAACTTGGGCTTATATATACCCTCCTGTGAGTGAGTGAGCGACAACTCAGGAAGGCGGCCATGTTACATTCCTGTCATCATATTTTTGAATCACTGTCCAAAGAACGGGGCATGTATCTTATTATTCGGACAGTGGCAAGGAGATCTCAATTTTGATAGAAACCCCTTATCGTGGTTTCATAATATGATATAAACTATGAACATAAAGCAACTTTAGTTACTTACCGATCCGCCTTCACTGACGCGTTTAGTCAGATAGGGGATGCGGCCATAATGTATGATAACATTGGAAGCTATTGATGTACTACCCATGATATATGAATGTGTCATGACATGGGATCTACTATGTATGCCTGCAAATTGATGTGTCAACATATACCCATGATTTACTCGTAATGTCCCAGTGTGTGCGTCTAAATAAACTGTGTAAAAAAAGATTCCAGCAGTCTGCATTGGTGCCTTGTAGACACAAGTGAATGAGTGCTTAGATTGGTCAGAACACGAACAGTCCACCATTCGCGTTAATCACACTCTACACTTCTACTCCATATATACACCATCCTGCGTCGGTTGAATTGACCAAGTTTAGGGCCTGCTCCCCCTGGAGCCTAAGAGGGAAACTACTGCTTACAGTTGCCTTTGCCTTCCCTAACTCAGGACTAGGGTGCGTTACCCATTTACAGCTGGGTAGACTGGAGCATGCCTGATCTCAACAACTCTGTACACTACAATGGACATATACAGTAGTGGCACCACAAACAACATGCTACAGTGATTGATAGTGGAGCTTTACAAAAGAAAGAGATCACAGAACACACTTTACACCACTCTTTACAGAGGTTTACAGCACTTTACATTGACACTTTACAGTGGTGGCCAGTATGGGGACCACTGTAAAGTGCTCATTGTAAAGTGCTGTAAACCTCTGTAAAGAGTGGTGTAAAGTGTGTTCTGTGATCTCTTTCTTTTGTAAAGCTCCTATAATCAAAAGTGTAAAACAATCATGGGTTATCTAGCTTTACCATAGACAAATGAATGAATGTCTATATTTTTTCCATATTAAATAGCCATATCGATTTTTGTAATATGTGCGTCAAAATATACACGCAACAACACATGACAACGCTGCAACATGCTTTGTCATTATAAAGATGTGCAGGGAGAGGTCTTATAATGTAATAAATATAGAGCATTAATAACATCACGTTAACAACGTATTAAGACTATCCTTTTGCTTTATCCATACTGAACTCTGTGCTTATGTCCAAGGTATTTCATGAGCTCCTAACACTTTCTTTATGCTTTTTTTCCAGATCCTCTTGTAACTTTGGTAGGAGGTGGACGACCGGACCAAGGTCGAGTTGAGATCTACTACAGAGGTCTGTGGGGTGCACTGTGTCATGATGATCTCTCCCATCTTGAAGCCGATCTTATTTGTCGCCATCTTGGATTTAAAGGTGGAATATCAGCCGGGAGAGGTCACTTTGGACCTGGAACTGGTGTCCCGTGGATCTTCAATGCCTCCTGTCTAGGTTCGAACCTCTGTTCAGTGGTGGAACTCTCAGAGGAATCTGAGCACTGTAGTCACGACCTAGACGCCGCCGTAGTATGTGGTAGGTTTTCAAATTTACAGACATACGAAATATAATAGCACTGTTGGTGCGAGAGCCGTTAAGAAAAGCCATGGAGGGGTATGCTCCACAGGGGGCCGATGGCAAAGACTAGAAGAAAATATACTTTCAGCATTTGAAAACAGATGGTGAAGTTGATAACAATAGACAGAAGTCAAACATGATCAATACTAGTACTTCAAGCATGTCGTACGAGGCGACTAACATGATGTTGTGCATGGGCTGGGAACCTCCTTTTGTAAAACAAAATGATACTAAAACCACCACGCCACTAGCGTGTGAATGTTTGGTGCAGGCTTCCTGTTATAGGACCAGCTGTAGTTGTAGCTCCATGCTCTATAATGAGCGAATAGAAAAATGATGATGATGATGAATACTGCAGGTCTGAGAAATCTTTTATCCCAAATCCTCGGAGACAGCTTTCTTTCGGAAACGTGATTTTTTCGGTTTTGAGATGTCGCCTAAATCGCTTTCTTAAAGTAACCCAAATCAGCCTCATACTGCTCCCAAACTGTGACAGAAACTGTGGCTACCTAAAGTAACCCAAATCGGCCTCATACTGCTCCCAAACTGTGACAGAAACGTAGCCTAAAGTATCCAAAAAAAGTTTTCGATTTTCAGAATATTTCAGTTTTCGGATAAGAGGTTATTGACCTGTAGTACTCTTTTGTAAGTATTGTGACCGTGCGCGTTGATGGTGTAAGCGTATAGTAGATGTTCGATCACTGTCCTATCAGTGGGTGGTTGATGATGATGGTGATGCTATCTACGAAAACAAACAGCTTTACGAACAGATGCTGGATGATAATAAAGTCATGGTGAACAGATTTCACTCTAACAGCAGTGAAACATAAAAAACCTGGAAAGGTTTATTTACATCTTCAAAGCTTGCAGAACACCATGTGGAAGGGGATTATTTTACCCAATCTTCCACTGCAGTATACATCCTTTATACAGCACTTTATTATCATGATGATTTCACAATAACGTCTTTGCTTCCCTCTTTTATTCCTTCCTCTTAGTCTCTGTTCCTTCTCCCTATATATCTGTCTCTGCTGGCTTAGCCTAACTGGCTTGAGAACCGTTGTAAACTTCTTATTTTGACTGTCGCTGAACTTCTTTCACTCTGAGTTCTAAATACTAGTTTTTCTTCTGACAAATCTCTATCTTCTATAACGACTGTGTGATCGCTTTGGGTATCTTGAACTAAGACTGGCCTACACCGCCAGGGTTGATTATTTCTACCAAAATGTCTGTACTTCACATGTCTATCTGCTACTACAGTTTATGCATACCTGCTTGGTCTTGAAATTTGGAAAAAACATCTTGTACACTTCTTGAAAATATACGTAAACTGTTCTAAATTGCATCAAGCGGCAATTTGCTATCATGATGGCGCACAGAGAGCTCGACAACAGTGCAATCTGTTTGTGGACACAAAAGGCAACCAAACTATGGCATGCTGTCTTAATCACTCCCCGAAAATAGCTCACCATTCTGTACTTTAACACTTCGGAGAAAACACATCCCCATCTTACGCCTATCGCGCCTGAATCTGAACTGCCAACGCCTATCGCGTCTGAATCTCAACTGCCTAACTTATTTTCTTCGATTTACCATTACAATTCTAAAATCTCCCTAACTCATACTTTGTCACGAATCGTTCACGCAAAAGCCCGTGCACTTTACTCAGTATTCACCAAAACAACTCACACCAAAATACCTAAGGGACATAATAATAATTTCCTCCCTTCGCTAAATAAATCTATAATGCATCTATTCTTTTCCCTTTAAGTCATTTAGTATAACGTATGCAAATTTCCTAAACCATAATTACAACGTTCTGACTTTCTATACACTAAATCCACGACCAAACTTAAGGGGCATAACTAATCCAGTTGCCTCCCTTAGTCTCAAAATACAACCGCTCACACTTTTATCCCCATATTAGAAAAATCTAACAGTGCGCTATTTCCCTACGCACATTTTGTAAACCATTTTCTCGCACTCGACCTCCTTAGTCACCTCCTGACTCAACCCTCCGGTTACAGTATACTCGGTGCAATCTTACGTAGTCGTTCCCCTTCTACCGTGAGGTGTAGAGATTTGGAAGAGAGAGCGCCAGACTATCCTATCGGCTGTCTTCCTCCTGGCCTGGTTCCATTCTAGTCCTCGGCCCTTCAAAGATTGTCTAATGTTGTCCTCTCAGTGGACTCTGGGTCGTCCTGAGGGTCTGGATCCCTGGCTCTTTGTTTCCCATGCTTGTCGTGGTAGCCGATCTTCTCCCATTCTGCAGACATGGCCAAACCATCTTAGTTGGGACTGTTCTACTTGGGTGTGCAGGGGGTGGGATTTAAGGCCTTGACGTATCGTCTGGTCTCGGTGCATTCACATTTATTTATCGTCGTCAATTTCGTTGCCGCTCCCTGTGGAGCAGCAAGGATGCACTATTGTAGATGGTCCCCTATTCAAACGTCTACACCAAAGCAATGACGTAGCAGTAGGTTTTGTTGTAGCAACTTGTTTTACGCCTGAGGTAGATGACCTCATGCACATCCTCATATTGTTTAAGGATCAGTAGACCTATTTTTTTTTTGTTATTCAGAGGCCCCCTGATCTACACGGAGCTGTTATGTACGAAACAGAATTGAAATTGAAAAAAAAATAATTGCAAGAAAGGGCTGGGGCCCTTTAAATCTGGATATACATAAGAATGGGGTGTATTTAGTGGAAAGAGAAAAAACTTTTGAAAATTGAAAACGGCGCTGAAAATGTTTAAGGTGTTCTTTAAAAATCTGGCAATTACAGCAATTTTGAAGTTTAAAAAAAAAGCATAACACGCCTCATGACTCAGCCAATGGAGACACGAGTGTAACAGTCCCAATTACGATGTTTTGACCATGTCTACAGAATGGGAGAAGATTGACTACCACGCCAAATATGGGACACCAAGAGCCAGGTATCCAGACCTCCAGGACTACCCAGAGTTCGCTGGGAGGACAATAATATACGAAATCTGAAGGACCGAGGACTAGATTGGAACCAGGTCATGGAAAGAAAACAACAAATTTGATAATATGGCGCTTACTCTGGCAAACCTGTACACCCCAGGGTAGAAGAGAAACGACTAAGAAAGTAAGTAAAAGACATAACACACCATCTAGAACCATAATGGATGTCTATAACTGATACGCGGAGAAAAGAACTCGAGATAGACATAAAATTGTAATGGAGACTTGCGCTAATGGCAATGGACAAAAGTTCTTGATATGAGATTGTTGAATATATATGTTCTTTAAAGAAATGAAGGTTGATGATGATGATGTTAAGGGATGATACGACTGAAGACATTTCCAAAGTCGAAAAACTGCAATCATCAACACGACTACCGTAATGTAACATAATTAACCCCTCATACAACCACGGTTTTGTATTTACAGACCACATGCTGAGAATAGTTTCATCAAACGGATTGACCAGCGGAAAAGCAGGAAGACTAGAGATTCATCACAGGGTAAGCAGGCATTTTCCCAAAATATTAGTGAAACCTAAACAGAGTAATACTAACCACAGTAATACTGACCACAGTAATACTAACCACAGTAATACAAACCACAGTAATACTAACCACAGTAGTACTAACCATGGTAATACTAACCACAGGAATACTAACCACAGTAATACTAACCACTGTAATACTAACCATGGTATTACTAACCACAGTAATACAAACCACAGTAATACTAACAACGGTAATACAAATCACATTAATACAAACCACAGTAATACTAACCTAGCAGGGAAACATTACAACCTGAGTGTCTCTTTTAGATACCTTGTTGTTATGGGGACCTTAATCGGTAAAACCGGAACACTAAGAATATATTCGTTCTTTCTCGAGACGTTTGATCATAATAGGCGACTGGCTACGGCTTGGAAAGCAACCTTGCACTTTTAGAAAGTTACAAACGCGCACTCACACACACACGCGCGCGCGCGCGCGCGCACGCACACACACACACACACAGAGAAAAAAAAAGCAAGCACCAGTTTGGAATCCAGTTTTTGTCTCTGTCTAATGCTGTATTACACGCTGCGAGAACCGTTAGATGACAACGCCGAGGACTGTGAGTACTGCTGTACAGCTGCTAACGGACTTTTAGTTTCTGGGATATGAATTTCTGGAATATGACACTTCTGTTGTATACTGTTAGTTACATTTTAAATTACAGCAGTCCCCCGGTCTTACGCTGTTCGATTAGCGCTTTTTCTATATAACGCTGTTTTTATTTTATGCCATTTGCCCGTCTTACGCTTAAAAAATTCGATCTTGCGCTGAGCGCAACATTCCGTGGGAGACAGCAATATATCTTTCATTTAGAGCGGTGGGATGGCCGAGAAGCATTGTCATTGCTAGCATAATGAAGCATGACCCGAAAATGGAATGCAGTTTTATGATAATCCGTAACGTAGAACAAGATTTTAATTTCTACAAGATGCTTCCTGAAGAGAAAAGGGTGGCAGAGAGAAGCAAGCACGATTCGTTTTTTTTTTTAAAGTCTCCTCATATATCTTCTGCCCCCATTGACCACGGAGCTGTACCTTCTACATCTGCAGCCAAAACATAACAAAAACTTTTTCAACACCTAGAAAATCTTCAGCTAATCAGTCATCTGTAGATGAAGACATGATCCCCTGTGACAACTGTAGCCACAAGCGACCGAAGTAGTAGCGATTACAGTTCTATAATATTTCTGTTGTAAGTACAGTACATGCGGTATATTTTGTTTACGTTCAATATTTTTGAAAATTATATGTAGTTAATAAGTGTTGTTAATTATTTAGTTTTTGTTTTTTATCACTAATTTGTATAGAGTTTTCTGGACTTTGGGAACGAATTAATTTGTTTTCTACTAATTCTTACGGGAAATCAATATTCGTTTAGAACTTTTTCAGCTAGCGCTCGACTTTTCAAGAACGAATTAACGGCGCTAATCGGGGAATTGCTGTATCGTATATATATTTATTACTATGTGTTTCATAAAATGTGAATCTGGACGGAGACATGAATTTATTTTGGGAAGAAAAGGGTTAACATTCATCAGGTGTCAGAAAATATGTAAGAATAAATTGCTGAGTATAGACGGACAGGAAACACAACATAGCAAGTGTGCACATAGTAAAATAACGTTAAATACAATTCAGACACTTGAGTACCAACAGTTTTAACAATCATGACAGGCAATGCCACATTTCATAATTGTGGAAGAGAAAGGCAAAACCATCTGGGATATTATCTGAGCCAGAAACAGATATCATTGTGTTGCCAGTCTCTCATTGTTTGAAGACTTCGGATTACGAAGCAATTACTCCAGTTTTCAAGATGCTAGTGCTATGAGACTCATTTAACGCTTCATGTAAGCTACCAGAGTAGCTCATAAGCGCTACGAAATCTTCTTAAAATGCATGAAGGTAATAGGAAAGAGCACTTCAGAGAAACACTGAATAAGGAACCACCAGAGACTCAGCTGAGTGTTCCTGAGGCTGAAAGTGACTTAGACGTAAATACAGATATTCCACGAAAAGAAGAAATTATCACAGCTATCAAAGGGCTAAAAAATGGAAAAGCTCCTGGTCACGACAATCTAAATGCTGAGCTATTCAAGACAGACCCTGAACTAGCAGCAGAACTATTAGAACCACTATTTGCACAAATCTGGGAAACTGAGACAACACCAGCAGAGTGGAGTAAAAGAATAATTGTCAAATTGCCCAAAAATGGCGACCTTGCAGACTGCAACAACTGGAGAGGAATTACTCTCCTCTCAGTTCCCAGCAAAATACTAGGCAGGATAATCATCCAGAGAATTTCAAAAGCAGTTGACCATAAACTGAGGAAAGAACAAGCGGGCTTCAGAAAGAACAGAAGATGTGCAGATCATATATTTGCCCTCAGGAACATTATAGAGCAGTGCTCAGAATGGCAGAGACAGCTGTACATTAACTTTGTTGATTTTGAAAAGGCTTTCGACAGCATACACAGGGACAGCCTATGGAAAATTCTGAGGGCTTATGGAATTCCCAGCCGCATTGTTTCCATTATAAAAAGCCTCTATTCTAACTTTACGTGCAGTGTTGGATCGAGTAATGTAACTTTCGAAGTGAAAATAGGAGTACGACAGGGATGCCCCTTATCAACAACATTATTTTTGACAGTCATAGATTGGGTGATGCGCCAGACAACAGAGGGCAGTCCAAGAGGAATTAGATGGATAACGTTTTCTACACTGGAAGATTTGGAATATGCAGATGACATTGCACTACTCGCGCATTCACATCAACACATTCAAGACAAAACCGATAGACTGAATACGTATGGCCAGCAGGTTGGCCTGAACATCAATTTGAAGAAGACAGAGGTCATGACACTAAATGTGGGCAATCCTGAGCCAATAACAGTAAGGAACCAGAAGTTAGAACAGACAGACACATTTACTTACCTAGGAAGCATAGTAACACCTGACGGCGGAACAAGCAAGGACATTAACAACAGAATGAATAAAGCGAGAACAGCCTTTGCTGTTCTCAACAGCATTTGGAAGTCTTCCCAGTACAGCACAAACACCAAATTAAGACTGTATGAGAGCTGTGTACTTTCTGTGCTTCTCTATGGTGCGGAATGTTGGAGAGTAACAGAGAAGGAAATGTCGAAACTGTCCTTCTTCCACACAATCTGCCTAAGGAAAATTCTCCGAATCTTTTGGCCAAACACCATCAGCAACCAAGAACTACTTATTCGGAGTAACCAGGAGGACATGCACACCATCATAGCTGGCAGAGTTGGGTTGGCCATGTCCTCAGAAGGGACCCTGATACCATCACAAGAACAGCTATGCTATGGACACCCGAGGGAAAGCGAAAGAGAGGCCGACCAAAAACAACTTGGCGGAGAACTGTGGAAGCTGAGATGCAAAGAATGAACCACAGTTGGGGCACTGTACGAAGGATGGCTGCCGACCGGGCAAAGTGGAATCAATGTGTTGCTGCCCTACAAGACGCCACCAGGCGTGATGGCCGCTGACTGCTTTGACGGTTGGTGGTTATGGATCAAAGAAGAAGAATCGGGGAATTGCTGTATCGTATATATATTTATTACTATATGTTTCATAAAATGTGAATCTGGACGGAGACATGAATTTATTTTGGGAAGAAAATGGTTAACATTCATCAGGTGTCAGAAAATATGTAAGAATAAATTGCTGAGTATAGACGGACAGGAAACACAACATAGCACGTGCACATAGTAAAATAACGTTAAATGCAATTCAGACACTTGAGTACCAACAGTTTTAACAATCATGACAGGCAATGCCACATTTCATAATTGTGGAAGAGAAAGGCAAAACCATCTGGGATATTATCTGAGCCAGAAACATATATCATAGTGTTGCCAGTCTCTCATTGTTTGAAGACTTCGGATTACAAAGCAATTACTCCAGTTTTCAAGGTGCTAGTGCTGTGAGACTCATTAACGCTTCACGTAAGCTACCAGAATAGCTCATAAGCGGTACGAAATCTTCTTAAAATGCATGAAGGTAATAGGAAAGAGTGCGATAAAAACACGTAGATAACGCTATAACAACAGAACCTGCACAAGGAGTTAGCGGAAATACTGGTAGCTGCAGACATTGAGAAGTGTAAAGTGCCTCACACACTTGCCATTGTAAATGGTTTACATTCCGTTAGGAAGTTTATTGTAAAGGGCTATTCACACATGCCGATTATAAATGGTTTACATTCCAACCATGCACAGACATATTGACAGAACAATAGTGCACTGTAGATCAATACTTATAGATGAAAGGATCTGGCTTGAGCTCGAGCAGACCACCCTTGTTCTAGAGTTCGGGGCTTTAGTTCAATGATTTGTACATGAGAACAAGTAGCGTGTGATGGGAAAATCTACACAGAGTTACTGTTTAACAGGAGGTAGTCTGGTTGTCAGCAGGCACGTTTTTCAGTCTTTTGATCTTCTAGGGCAAAGTTTCTTAACCTGTGGTCCACGTACTTCTTGGGGGTCCCATCAATGGATTCTAGGGGATCCATGTACGGAACCTAAAATTTAAAATGTAAATTTTTAAATTATACTTTTATGTACATTTTTTCCAAGACAGGGTTCAAATCCTTCATCGGACAATCAAACAGGCCCATGGCCTTCATCGGACTATCAAAGGGGACCATGACCTTTATCTGACAATCAAAGAAGTCCATGACCTTCATCTCACAATCAAACAGGTCCATGTCCTTCACCTGACAATCAAAGGGAATCATGACCATCATCTGACAATCAAAGGGGGCTATGACTTTCATCGAACAATCAAAGGGGACCATGGCCTTCATCAGACAATCAAAGTAGTTCATAACCTTCATCAGACAATTAAAGGAGTTCATAACCTTTATCAGACAATTAAAGGAGTTCATAACCTTCATCAGACTATCAAAGAAGTTCATAACCTTCATCGGACAATTAAAGGAGTTCATAACCTTCATCAGACAATCAAAGGAGTTCATAACCTTCATCAGACTATCAAAGAAGTTCATAACCTTCATCGGACAATTAAAGGAGTTCATAACCTTCATCAGACAATCATAAGAGTTCATAACCTTCATCAGACAATTAAAAGAGTTCATAACCTTCATCGGACAATTAAAGGAGTTCATAACCTTCATCAGACAATTAAAAGGAGTCCATAACCTTCATCAGACAATCAAAGGAATTCAAAACCTTCATCGGACAATTAAAGGAGTTCATAACCTTCATCAACATCAGAATGAATAAGGCAAGAACAGCCTTCTTTAGCCTAAACAACATCTGGAAGTCCTCCCAATACAGCACAAGCACAAAATTAAGATTATATCAGAGCTGTGTGCTTTCTGTGCTTCTCTATGGTGCGGAATGCTGGAGAGTTACAGAGAAAGAAATGTCGAAATTGTCCTCTTTTCACACAACATGCCTAAGAAAAATTCACCGAATCTTTTGGCCAAATACCATCACTAACCAAGATCTGCTTACTCGTAGCAAGCAAGAGGACATGCACACCATCATAGCTGGCAGACGCTGGAGCTGGGTTGGTCATGTCCTCAGAAGAGACACCGATGCCATCACAAGAACAGCTATGCTTTGGACCCCTGAAGGAAAACGAAAGAGAGGCCGACCAAAAACAACCTGGCGGAGGACTGTGGAGGCTGAGATGCAAAGAATGAACCAGAGTTGGGGCACTGTACGAAGGATGGCCACCGACCGAGCAAAGTGGAATCAATTTGTTGTTGCCCTACAAGACGCCACTAGGCGTGATGGCCACTGACTGCTTTGACGGTCGGCGGCAAAGGATCAAAGAAGAAGAATAACCTTCATCAGACAATCAAAGGAGTTCATAACCTTCATCAGACAATCAAAGGAGTTCATAACCTTCATCAGACAATCAAAGGAATTCATAACCTTCATCAGACAATCAAAGGAGTTCATAACCTTCATCAGGCAATCAAAGGAGTTCATAACCTTCATCAGACAATCAAAGGAGTTCATAACCTTCGTCAGACAATCAAAGGAGTTCATAACCTTCATCAGACAATCAAAGGAGTTCATAACCTTCATCAGACAATCAAAGGAGTTCATAACCTTCATCAGACAATCAAAGGAGTTCATAACCTTCATCAGACAATCAAAGGAGTTCATAACCGTCATCAGACAATCAAAGGAGTTCATAACCTTCATCAGACAATCAAAGGAGTTCATAACCTTCATCAGACAATCAAAGGAGTTCATAACCTTCATCAGACAATCATAGAGGTTCATAACCTTCATCAGACAATCAAAGGAGTTCATTACCTTCATCAGACAATCAAAGGGGTTTATAACCTTCATCGGACAAGTAAAGGGGTTCATAACCTTCATTGAACAGGTAAAGGGGTTCATAACCTTCATCAGACAATCAAAGGAGTTCATAACCTTCATCAGACAATCAAAGGAGTTCATAACCGTCATCATACAATCAAAGGAGTTCATAACCTTCATGAGACAATCAAAGGAGTTCATAACCGTCATCAGACAATCAAAGGAGTTCATAACCTTCATCAGACAATCAAAGGAGTTCATAACCTTCATCAGACAATCAAAGGAGTCCAAGCCATCCTGTCCTGTGCCGTCTGTTTAAGGTCGTTCCGTGTCTTCTTTATCAATTTCATTTATGTCTTAAGCTCTCTTCTCTATGTTTATTTTGTGTCTCCTTCTCCTTTCTTCTCTATGTTTATTTTGGGTCTCCTTCTCCTTTCGTCTCTATGTTTATTTTGGGTCTCCTTCTCCTTTCTTCTCTATGTTTATTTTGGGTCTCCTTTCTTCTCTATGTTTATTTTGGGTCTCCTTCTCCTTTCTTCTCCATGTTTATTTTGGGTCTCCTTCTCCTTTCTTCTCTATGTTTATTTTGGGTCTCCTTCTCCTTTCTTCTTGTCGTAGATTTTTTGATAGGAGAATTAAGACTTGGGTCGGTCCCTTCTGAATAGGTTGGAATGAGTGATAGTCACAGTGTGAGATAGAAATACAAAATAGATTTCCACGAGTGAGGTGGTAGAATAGTGATAGAGGCTGTCTCTGAGAGCAAGAAATCTTCTCTCTCTCTCTCACCTATCTTCTACGACAGATCTAGAGTAGTCAGACAGTCTAACACATATACATTATATATATATATATATATATATATATATATATATATATATATATATATATATATATATATATATATATATATATATATCCACTCACGTGCACGCACATTCAAGTGACGACAGGTAGACACACAGACGTGGGAAACTATAACAAATGATTATATAGATATTTAGAACGAGCTGACCAACATGCTGATTAATTTATTGTTAAGTTTATTTATCATTGTTAACTTACGTCACAACATGTAAAATTACATCAAAAAGGCATATACACAAAGTCATAAACAAATCAAGGAATGCTCCAAGAACTGGTAGACCCATAGTTATGATCTTCCCTCGATGGATAGCCCACAGTCCCGTTAGGAGAAAGATGGTAGCACAAAGAGTCCCAGATACATATGATTGAGTCTAAGAGTTTTCCCCGTTTAAGGTATGAACAGACCTGATACTATAATCTAGTTTAAGGGAAAATATTGTTAGCAAAACAAACTTGCATGAAAAAAGTTATGACAGCAAATAGGGGCCAAAATACAACGGTAAAAATAACACTCAGACCTGCGTTCACTCTATTCATTCAGCCGTGGCCACGTGCGCACATTTATACTTACAGCTTTGATCGCTGCCTCTGGGAACATAATTTTTTCTAGGACCTTCACACAGACCCGTAAATGCAGTCTCGACCAAGAAATCCCCAGTTCCAAAAAGACGTACTGAATTCTCTGTCTCAGGGAACGATTCCTTGGGTGTTCTTATTTTTCGGATGTCTGTTTAAGTCACATAAAATTTGTCCAGGCACGAAAGTTAGCGGAGCACAGTGTCACTAGCGTAGGTTTCTAGAAATGAGGAATGTCAGGTCGGGTGCCGTATCTCAGTATATGACTATATTTGGTCACCACACTACTAGTCAAAACTCTGTCGGAATGTTACTGATATTTTGCTTGCCACAACGGGCTGAACTGTACTTAAGTGTTATTCTGGAAGAATTAAATCTGGAGCGATAGGCCTTTTACTTCATTTAACTGTTACAGTTCATGTAATGAACGTGCTTAAGTTCTTCACAGATAATGTTCACGTACTAGAACGCTGGCAAAGTTTGGGTACCACAGTTTCACTATATACAATGGAAAAAGCACATATAAAATAATTATACATACTATGTACTCGGATATAACTGATAATTTAAACTGCAAGCGTGGCTTGTCTTATAGTTTAACACTTCCCGTGGAATAAGTTATATTTTTTTTAAAAGTCATCAATCCTTATGAATTAGGAACACGTGCGTATTCCGTCAACACTCATGAGGCTTCTAGCATTTATAAGTTAGTTTAGAAAAATCTCTCGTCTGATTATATTAGCAGTAAAATTAAATTCATTATAGCTGCATCGTTGTTTAAGCTAGAAATTATAATTTATTCTGCTTTCCACTGAAACACGTCACTAGAAAATAATACAGACTATATAAATTAAGCGCTCTGCACCAAATCTAACTAGTGAAATAAAATAAGCGATTTAACACTTTAAACACTTCACAAAATACTAGATAATAATATATTTTACCTCACACAGAACTACAGGTAGTCGCACAACTTAAGAATTATATGCTTATATTTATGGAAGTCTAGAAGTTCGACAAATTGTCGAAACAAACTGAGAAACTTCGCTATACAGCTTATACTGTTCCGAGCAACCTGTCTACTGCGAATTTAGGAGCGAGAATGAAAATCTAGTTCAAACTCTGGTTATATCTATTACCAGACAAAGAGGTAAACGTTTATTTTGCCAAACCGAAATAATCCCCCTTTCCGTCTATAACACTTACGTAACTAGAAGACTACCGTGAACTGACACTTTGCGTCTCTGACACCTCCGTCTAAGAAACGGCCGTAGCGCTACATGTCAGATGCAAATGTAGACAACTTGTCTGCAATGCAGGGGCAGTTTTCGCACCTACGCCAGAAACTCATCCTGAGAACCATAACTGACACTTTGCTTTCTCGCACCTTACGCCAACTCTGGCCGGGCAGCGTGAGTGTCATATCACCTGACACTGAGAATCTACCTTGGCAACTTCATGTCAGTTGCAAACTACCAGGCAAATGTCTCCTCGTCATGTCTGACGGAGTGAATTCTCACACTTCAGAACACTGTCCTAGGGGAAACTGTAGACAGCTGTCTGCTCCTAGGTCTGGCCAGACGAATACATTCACAGTTTCGTCCAACTGACACCTAATGCCATAGAATGCATTCTCACGCCAAATCGTCTGGTGAGGGACTGAACGTTACGTCAAAACTGCGTTCTCAGTTTTGAGAAAGGGAACAGGTAAACGTTAGAATGGGAAAATAGTAATGAATATATTCGCAAACGTACGAATGCGAAAAACCCAGGAAAAGGATAAAATGATAAAAAAAATAGAGGATACGGGTGACAGAAAAAGACGAGGATATAGGCAATTTATAGATCATAAATGTCTACGTGACAGAACGTCCCCCCCTTTAAGATATGGAAACACTCCATGTCTACGTTATGGAAATAAATTTCCTATATCCGTAGCTTCAGGGTGTCTGTCTTCTTCCCTCTTATCTCCCCCCTCCATCTCTGTCCAATTCCTACTCAAGTCTACTCCTAAAGTTTCCTTCCTCTGGAATGTCTCCCATGCGCGCTTGAAAGAGCGTCGCCGCTACTGACATTTTTGAAAGTTTTCGTGTGTGTGCAGTGGAGTTTCCCTGCCCCTATCGTCATCTTCGTCAGTTTTGGCGATCGTCAGGAGATGGTCGGAGGTCGGTACTGGTCTTTCCAAGTATCTCTTTAACAGAATTAAATGGAAAACCTTTTCCTTTCTTTCAATAGAGATCTGATAGTTTGCCTTAGAAATCTTTTTCAGGACGGTAAACGGCCCTTGCCATCCGATCTTCAGTTGGTTGTTTCCGGTAGGGAGTAACACCAAAACTTTCTCTCCTGCTTCCAGTTCTCTCTCTTTCGCGACTTTCCTGTATCGGTTAGCGTGCTTTGTGCGTGCTCGCTTAAAGTTTGTCGTTGCTAGGTCCCATCCTAGTTTCAACCTTTCCTTTAAATCCGATACGTATTTACTGGCTGAGACAACTGTCTCATCAGCCTTCTGGTCTGTCAGCGACCAAAGTAAGGCTTCAAGCGGCCCCTTGATAGGTCTGCCGAATAAAAGCGTAGCTGGCGGAAATCCTGTGGAAGTATGAGGAGATTCTCTGTAGCCAAATAAAGCTGCTGGAATGCAACAATCCCAATCTTCAGGTTTCACTTGTGCCAGTCTACTTAACATCATGTTGAGGTTTCCGTTAACACGTTCTACTAGCCCATTTCTGGCCAGAGTATAAGGCTTAGTGTAGATGTGCTGGTCCCTCAAGATCTTGACGATCTCATCCATCAACAGGTTTCGGTATGGAGATCCGTTATCCGTCAACACTTGCTGAGGGAATCCCAACCGAGTGAAAATCTGCACGAGGGCTTCTGCGACATGCTTGGCATCTGCGCATGTTAGCGGTATAGCTTCTGCCCATAAAGTGCATGTATCGACTAAGGTCAGGATAAACCTGTTCCTTCTTTTAGTCCTTTCTAAGGGTCCTAAAATGTCGATCACAACCCGTTCGAATGGTGTTCCCACTATTGGCATTTCACCCAACGAGACTGGGGGTGTCCGTTGCTTGGGTGGTACACGTTGGCACTGGGCACAGGATTTGACATACCTGATAATATCAGTATTTACTCCTGGCCACCAATAATGAGTGGTTATCCGTTGGTTTGTGGCGTTCTGTCCCATATGTCCGCTGAAAGGAAGAGAGTGCCCCATTTCTAGGATTTGGCTTCTGTACTGTTTCGGTACTAGGAGCTGGTTGTAACCTTGGTCAGGCTTGCCCGTTCTGCGATAAAGTACGCCATCCTTAGAAAAAATGTCCCCGTGCTGTCTGGGTTCCTTAGCCATGGGCAGTTTCCTAAAGCAGGGTGCCAAAGTAGGGTCCTTTTGTTGCGCTTCTTTAAGTTCCATGGGTAACAAATTAGGCGCAGGCTCCCGTTCCTTCTTGGTTTGCCCTCTTGTAGTTACTGCTGCCACAATCGGCTCTTCCGGTTTCCCAATACACACGTATCTCCCGCCAAGTATGACTGGGTAGATGGGGTCATCCATAACAGCCGCTTTGATCACACCTCTGACAAAATCAGAGTGGATCTCCACCAATGCAATGGGAAGCGCTGTAGGTGCATCACTCTTACGAACTCCACAAAGTTTAACGGTCTCTGCTGTCTCTTGACCGGGTTTAACCAGGTTTCTGGCAACAATGCAATCATAAGAAAGCCCCGTGTCAAATAAACAAAGACTTTGAGAACCGTTCAAAGTAACAGTACCTCGCGTTGAGGGTGTATCCCCAACAGGTTGGGAATCACTGTCAATAATTCCGCCTTGCGAGACTGTTAGCAAGCATCCGATGCGTTTAGGCTCGGTGTGCTCACTCTGATCATTAGTCCCGTGCTCAGGGGTTCTCCCTTTGCCACCTTGTCCTTTCTGGCTACGCTGCCATGAAGGGCGGTCGGGTTGATCAGACTGTTTACTGTGGTTGGGGTACTTGTTTTTGTAGAACTTGGATTTTTCAGGAGGGGGGTTTTGGGGTACAGTTTCTCGGTGGTTATTCGGGTTGGAAGCGTGAGAAGCATGAGAAGACTGGTCTAGATTATTTTTCCGAAAATGCTCTTCTGTCGGTTTACGTTTTGTGGCCGGCAGTTCGGCTAGCGCATTTTGATAGCGCTCAGACTTTTCTAAGATGTCTTCAAGCTTTTCTGCCCCCTGCTCAGCTAGGAATCTCCGGGTATCAGCAGACAAAGTGTTCTTTATTTGTTCTGTTAAAACAAATTCCTCCAGACCTTCATAGGTAGAGGGGAGCTGTGAAAGCTCAAGGCACTTTGTCAAATATCCCTTCAAACGAGATGAAAACTGCTGAAAAGTTTCAGAGCTCTCTTTCCTGCTGTTGCGAAACAGTTGCAAAAGTTTACGAGCATTCATTTCAAAACGCTCAAGCAAAGCTTTCTTCAACATGTCGTAATTGTCTTGTTGGCTGCTTTCCAGTTTGGCGTAAACATCATACACACTACTTTTCAAAGACTGAGAAAGCTTCACGTTCCAACGCGACCTCTCTAAACCGTACAGAGTTGCAATTTTCTCAAATTTTTCTAGCCAAGTGTCAATCTTCTCATTAGGACAAGGGAAAGATTCTAGAGTGAAAGACATAGCGGTGAGATAAGAAGATTGTGTGTTAGAAGGATCAGTTAAAGAGGAATGAGGAGAAGACTCTCCATTGCTGGAGGTAGAGGCAGAACCACGGCTTTGGAACTCTAGAGTCTTAAGCGCCAACTCGTGCTGTCTCTGTTTCTCCTTTTCCTCAAGCTGTCTCTCCTCCCTCTCCTTTTCCTGCTGTCTCTCCCTCTCCTTCTCTCTTTCCTCATGCTGTCTCTCCTTCTCTCTTTCCTCATGCTGTATCCTGCGAATTTCTATTTCCTCATCCATCTTCCTCTGCTCTTTAGCTTCAGCTGTTTTCCTCTCCGCATCATATCTTTCCAGTTCGTCCCTGACGAAAGCTTTCGCTTCTTCTCCGTCCAAACCTTCTTCTCTTGCCTCGTCCCTGAGGAGTTGTCTAAGCTTTGCCCTTTCTGCCATGATAAGTCAGTGACTGAGACTAGTGGAGAAAGAAAATAAGAAAAGGATACGCTGGTTCCTTACCACTTACGAGAAAATACCAAAACAATAGATGATATACTTATAACCTAGGATACCTCCTCCAAAAACTATAGTGTCTAACTATCGCTGCTATTTATCGGCAATTAAGCACCTAATGCAGACGACTACGCCAAATAAATGGTAGTTAAGATTACTCACTGAAAAATAAGTTGCTACAGTGGAAACAAAATAATTATTGCAAAAATTTGAAGAGAAAAAAAATCTCTTAATTTTTTTAATCCACTATAAGTTCACCCCTGAAGATAGGGTAAGGGAGGCAATTACAGGACGTATAGTCTGATCGCGCTCCTTAGCTTAGCTCAAATACCTACTTCTTCAAAACCCTGTGAATGTTATACACTCACAAAACTTTACCAGCGTTAAGTATTACAAAATCAGTAATTAACATATATTCCGACAAAATCAACCTGTAAACCAAATGTATAATGCTCAATAATGCTGTGGAAAAACAATTATTAGCCGTGTGGTCAGCACGCCCATAAGCAGATCGTTACGTCTAGGGGATAGTTATTTTTAAAAGATACAAAACTCACAAGACATCACACTCTTACTCTGTATCAGAATAAAGAATCTTACCGACGAGCTGATATTTGCCGTCTCGTCTTCCTATTCTAAGTTCAAAATCCCGATAGACGAGACCCCATTTGTCGTAGATTTTTTGATAGGAGAATTAAGACTTGGGTTGGTCCCTTCTGAATAGGTTGGAATGAGTGATAGTCACAGTGTGAGATAGAAATACAAAATAGATTTCCACGAGTGAGGTGGTAGAATAGTGATAGAGGCTGTCTCTGAGAGCAAGAAATCTTCTCTCTCTCTCTCACCTATCTTCTACGACAGATCTAGAGTAGTCAGACAGTCTAACACATATACATTAAATATATATATATATATATATATATATATATATATATATATATATATATATATATATATATATATATATATATATATATATATCCACTCACGTGCACGCACATTCAAGTGACGACAGGTAGACACACAGACGTGGGAAACTATAACAAATGATTATATAGATATTTAGAACGAGCTGACCAACATGCTGATTTATTTATTGTTAAGTTTATTTATCATTGTAAACTTACGTCACAACATGTAAAATTACATCAAAAAGGCATATACACAAAGTCATAAACAAATCAAGGAATGCTCCAAGAACTGGTAGACCCACAGTTATGATCTTCCCTCGATGGATAGCCCACAGTCCCGTTAGGAGAAAGATGGTAGCACAAAGAGTCCCAGATACATATGATTGAGTCTAAGAGTGTTCCCCGTTTAAGGTATGAACAGACCTGATACTATAATCTAGTTTAAGGGAAAATATTGTTAGCAAAACAAACTTGCATGAAGAAAGTTATGACAGCAAATAGGGGCCAAAATACAACGGTAAAAATAACACTCAGACCTGCGTTCACTCTATTCATTCAGCCGTGGCCACGTGCGCACATTTATACTTACAGCTTTGATCGCTGCCTCTGGGAACATAATTTTTTCTAGGACCTTCACACAGACCCGTAAATGCAGTCTCGACCAAGAAATCCCCAGTTCCAAAAAGACGTACTGAATTCTCTGTCTTAGGGAACGATTCCTTGGGTGTTCTTATTTTTCGGATGTCTGTTTAAGTCACATAAAATTTGTCCAGGCACGAAAGTTAGCGGAGCACAGTGTCACTAGCGTAGGTTTCTAGAAATGAGGAATGTCAGGTCGGGTGCCTTATCTCAGTATATGACTATATTTGGTCACCACACTACTAGTCAAAACTCTGTCGGAATGTTACTGATATTTTGCTTGCCACAACGGGCTGAACTGTACTTAAGTGTTATTCTGGAAGAATTAAATCTGGCGCGATAGGCCTTTTACTTCATTTAACTGTTACAGTTCATGTAATGAACGTGCTTAAGTTCTTCACAGATAATGTTCACGTACTAGACCGCTGGCAAAGTTTGGGTACCACAGTTTCACTATATAAAATGGAAAAAGCACATATAAAATAATTATACATACTATGTACTCGGATATAACTGATAATTTAAACTGCAAGCGTGGCTTGTCTTATAGTTTAACACTTCCCGTGGAATAAGTTATATTTTTTTTAAAAGTCATCAATCCTTATGAATTAGGAACACGTGCGTATTCCGTCAACACTCATGAGGCTTCTAGCATTTATAAGTTAGTTTAGAAAAATCTCTCGTCTGATTATTTTAGCAGTAAAATTAAATTCATTATAGCTGCATCGTTGTTTAAGCAAGAAATTATAATTTATTCTGCTTTCCACTGAAACACATCACTAGAAAATAATACAGACTATATAAATTAAGCGCGCTGCACCAAATCTAACTAGTGAAATAAAATAAGCAATTTAACACTTTAAACACTTCACAAAATACTAGATAATAATATATTTTACCTCACACAGAACTACAGGTAGTCACACAACTTAAGAATTATATGCTTATATTTATGGAAGTCTAGAAGTTCGACAAATTGTCGAAACAAACTGAGAAACTTCGCTATACAGCTTATACTGTTCCGAGTAACCTGTCTACTGCGAATTTAGGAGCGAGAATGAAAATCTAGTTCAAACTCTGGTTATATCTATTACCAGACAAAGAGGTAAACGTTTATTTTGCCAAACCGAAATAATCCCCCTTTCCGTCTATAACACTTACGTAACTAGAAGACTACCGTGAACTGACACTTTGCGTCTCTGACACCTCCGTCTAAGAAACGGCCGTAGCGCTACATGTCAGATGCAAATGTAGACAACTTGTCTGCAATGCAGGGGCAGTTTTCGCACCTACGCCAGAAACTCATCCTGAGAACCATAACTGACACTTTGCTTTCTCGCACCTTACGCCAACTCTGGCCGGGCAGCGTGAGTGTCATATCACCTGACACTGAGAATCTACCTTGGCAACTTCATGTCAGTTGCAAACTACCAGGCAAATGTCTCCTCGTCATGTCTGACGGAGTGAATTCTCACACTTCAGAACATTGTCCCAGGGGAAACTGTAGACAGCTGTCTGCTCCTAGGTCTGGCCAGACGAATACATTCACAGTTTCGTCCAACTGACACCTAATGCCATAGAATGCATTCTCACGCCAAATCGTCTGGTGAGGGACTGAACGTTACGTCAAAACTGGGTTCTCAGTTTTGAGAAAGGGAACAGGTAAACGTTAGAATGGGAAAATAGTAATGAATATATTCGCAAACGTACGAATGCGAAAAACACAGGAAAAGGATAAAATGATAAAAAAAAAATAGAGGATACGGGTGACAGAAAAAGACGAGGATATAGGCAATTTATAGATCATAAATGTCTACGTGACACTTCTCCATGTTTATTTTGGGTCTCCTTCTCCTTTCTTCTCCATGTTTATTTTGGGTCTCCTTCTCCTTTCTTCTCTATGTTTATTTTGGGTCTCCTTCTCCTTTCTTCTGCATGTTTATTTTGGGTCTCCTTCTCCTTTCTTCTCCATGTTTATTTTGGGTCTCCTTCTCCTTTCTTCTCCATGTTTATTTTGGGTCTCCTTCTCCTTTCTTCTCCATGTTTATTTTGGGTCTCCTTCTCCTTTCTTCTCCATGTTTATTTTGGGTCTCCTTCTCCTTTCTTCTCTATGTTTATTTTGGGTCTCCTTCTCCTTTCTTCTCCATGTTTATTTTGGGTCTCCTTCTCCTTTCTTCTCCATGTTTATTTTGGGTCTCCTTCTCCTTTCTGCTCCATGTTTATTTTGGGTCTCCTTCTCCTTTCTTTTCCATGTTTATTTTGGGTCTCCTTCTCCTTTCTTCTCCATGTTTATTTTGGGTCTCCTTCTCCTTTCTTCTCTATGTTTATTTTGGGTCTCCTCCTTTCTTCTCCATGTTTATTTTGGGTCTCCTTCTCCTTTCTTCTCCATATTTTTTTGGGTCTCCTTCTCCTTTCTTCTCCATGTTTATTTTGGGTCTCCTTCTCCTTTCTTCTCCAATGATCATTTAAAACCTTTTATTCTACACGGGCACCCATTTATGAAAATCGGTAACTTCTTCGTTGTTGCTTTTATTGCTCTCCATGTTTCAGAGCCATACAATAAGACTGATTTGACACTTGTGTTGAAGATTCTGATTTTTACGTTGGACTATCTCTTTTGATTTCCCCTGCAATAAAAGCTCTTATAGCAAACAATACCATTGATAAAATAACACGACAACATAGATGCTTAAAGATCGATGGCTTTGTTAATATTTTATAATCATGGAATATATCTGCCAGAAGCAAAGAATATTTTGGCCTTTTAACTTTTCTCAGAAGTTATTTGACAACACTTTACGTGAGGTAAAGCTTCCTTCTTCAGGCAGGTAGTCAAGTGCTTTTTTAAAGGTCAACTCTTTAGATGATTGGATGTGAACACCTGCATGTTTATACCAGAAATCAGGTTCGTCAGCTACTTGGCACTGGAACCGTCCCTGAAACCTGAAATGATGTCTGAGAGAAAGAGAGAGAGAGAAAGAGAGATAGAAAGAAAGAATGAGAGAGAGAGAGAGAGAGAGAGAGAGCGTGAGAGAGAGACGTTCAAGAAAATTAGCCGACGCACTGAACTCGTATAGGAGAATTATCCGTATTATTAGTGCCTGTTCCTGTGTACATGTAGAAATTAATACATCAGTATCTATTCCTGCACAAATGTAGCACAACATACCACATCATTGTCTGTTCCTGCACAAATGTAGCACAACATACCACATCATTGTCTGTTCCTGTACAAATGTAGCACAAAATACCACATCATTGTCTGTTCCTGTACATATGTAGTACAAAATACCACAGCGGTATCCACTCCAATGCATGACGTATCCCACAATGTTTTTGTTTACTTTTTTTTACCAGAAGACGTATAGCATGAAATACGTTAGTGTATTTATTTCAGACACATACGCAATGAACATTCCATTAGTATCTACAAGTGTGATGACTCTGTTATTGTCAGTATCATTATCAGCATTGTTAAACATGAAAATGTATATCATCATCATTACCATCACGGGCATTAATCGTTATGACACAATACCGTTGTGACCCTCCTAGGGTTGTGGAGACGGTGTTGGAGTCCGGAGCCGGTAGTCGTGGAGTCAATGGTTTTGTGCGGAGTCGGAGTTGTAGCCGGAGTCAGTAACTAGCTCCCTGACCCCGACTCCTCTCATAATTTTAAACTTCCCAAATGCGGGAAAAAATACTTTTCTTTGAACCTCTTCTCGTCGGTGTTGGAGTTGTACTTTTTAAATTACTTGAGGGTGACTGAAAAGTCACTTCTTATTGTTAAATATTTATAGTCTCACTTGTATCCTGGAGTCGCGGTAGCATAGTGGTTAGTGCACGGGCTTCCTAGCGCAGTGGTCTATGGTTCGATCCCCAGATAAGGCGGGAAGTTTTTAGGCCACAAACGGCTCCTGGGTCGACCCAGCCCCAAATGGGTACCAGAGCAACTCTGGGAAGGTTAAGGCGGCCGGCGTGATGCCGACCACATCACCCCTCGTGTGCCGACGGTCAAGATAATATGGGCCTAACACCATATTCCCAATATGCCTCAATGGGCGTGTAACGGGTTCCTTTACCTTTTTTTTGTATCTATATATATATATATATATATATATATATATATATATATATATATATATATATATATATATATATATATATATATATATATATATATATATATATATATATATATATATATATATATATATATATATATATATATATATAGGAAACAAATATCAAAACAAGAATGACTAAATGCCATGTGAGTTAAAATGGTTATTCATTTTTATTTCCAGAAATAAAGAAAACTAAAGTCACCAGTAAACCGACGTTACAAGAGACAGCAAAAATTGTTAATTATTTATTTTCCACTTACCTAAGGCTTGTAACATACATTTTTATCACAATACAGTTTCACTGCTCTCTTTGTGCAGGTAATCCATTTAGAAACACAAAGAAAGTAAGAAAGTTGTGGTTGATCACATAAGTTTGTTCACTGTTTACATATTAGTAACATTTCCTGTGTGTTTTCGGTGTTTATAGTGATACGACAAAACACGAGTAAAAATGAAGATAAGTGTGAAAAATTCCCTTCAAACTCAAAGGACATTGAAGCTTGTTGAAATTTGCGCAGTTTTGTGTTTACTTCCATTCGAGATAAATTCCGGTCAATATAAAATATCAGAGTGGAAAGACACAACGCAATAAATCATCGTCTTTAAAAAGACGTTACGTACGCAGCGGTAGGATCGAGGATCTTTTAAAAGATGTTACGAAAGGAATCAGATAAGCAATTATCACCTATACTTTCCTGGTCCCCAGAAGGATAAGCTGCGACATATCGCAGCCAACATCTTGTCTTCCTTTTGTATTCTTCGCCAGTGTCAGAATGCTTTTGTAGCGGACAATGCACCTAGACGTACAGTCTAGTTTAACAACTTAAGCGATGACAATTAATCATTAAGGATGGTCAATTAGCCGTGAAATAATACTATTGCAGTATCAACAGAGGTGAACAAATGTAAAGCGCCCCGGTGGGGTAGGTTTATGTGCGAAAAATGAAATAAATGAAGAAATAGGATGGAAAGAAGGGAATTAAAAGGTCACAACCAAATTCTGTTACAGCTGAAAAATAATAGGAGGGGGGTCGGCTGGAATTTCTGGTCATAGGAAGTGGTTAAAAAATTACTATAGTAAGCACATATTGGCATTTACACCAGTAAGACTAGTGTTGTGTTATTATGCTGATATGTTAACTTATTGCTTTCGATGTTTTGGCATTTCCAGAGCTCATGGCTGCCTGTTTGTGGGGACGGCTGGACTGATTTCTCTGCCCGAGTGGCGTGTCAACAAATGGGCTTCTCCAATGGCACACAGCTTGGCGTGGAACAGTGGGCTTGGAGTGCAAATTCAACATGGCTGGGAAAGACCACTTGTGCTGGACTAGAGACACGATTGGATGCCTGTCCTAGTAATGGCTGGACGGACTCTTGCACACAACAGATCCCAGCTGGTGTTAGCTGTGTATGACATTAATCATGTCTAGGGTATAAAGTGTAAATTATAAAATTATATTTGTAAACTTATCCTAAAGTTCCTCTAGCACAACCAATAAAACTAGTAGATAATTACTGGTAGTCTATAGCAGATTTTATCTTAGAGAACTATTTAATATCCCCCCACTCGCCACGGAAAAGAAAACTAAGTGAACAGGATTAGACAGACACTGAAGAAACCTACCTCTGATGTTGCTTGTAAGAATATGAGAACCTATGATGCTGGTCCTGAGAATATTGAGTCCTCTGCTGTTAGTCGTAAGAGTTTGAGAACCTTGTGTGTTGATCGTAAGTGTGTGAGGACTTCTGGTATTACTCATAAGAAAAGTAGGAATATCTTGTGTTGTTAATAACAATATGAGGATCCATGGAGTTGTCTTTTGGAGTTGCTTGTATGAGAATCTCTGTTGCTCGTTCAATAATGAGTACCTCTGGTATTGCTCATAAGAATATGAAGACTTCTGATGTTTCTCATAAGAACATGAGAATCTCTGGTGTTGCTCGTAAGGATATGAGAACCTCTGATGTTTCTCGCAAGGTAATTATGACCTCTGGCGTTGCTCGTAAAGGATATAAAGACTGCAAAAGGCACGGTAAATGATGAGGTAAGTACTGCAGTAAGACTGTAAAACGAGGATGCCAACGAAAGTAGATGATGCGGGCAATCTTACTATGAAACAAGAACAACGCAGCGCACATTGCAACGACAAACACTTCATCGGGGACTGGAATACAACAAAAAGTATTTTGTGCACAAAGGTGATTGTGAAAACACTATTTCTATATATTGATGTACATATTTTTAAACATATATTATATGTCAGTGAGATTTGTCTTTATTCAGAATGATATGCTGTATCTAACAGATTGACAAATCTAGTGACTGTATTGTATGGAAGTATTTAAGTGTGAAGTATTCATACTTGGATATTAAATGATGTTATTTTCTCTGTCGTTGCCTCAAATGCATTACTAAATGTTCCTTTTCCCTCTGTCTATAACACATTACATTTGTGCCTTCTAACTCGTTAATATCTAGTGATTCTAGATTATACCAGTGACTTTAAATCATAGTAGAGATTCATAAAGTTGCTATTTAAGAAATAATTAGATCCTAGAATCTAGATTTAACTAGTGATTTAAGACCTTTATATTCTACTTGCAACGAGTGATCAATTATTGGTATTTCATGGAAGAACAGAGTTTAAAAATGTCAAAGTGCTCTCATGCGGTGGCCTTCAAAGCTTGCATACCCTGTTTAGATAGCACAGATTACGCTGGTTTGACCATGTTCGCCGCATGGAAGATGGTCGCATCCAAAGATATTCTTTATGGACAACGGGCGGACAGAAAAAGAACAGCACAGCGACCACATATTAGGTTGAAAGATATGTGTAAGACAGACATAAAGGCACTGAACATAAGCACAGAATGCTGGGAGGACTACTGCGGGTCACACCCATAACAATAAGGAACCAGAAGCTGGAACAGACGGACACATTTACATACCTAGGATGCATAGTAACACCAAACGGCGGAACAAGCAGAGACATCAAGAACAGAATGAATAAAGAGAGAACAGCCTTTGCTAGTCGCAACATCATCTGAACGTCTTCCCAGTACAGCAAAAACACCAAATTAAGATTATATGAGAACTGTTACTTTATGTGCTTCTCTATGGGGAGGGATGCTGGAGAGTAACAGAGAAGGAAATGTAGAAACTGTTCTCCGTCCACACAATCTGCCTAAGGAAAATCCTCCAAATCTTTTGGCCGAATACTATCACTAACCAAGAAGTACTTACTCGGAGTAACCAAGAGGACATGCACACCATCAAAGCTGGCAGACGCTGGAGTTGGGTTGGCCACGTACTCAGAAGAGACACCGATGCTATCATAAGAACAGCTATGCTATGGACCCCCGAAGGAAAGAGAGGCCGACCAAAAACAACTTGGCGGAGAACTGTTGAGGCCAAGATGCAAAGAATGAACCAAAGCTGGGGCACTGTACGAAGGATGGCCGTCGACAGGACAAAGTGGGAGCAGTTTGTTGCTGCCCTACAAGACGCCACCAGGCGTGATGGTCACTGACTGCTTTGACAGGATCAAAGAAGACATAAAAACATTTTCCAAGCTCATAGAAGAATTAGTTTTCATTGCAAAAAAAAAAAAAAAAAAAAAAGAAAGAAACTGATACAAATTCATTTCATAACATACACTTTGATTTGTGAAAATGCAATGATCTGAAATAACTGATAATAATTCATATAACAACATCTATTTTAGATTATTTTAAAAAATACGCTCTATAAAAACTGATAATAATTTATTTCAATTAACAACCTGCTGCTCCCCAAGGAGCAGAGGCCGTCAACAAATACAAGCTAAGTCCTCCTGTTGCGTGCCATAGCTGAAGATTTTTCCATGTCTTCCTCATCCCTTACATTCCTTTCCCCAGTTCTCTTCTCCATGTGATCTTCCATTTACCTCTACTTCTTTTACACTGGGATTTCCAGAACAAGGTCATACTAGTAATTCTATCAGCAGGTTTCGTCAATGTGTGTCCAGTCACCAAGAAGGCATGTGCATCCTCATAGCGGATAGACGCTGGGATTGGGTTTGTCACATCCTCAGAAGAGACCCTGACACCATCACCAGAACGATGATGCTAGGGACTCCAGAGGAAAGCAAAAGCAAAGATGGCCAAAAGCCACCTGGCGGAGAATTGTGGAGGCAGAGATGCTGAGCATAAACCTGAGCTGGGGGCATCACGCGAAGGATGGCTGTCGACCGAGCGAAGTGGAGACTGTTTGTTGCTGCCCTACAAGACGCCACCAGTTGTGATGGTCACTGATTGCTTTGTCAGACAGTGGTCAAGGACCAAAGTGGAGACAGTTTGTTGCTGCTCTACAAGACGCCACCAGGTGTGATGGTCCCTGATTGCTTTGTCAGACAGTGGTCAAGGACCAAAGTGGAGACAGTTTCTTGCTGCCCTACAAGACGCCACCAGGTGTGATGGTCCCTGATTGATTTGTCAGACAGTGGTCAAGGACCAAAGTGGAGACTGTTTGTTGCTGCCCTACAAGACGCCACCAGGTGTGATGGTCCCTGATTTCTTTGTCAGACAGTGGTCAAGGACCAAAGTGGAGACAGTTTGTTGCTGCTCTACAAGACGCCACCAGGTGTGATGGTCCCTGATTTCTTTGTCAGACAGTGGTCAAGGACCAAAGTGGAGACAGTTTGTTGCTGCCCTACAAGACGCCACCAGGTGTGATGGTCCCTGATTTCTTTGTCAGACAGTGGTCAAGGACCAAAGTGGAGACAGTTTGTTGCTGCCCTACAAGACGCCACCAGGTGTGACTGTCACTGATTGCTTTGTCAGACAGTGGTCAAGGACCAAAGTGGAGACAGTTTGTTGCTGCCCTACAAGACGCCACCAGGTGTGACTGTCACTGATTGCTTTGTCAGACAGTGGTCAAGGACCAAAGTGGAGACTGTTTGTTGCTGCCCTACAAGACGCCACTAGGTGTGATGGTCACTGATTGCTTTGTCAGACAGTGGTCAAGGACCAAAGTGGAGACAGTTTGTTGCTGCTCTACAAGACGCCACCAGGTGTAATGGTCACTGATTGCTTTGTCAGACAGTGGTCAAGGACCAAAGTGGAGACAGTTTGTTGCTGCTCTACAAGACGCCACCAGGTGTAATGGTCACTGATTGCTTTGTCAGACAGTGGTCAAGGACCAAAGTGGAGACAGTTTGTTGCTGCCCTACAAGACGCCACCAGGTGTGATGGTCCCTGATTTCTTTGTCAGACAGTGGTCAAGGACCAAAGTGGAGATTGTTTGTTGCTGCCCTACAAGACGCCACCAGGTGTGATGGTCCCTGATTTCTTTGTCAGACAGTGGTCAAGGACCAAAGTGGAGACAGTTTGTTGCTGCCCTACAAGACGCCACCAGGTGTGATGGTCCCTGATTTCTTTGTCAGACAGTGGTCAAGGACCAAAGTGGAGACAGTTTGTTGCTGCCCTACAAGACGCCACCAGGTGTGATGGTCCCTGATTTCTTTGTCAGACAGTGGTCAAGGACCAAAGTGGAGACAGTTTGTTGCTGCCCTACAAGACGCCACCAAGTGTGATGGTCACTGATTGCTTTGTCAGACAGTGGTCAAGGACCAAAGTGGAGACAGTTTGTTGCTGCCCTACAAGACGCCACCAGGTGTGATGGTCCCTGATTTCTTTGTCAGACAGTGGTCAAGGACCAAAGTGGAGACAGTTTGTTGCTGCCCTACAAGACGCCACCAGGTGTGATGGTCCCTGATTTCTTTTTCAGACAGTGGTCAAGGACCAAAGTGGAGACAGTTTGTTGCTGCCCTACAAGACGCCACCAGGTGTGATGGTCCCTTATTTCTTTGTCAGACAGTGGTCAAGGACCAAAGTGGAGACTGTTTGTTGCTGCCCTACAAGACGCCACCAGGTGTGACTGTCACTGATTGCTTTGTCAGACAGTGGTCAAGGACCAAAGTGGAGACAGTTTGTTGCTGCCCTACAAGACGCCACCAGGTGTGACTGTCACTGATTGCTTTGTCAGACAGTGGTCAAGGACCAAAGTGGAGACTGTTTGTTGCTGCCCTACAAGACGCCACTAGGTGTGATGGTCACTGATTGCTTTGTCAGACAGTGGTCAAGGACCAAAGGGGAGACAGTTTGTTGCTGCTCTACAAGACGCCACCAGGTGTAATGGTCACTGATTGCTTTGTCAGACAGTGGTCAAGGACCAAAGTGGAGACAGTTTGTTGCTGCTCTACAAGACGCCACCAGGTGTAATGGTCACTGATTGCTTTGTCAGACAGTGGTCAAGGACCAAAGTGGAGACAGTTTGTTGCTGCCCTACAAGACGCCACCAGGTGTGATGGTCCCTGATTTCTTTGTCAGACAGTGGTCAAGGACCAAAGTGGAGACTGTTTGTTGCTGCCCTACAAGACTCCACCAGGTGTGACTGTCACTGATTGCTTTGTCAGACAGTGGTCAATGACCAAAGTGGAGACAGTTTGTTGCTGCCCTACAAGACGCCACCAGGTGTGACTGTCACTGATTGCTTTGTCAGACAGTGGTCAAGGACCAAAGTGGAGACAGTTTGTTGCTGCTCTACAAGACGCCACCAGGTGTAATGGTCACTGATTGCTTTGTCAGACAGTGGTCAAGGACCAAAGTGGAGACGGTTTGTTGCTGCTCTACAAGACGCCACCAGGTGTAATGGTCACTGATTGCTTTGTCAGACAGTGGTCAAGGACCAAAGTGGAGACTGTTTGTTGCTGCTGTACAAGACGCCACCAGGTGTAATGGTCACTGATTGCTTTGTCAGACAGTGGTCAAGGACCAAAGTGGAGACAGTTTGTTGCTGCTCTACAAGACGCCACCAGGTGTGATGGTCCCTGATTGCTTTGTCAGACAGTGGTCAAGGACCAAAGTGGAGAAAGTTTGTTGCTGCCCTACAAGACGCCACCAGGTGTAATGGTCACTGATTGCTTTGTCAGACAGTGGTCAAGGACCAAAGTGGAGACTATTTGTTGCTGCTCTACAAGACGCCACCAGGTGTGATGGTCCCTGATTGCTTTGTCGGACAGTGGTCAAGGACCAAAGTGGAGACAGTTTGTTGCTGCTCTACAAGACGCCACCAGGTGTGATGGTCACTGATTGCTTTGTCAGACAGTGGTCAAGGACCAAAGTGGAGACAGTTTGTTGCTGCACTACAAGACGCCACCAGGTGTGATGGTCACTGATTGCTTTGTCAGACAGAGGTCAAGGACCAAAGTGGAGACTGTTTGTTGCTGCTCTACAAGACGCCACCAGGTGTGATGGTCACTGATTGCTTTGTCAGACAGTGGTCAAGGACCAAAGAAGAAGAAGAGTGTCCAATCAATTGAAATCATCATCTTTTTATTTCTTGACCACTGGTTATCGTCTGGTTGTTGTCATCAGTTCTACATTGGTGACCTTTTCAGTCCATATTTTCTACGCAAGCATCCATTATGAGAGTCTGTAACTAGATGGTTTTTGTTGTTGTTGTTGTCCGTGTCTCCTCTTCAATAGTTCATTAGCTGACACAAATGTTGTGTTATGGTAGTGCAATAATCAGCATTGGTGTCACACATTTTTTTAAGTAACAAAATGTCAGTATTTATCAGCTAACCTATCTCCGTTCTATTTTTATACAAAACCTGCCACTTCGGTACCATATGTGCTTCTTGCTTAATTTTTTGTTTATCTGTGGCTTGTTAAGGTTTATCATATGCAGACCTGCTGTATTATAATGAGAATCGGCTCACAGCTTACAGTTAATTAAAACGAAGCACGGGTTAGACCTATTATTATGAAATTTTGTCATAATTGTACGTCGTTATTACTTTCATTTTTTTTTTTTCATTTGCTGTTCTTTGCTATCTCGTTGTAGTTAGTTTCCTTGTTTTGATATTTCTTACTTGTTTATTCTTTTATTTGTTAATTTTGTTATCATCATCATAACCATTTAGCTCCTTAAGGGGCATAAGCCTTCAACAAACGTACGTCACGTTCTCCTACCGCATGCCCTTAGCTCTGTCTTGGATGACTGAATTTATTTTCTTCAGCTGACTTATCCTAATTGTTTCTTGAAGTTTTGTTGTTGTTGTTGCTTAAAGTGCCAAGAGCATGGGCTAGCCGGTCCCCTGCTCAACCCTCCTTAGTTGCTTTTCACAATATGCATGGTAGGTCACAGGTTTACTATTCTTTGTTCCCCTTTCGGGCCCTGATAACACACATGTGTATTTGTTATTTAATTACTACTTTTTTCCTCGTTGCTACCAATGCCTTTGTCATATTCTCATAGCATTTTCTACATTGTCAGTTATGACTGAAGGGGCGACAATCATTACTATCTACTATCATTTCTGACGAAAAATAATCCCGGCATGTTCAGTGTTTCTAATGCAGCAATTACAAGTAAACGTTATTCTAATACCATTTTTCTCCTACTTTTTTCTGCTGCAAGTGTTAAAACAAAAGTAACGGATAATAATGATGATGTTGAGGCTATATAACAAAATTTAATTTCATCTTCATTTATTTTTTCGCTTCATATGGCGCTACAATTACAGTTGATCCCCTCGGCAGGAAGCATGCACAAGCAATCAAATGCTCTTGCAGTGCTGTTTTCAGTATATATTTGTTTTAAATAATGAGTTTGCCAACCTTATGCACACATTCTTGTAAGTCGCCTTGTATGAGCAGTAGTCATATTCTGTGTTGGTCTCACCAGAGACGCAGGAACGACACACGGGGCACATTTTAATATCACCAATAGATAAACAGTACAAAAACAGAAATGATCAGCACATGTTTGGTGAAGAATGCCCATACAAAGACAGAGAGTGAGAGATAGAGAAAGAGAGAGAAAGGGAGAGATAGAGAAAGAGAGAGAAAGGGAGAGATAAAGAAAGAGAGAGAGAAAAGGAGAGATAGAGAAAGAAAGAGAAAAGAGAGAGGAAGGGAGAGAGAGAGAGAGAGAGAGAGAGAGAGAGAGAGAGAGAGAGAAGGGGAGAACTATAAGGGCATCACAAAGATTCGAACCAACATTTCTAGCAGGTAAAATTACCTCACGTTTGGAGACTAATAAACTAGTTAATGACCAATCTCAATTCTTTATATGAGGGACAACAACTCTTCATCGTATGCAGTTGTGGGGCTCGGCGTCTGCATATCCCGATTTGTCTTTCTTTCACTTTGGAGTGTATCTCAAGTGTGACAAAGAACGCAGAAAACACACGTAACACTTCATCACAAGACAGCCGGCACGAGGGAGTCTGCATTTTTTCTCTGCGCTTCCCGCTGCCTTATGGGGTTTGACTTTTTAGTTCACAGATTCTTGAAAGTTCCATAGCAGTTACTGCTGTAGCGGAGTGAAGCGTTTGAGACTTCACTATAGTAGGTTCAGCTTTATGAGGTAGATTGGCATGGAAGATTTTTACCGTAGACAAATGGGCAGAAGGCAAAGGGAAAGCACCGTCACGCTGTCTATTGTATAAACATTTAAAGTTGCTAGTGATATAACGTTACTAGTGTAAAAACCCTGTCATAAGACGGGATTTAAATTCAAAAGCACCAATACCTAACGGCAATTTTACTTATTCAAAGGTATTTTTAAAAAAAACACTGTGCATCACCACAAATCTATAAATATTTTTGTGCACACCGTCATTTGCGCACTTTTCTTTGTCAAGTGTTACTATTTTCGGGAGAGTACATATAAGGGAAACAATACAATTAATGTCTAACTTTCAACCAAAGTTGCATCCCTTAGCGTTAGTGACAGAAAAGGCTGGGATTATATATATATATATATATATATATATATATATATATATATATATATATATATATATATATATATATATATATACATATACATATACATATACATATATTGATTGTGCAAAATAGATACAATTCTGTAAAGAAAAAAAATATTAAAAAAACACAACGCGTAGATGAGCCATTTCCTAGAGAAACCAACGCTCCTCTGTACAGGCAATCTACCAGCTGTAATAGTGGCTCCATACGAGATGATGAAGAATGAAGATGAAGCTCATGATGATGCTGATGGATGAACAATGTGACATGCTACAGGAATTAATGCATTCAACATCAAAAGTAATCATACCAGTAATAAAATAAACTGCAAAAAAGAAATTGATGGCATTAGCAATATTAAAATTTATAGACATTGAATTCAGAGGCAAAACAAATAAGATTCATCATCAGCTGCCATCTCCACAGCGAAGGTTGGCTGTAATGGATCTCCAACGTCTTCTGTCTCTTGTCTTGGTGGTGCACTCTGATAGACTCTTTCCTGTCCATCTCTTGGTGTTATCTTCCCACTTATAGCGCTGTCTTCCCCTTGCACGTTAGCCTTCACCTCTCCCTTCTATTATGGTCTTCTGCAGGGTGTTATGCCTTTTTATGTGGCCAAAGTATTTTAGCAGCCGAACTTTGATCTCCCTCATTAGTTCTCTTTTCATACCTAGATTTTCTAGGACCTCCTTATTTGTTTTCTTCTCTTTCCATGAGATACGCCCCATTCTTCTATATATCCACATTTCAAGAGCCTCAATTCTTTCTTCCAAACGCTTATTCATCGTCCATGTTTCTGCACCATACAGAAATGCAGAATATATATAACACTTTATGATTCTCAGTTTTAATTTGTGAGATAACTGTTTAGATGTCAGTATATGTTTCATGTTGTTGAATGTAGCTTTGGCCATTCCTATTTTCTTCTTGATTTCTGTTTCACATCTGCCATCTTCTGTTATTATATGAGCAAGATATACGTAGCTCTTGACTTGTTCCAGGATTTTCCCATTTACGCTTATCTTTAATGTGGGTTTATCGTCTGTTTTGCTAATTATCATAGTTTTTGTTTTCTCAATATTAATGTCGAGTCCATATTCATGACTTATACTGTTCACTTGCTTCACTAGTTCTTGTAACTCCTGTTCGCTTTCAGCTAACAACACGGTATCATCTGCATATCTAAGGTTGTTTTTTGACCTTCCACTGATGTTCAGTCCTGGTATTTCCTGTATCTGTTTGACACATTTTTCGGTGTATAGATTAAATAGGCAGGGGACAGCACACAACCTTGTCGGACACCTCTTTTTATGTCTCTGTATGGTTAATAATTCCTTCCAGATCTTACTGTGGCAGTTTGCTCCCAATAAAGGTTACTGAGTATTCTTATGTCTTTTCCATCAATACCTATGTCTTCGAAGCATTCAATTATTTTCTCATGATGGACTCTGTCAAAAGCCTTCTTATAGTCAATGAAGCACATGTACATACTTTTTTGGACCTCTGTATATTTTTCTGCTAATATTCTTAGGCAAAATATTGCCTCTCTTGTTCCACTGTTCCGTCTAAAACCAAACTGTTCTTCTTGGATTTCGCTGTCTACCTTACTTTTTATTCTTTCCTGTATGATTTTGAGCAGTATCTTAATTGCGTGACTCATCAGGCTGATTGTTCTGAAGTCTGAACATTATGTTGCATGTCGTGTGGTATATATATCATGTATTGTATATATCGTTGCATAGATCTGTGATTGTATCTATGCCAAAGCTCTCCAGGGCTTCTATCATTTCAATTTTTTTGTTATCCGTGCCTGCTGATTTTTCTTTTTGTATCATATGTATGATAAATAATAAATAATATAAATAAGATTATGAAAAACTAAAAAACAGAAATAGTAATAAAATGAAAGATAGCAACAGAAGACTGGCTCGACCAAAGGTTTCGTGGAATCGAAGGGCAGTACAGAAAAGACACCATATCTGTGTACAAGTGAATAAATGAGTCGACAAGTAGCTGAACACAATCACCCACTGGTTGTCTGAAATCAAAAGAAGAAACGATATTAACGGGTCAAAAAGATGGATAACTTTATATGAATCACATCTATGATCAAAAGATTGAATGAAGCTGAAATAATTGTTAACTTTGCATTATAAGCAATGAGCAAAATAGCTTCACAATTTCAATTACAGTGATGTTACGTTTTCCCATAAACAAAAATTTTCCCTTCATACTAATATACTGAATCTGTTCTAGTTAACTTTCTCTTCCAATTTAAAAAAAAAAATTACAATTGTTTCAAAATTATTGTTCTCTTTTCTTAGCAGAATCGGTGGGTCACAAGCATGGCTGTTCCGTAAACCCAATGAGATTCCTGTTGTGATGATTCGGCTCGTTTCCTTTTTCGTAATTTCCTCTCAACGCCGTTATTATCTTTTATTTCGACATATTTAACGCACATAATTTCGTGCCTATCCTTTACTCAGAATTGTTACCTTTTTTCCGTACTACGATTGTCACATTTCACGCTTCGACGCGTGACAGGCCAGACAATCGCACATCCCTGAGAGATTAATTGAATCATAAACGTGATAGTACCACATTGACTCCATGTAAATGCGAGCATGAAGTGTTTGCTTAGGATTGCTTAAACACTTCCGACTCGACAGCAGAATGGGTTGGCAATACGGATTTAATTGTATAGACCACGATTTGTCTAGACAGGAAGTCGGTTTACGACAAGTGAGGTGATACAAGAGATTGGCAGAGTCTGATAAACTATGTAATTAAATTTCCGAATTACTTGGGATAGGTGTTTATAGATAATCGCAATCTTGGAAGATATTTTGAAGAGTGAGCGGGAAATGTGATATAATTAGGGTTTGACAACATTTTACGGATATCAACTCCATATATGGATGATGACTGTTTGATGTTTTCAAACGCGTGAGTCATGGAAAATATTACATTAGGAAAAGTTGTCATAATATGTACTTTGAATGTATTGGCGGGCATTTGAGGCGCGAATATACAATCGCTATGATTGGGAGTTTGTCGAAAACGCCAGGTGGAAGCGTGGGCCGGAAACCTACGATATAGCGAAGAAAAATTTTGACATACGGCACTGCATTCCAGAAATCTTCAACATAGACAGCTCTGACCTTGTGTCACGAGCGATATTTTTCTCTCGCTCTATCGATTTACTTTTCTCTCATTCTTTTCATTTTCTCTTCTGAAACAACCTATCTTTTAATAGTAAAAGTGTATGTTCATTGGATCTTCCCTGCACACACATTCCAGTTGCTGTCACTCGATTATTGGATGATAGTATCAATTTCACTCATCCGTTTAGACCACTTGACAGTATGAACAGAACAGGTGTGCTGTTAATGGATGGTAATAGATGCAGGGACAGCTTCGCAATAAGAGAAGTCTGAAATGAGATTTCACACTACTGTAAAGTACCGTATATCCCGGAGACAAAATTCTAATGAGAAGAGTGTCCCGGAGCTAATTAATTTAAGATAGAAAATGGTCTAGATAAATGGGCGTTTTCTCCCATAAATCTGGTAAAAATGGGTTTCCGCTGGTCTTAGTATTTAGTCTGAGAAATACCAATTCTCCAGCCCTGCATCCAAAACTTTGGTCACGAAAGAACCCAACTCAAATGTTAGCAGCCCGTGCCTAGGCGTAATACTTCCTTTTAGACAAAGCTTCGCTTTTTTGCAAAAGTACAGCCGATATATATGCATTGATTACATTCTATTACATGTATGTAATATCATTTTAGAGGGTTATTATTCACGATTATAACTGATCTTTTGATGTTATAAATGGATTTTACAACTAACTAGTATGACTGAAAATTACTTGCATTGTGATATATAGATACACATCTGCCTTGAGTGTCATAGCAGACTAGTTTCTATTTGGATGATTTATCTTCCCTTGATGTCGGTTTTGACTATAATCTAATTGGGTGGATTATCTCCTCGTTGTTGCCATTGACCGGAATTTAAAGCTTCTATTTGTTTAGAGCATAATTGCTAAATTTTGGGTGTACGGAGATAATATTTCAATGCTCTAATTTTTTAAAGGAGTAATTCAATTCCAAAGTGTATTGAGTTAGAGAATCAAATCCAGCTGGTGCATTTTAATGATAATGATGATGATAATAATAATAATAATAATCATATTAATAAAGAAGTATGAATGGCTTTGTAAGATTGTACATTTCAATTCTTGATAATAAGTAGAGCCAGAAACATTGAATACTGATTGTAACAAGAGATTTGATTTATTGCAATATTTAAGTGAACATGGTAGAGATTAAGCAGACACCATGTGTTATGAAGGACTATTAGTGATGGTGGCTAACTGTACATGTAGAAGACGTCCTTTATGATATATCTGATTTTTTTTACTTAAGCAAACCGGTAAATACCCTTACGATGTGTAGTATGCTTACGTGATATTTGTCTCACATGCAGAAACTGTAGGGCAGCATTACAAAAGACAAATATTGGTCTTTACTGTGAATTATGACGGACGGGCGGCACAAAGACTTGATAATTAATCTCTCTCAAATGGAGGATTACCGAAATCGTGTTGTATCTTCCCTAGCTCTTTAGAGTAGTCTACACCAGGAGCTAATGTCTTTATCGGTGACGCGAAACCTGGATCAGGAATAGAGAACTTCTAACCACTGAGATAGATCTGCAACTAACACCCAACTCTTTTCTTTCCCCTGGAGGAATCAGGGAGTGACCGGGATTGCAGTTCATCGATACAGATACGTTACACCAGCCAAGAACCGACCACTAAATTCAATCGAACCAGAAATGTCCTTAATGAGGAATTATCAACAGTTTTGTAAACTACTCAACTAAACACAACTTCACCAATGTCCTTAATGATGAGATATAAATAGTGTTTGTTTACTAAACTCTTACTTACTTAGTCGTTCCCCTTCTACCGTGAGGTGTAGAGGTGTTTACTAAACTCAAGAACTAAAATTCTATAACACTGTGACGAATAGTCAGTAACTTTATAGACACGATTGTATGTTTGGTATTTTTGATTATCTTAAATTATATATATATATATATATATATATATATATATATATATATATGAGAGAAACGAATCTACGGAAACGCAGCATCGGTACTTCAGCATTTTGTCAAATCCCATTTTTAACAGGCCAAACACAACCAAACTCTATTTTGCTAGATTCATCGAGCCTAAAGATTTTTCAGTGAAGAAACCTAATTATTTTTCATAATCACCAGCCACATTTATTTACAAGTGTTAAAGTAATTTATCATTAAATTTGTATCTGTTGATTTTGACAAATTCATAGCTGAATAAATCATTACAGAAAGAAAGGCATACGTACGACTCAGAACGTCTAGAATATATTCATATATATTTCTATATCGAGCTAATAATAGGAATTTCGCTGAATAAATCAGCTGGGGGCTTGAGCGAGCTAAATCGCACAATATACATCTCCACAAAAGGCGGCGGGTCAGATAAAAGTTAACGTGCTTATTCATTCAGCATTGTTCTTGACTTCTGAAATATCGTTTGAATAGGCCCTCGAGGTAGAAGCATCATTAGCCTTCAATCTACAACTACAACTCTGCCAAGAGTAATCTTGTGCGAAGGTAGACACCTTTGAAGACACACATTACATTCTTTTGGTTTTGGCCACTGTTGGACCACTACTGCAGAGCAAGGGAAGGCAGCCCGTGACACATGTGGTGTTAAAAAACAAAGGAAAAAAAACAACAAACAAACAATAGCTAACAAAAAATGATTACCAGAATGCTCTTTCTCACTCACTCTCTCTCTCTCTCTCTCTCTCTCTCTCTCTCTCTCTCTCTCTCTCTCTCTCTCTCTGTCGCTCTCTCTCTCCCTTTTCAATCTCTTGGAAACCTTCATTGAAACTTCACTTTTACCGATGATTGCCGCTCGTATTGTGAATAAAAGAAATGAATATATATATATATATATATATATATATATATATATATATATATATATATATATATATCTTCTTCTTCTTCTTCCGTCCTTAGCCACCGACCGTCAAAGCAGTCAGTGGCCATTACGCCTAGTGGCGTCTTAGGGCAACAGCAGATAGGTTTTCTTTGCCATTGTTTCCCATCACGCCTATTGGCGTCTTTAGGGCAACGGCAAATCAATCCATTTGCTGTTGTTTCCATAATCAAAGTGACTGGCAAACGGGTGATCAGCCCGTTGGTATATATATATATATATATATATATATATATATATATATATATATATATATATATATATATATATATATATATATATATATATATATATATATATATATATATATATATATATATATATATATATATATATATATATATATATATATATATATATATATATATATATATATATATATATATATATACTGAAGCACATTAAAAACGCACCACTATTATATATACTGATGCCGAGAAGCTGGCAAAAAAAAGTGTGAGAATGGATTTTCCCCGTGTTTGCCATGCGGTAGAGAGCGAATGGCTGCTGGAATGGAAAGTGCAAGATTCAACCCATGGGTGTGTGTACAGACTACATGAAAACGATGAAAGTTACACGTGCAACACGATTCTCAACAGCTATGACCCTGAAAATGTGTACGCGTTCTGGCAGTTTACTCGGTATAAAAAGGCCGTTGAGACAAAACACCCAGTACATGTGCTTGAAATGCCACGACTATCTGAAAACGACCGCCAACGAGCCATTGGTACGTTGGAGACCGGAATGAGCTCGCGGGCCATTGCCAGAAGGATGAATTGCCACCACAGCACTATTGTACGTCTCAATGAACGTTACGGAACCACTGGCAGTGCCCGGGATAGACTTCGGAGTGGCCAACCACGAGTTACTACCCCTGCGCAAGATCGTCATATTGTGCTGAGTCACCTAAGGAATTGACTCTCCCGGCAAGTCAAACAGCAAAAGCAATAGTGGGTAGACATGGGCAAGTCTCTCGAATGACAGTCATACGACGACTCAGAGATACAGGCCTTACTGCAAGACGACCTTATGTTGGGCCAAACTTGACTCACAGACATCGTTAGCAGCGCCTGCAATGGGCAGAGCAACATATCAGATGGACTAGACTGCAGTTGAATGCTGTCCTATTCACAGACGAGAACAGATTCAACATATCCTTTGCAGATGGACGTATGCGGATTTAGCGACGGTGTGAAGAGCGCTTTGCAGATTGCTGTGTCAACCGATTTCGAGGTGGCAGTATTCACATTTGGGGAGGATTCAGTTTTCACCATCGCTTGCCTCTTCACGTCTTCCGTGGAAATGTTAATGCTGTGACATATCGAGATGAGGTTCTGGATGCACTGGTTGCTCCTGCGTTCACAATTTATCCAGACTTGCAGCTTCTCCAGCAGGATAACGCACGTGCATTTTTTTGTATTTTTGGTTTTCTCCCTTGCCTGCACAGAATGCAATGAATTTCATAACAATCAAATGTACAAATTAATGACCAGCATGGATTCATAGGAAAATGAATAAAGATTCCAAATATGTAAACTTGTACACACTTATATTTACATTTCACACTCTGTTCCTGGATTATACAGGTGGTGCGTTTTTAATGTGCTTCAGTATATATATATATATATATATATATATATATATATATATATATATATATATATATATATATATATATATATATATATATATATATATATATATATATATATATATATATATATATATATATATATATATTGCGCCTCTTTTTGCGCACCGCAATGCGTCCATGATTTTGAAACATCGCGGTGTTCAACGTGAACGTCGCTAGATTAAAATGACGTCAAATAAAATAATTACGTAGACGCGCGTGCAGAGCAAAGGCAGTTGACTCTTGGCAGTGTCTCCAGCCGGAATGGCTTTGTTCATGTGTGTTCTTGCTAACGTGTTTCATGTCCGCTGAGATGTTTACTTTCATAGAAGATATATGATGATCTGCGTGCCAGAGACATGTGTACTAACAGGAAAGTATGCTGACATTTAAAAAATATTTGACGACGGTGTTCTTAAGAATTGAGTCGCGGAATTAGACTTTACGGACAGCATAGTTGCCCGTTGCTTCATTAACTTTGATGGCCCAGTGTAGTTGGCCTGTGTGCAGATTATAATCATGAATCGTTTTCTATATGTGGAGCTGCATGTTGTGGGAAATGTGATTAAATTATAAGAATTGTCAACAAGAGTGAGCTGCTTTTACCTCACAAGTTACTGTTGTCATTTTCCATTGGACACGAATTGCTATCACCCTACATGTTACTTGTCCAACGCTATCATCAATTTCAATCATTAAGATAACAGAATGAAACGCAACAATAAATATATAATACGGCAATTTTAAAACAACTGGTTTCCCTAAAATGTCATAAAATTATCTTTGCCACTATAGCAAACCATAACATATAAACATGGTTTATAGAACGAAAGTTTTCATTCCCAGCGTGAAGTGTGATAGCGTATTGGTTATAAAGGCCATTGATTGCACAAAGTTTTTGTCGGCGTCTGAAGCAACATTGACTTAGAAGTCTTCCAGGAAACTTCACTTCAATCGATGATTGCCACTCTTATTATATATAGCAATTTTTAAAAATAGATATCCATGAATTGTCATAACAAGTTATCACTCTCAGCACTGTACACCATAATTTTTACATGTGGTCTGTGGAAAGAACATTTTTTAAGATTTAATTTCTCATAGCCATGGTTTTCACCAATGTCGGTACCCAAAGCAAAACTTTTGACATCATAAAGTTGACCAAGTACTCCAATTGGTGTTAAGTTATTTTTTTACCGTAAAAACAGAAACATAATTCATATATTCCTGTAAAGAGTAGTGCGTCAGCTAATTTATTATAAATCTTCTTGTAGAGTTTTATGTGGCTGGGGGGCGAGGGGAGGGGCTGGGGACATGAAGACTCCTGCTTCATTGCCGACTACACTGGATGCAGATACGGATGGTCTTTGATTGAATAAACAATATGAACCCCATCCTACCTTCATTCAAACCCGCCCTTAAGCATGGAATGCTATTCTAGGCTGGTTAACCCACCAGAACACCACCAGTAGGCCTGGCAGATAAGGCTGCCTAATGTTTTCTTAATTAAACCGCTGACGATGGCAGCCTAAGATAAATTTTTTTTAGAGCCAGGAAAAATGCGTCCAAAGGATATGATTACGGCTTCTGCCCTTTTGTGACATTTGTTTTTAAAGTTGAACTTGGCTCAAAGTCACGTAACTGAATTTTTTTAAAATTTCTTCACTGAAACGAGCTGCGGTTGAAAGACTGGTAACAGCTGCTAATGATTACAAGTTATTAGCTTCGAATGTCTTAATCTTTAGGGTTATACTGTTGTTATGGCGTCCAAATTGACAGAGTGGTTAGAGCGCAGGTCTCTCGCGGCTAAGGTACCTGTTCGAATCACGGTACCGACACGCTCCAGTCTACCACAGTATATAAGTGGGTACCTGACTCTGATCTTTGAGTTAGGGAAGGAAAAGGCAGAGAGGAAGAGAACTGGTCACCCCACCTCTCTTTGCTGGACCTAGTATGGTGAAGTCTCTGACAGTTTACTTCACTACGGCAGTATTTTCTATCGAACTACATTTACCATTTGACTGTTATTATGGATGGCCTTACTACTCAGTGAGCCTAGGTATTGTAAATTTTTAAAAAAATGTAATGCATGAAAATAACTTCTTCAATCTAAGATGAGTTATTATTACGACATATAAAGCTCTTTACTATGGGCTTTCATTCAGTTTTTGCCATCAGAATAAGATGGTAAACCACTTAGTCAAAACTCACGCCCATGTCATAGTAGTTAAAACATATATATATATATATATATATATATATATATATATATATATATATATATATATTATATATATATATATATATATATATTATATATATATATATATATATATATATATATATATATATATATATATATATATATATATATATATATATATATATATATATATATATATATATATATATATATATATATATATATATATATACAGTACTTTGCAAAAAAAATGGCAGTCATATTTTCGCAACGCAGCACACTCATAGAAGCAAATAATCATAAAAACTGTATGTCCAGAGGAAGATTGGTATCTCCCCTATGTATTAACAGTGGTTTCAGTACAATATAATGTTTCCTTCTCCAGCAAGGCAAGCCTGGATGCGGCGAGGCATACTTCCCACAATTGTTTGTAGGTAATTGTGAGTCAGACTGTCCCAGTATTTTTCAGCTACCTTCTTCAATTGTTCAACGTCTCTGAGTCCACTCTTTTTTAAATGATTCTTGAGTAGTGCCCAAACGTTTTCACTTGGGTTTAGGTCGGGACTGTTGCTGGGCCACTTCAGCACTGTCACATTCTTCTGTTGCAGCCATGCTTTGGTGGTATGAGCTGTATGCTTTGGGTCATTGTCATGTTGAAATGTGTACCCATCGGGGTACACGACCTGCATAAATGGCAGAAGGTGGTCCTCTAGTATGTCGATGTACCTTTCTTTCGTGAGAATTCCTGTGAAAACACACAGTGGGGTGGCACCTCTTGCTGACACCCCTCCCCAAAGATGGAATTTCTGGGTATGTTTCGGTCGCTGGTACACAGGCGTTACAGAGTCTTTCATCCAAATATTTATTTGAGCAGGATAAGACCAAACAGAACATTCATCTGAAAAAATCACATTGTCCCATGACCAATTTTGGTGTTCGTGGCACCAGTTCAAGTGCATCTGTTTGTGAGTCTCTGTGAGAAATGGTGACGAAATTACCCGCTTTTTTGTGTAATTCATCCTGTGTAGCTCCCGGTTGACAGTAGCATTAGATACCTCTGGGTTTCCCAACTCGATCATGCGCTGCCGAATGTTTTCTACACTCTTCATTGGCCCAGCCTGAACGATTTGGGCGAGACGCCGATGGTCCTCTGTGTCCAAAATTCTTGACCCCCCACTACCTTCTTTTCGCTCGATTCTATTACCTGCTTTTAATTTACTCTCAACTCTGTAGACAGTCCGTTCAGGAATGTTCAAGGTTTTAGAAAAGTTGGTACATGTTTGATTTCCTTCATTCCAAAGCTGTGAAATTAACATACACTTTGACTTTGTATCCATTTTCTGCCACTAGCATTAGAAATTGTCGTCTGCTCTATTATCAGGGGACTTTACTCTACGCTATTTTTTTTTTACTTTTGGTAGTGTTTGCTCACTTAAGTGGAGTGCAAATTTGGGGCAGAACATGCATATTTAATTAGATTTCAGCATATTTAGCTGAGCAATATGACTGCCATTTTTTTGCAAAGTACTGTATATATATATATATATATATATATATATATATATATATATATATATATATATATATATATATATATATATATATATATATATATATATATATATATATATATATATATATATATATACAGTGGCGGATCTACTATGAAACTAATGAAGCTTAAGCTTCAGGGCCCCTAATCCCGGAGGGGCCCCAAAAGCGACTTTAGTCCACATTCCTTAAAAATGTTGGGTCTACTGTATGAGAAGGGGTTTAAAAAAAATAATAGTAATAATATAGTTTAATTCTTCTTCTTCCTCGTTCGTCCTGAAAAGGACGTTGGTTGCGTTGTGTCCGTTTACAGCGAAGCTGCGGTATTTGCGCCTTTTGGCCGACATATCCGACTTCCGCACGGCATTTTTTGGGACCGGGTTTGCCTTCCCTCTTCGATCACTACTCCTCAGCCAGACTGCAGTGATGCAGCCTGTTTCCAGGACCACCACGTGGAGGTGGAGTAGGGTCTTGGTCAGCTCTGGTTCGCTGACACTGACGCAGGCAGTCAATGTAATAAAAAATTAAAAGGTTATTAAAGTATCATGTAGGCTAGACGTAAACGAAAAAACACTTTCTCAGAAAGTAGACCTAAAATTGTTTCCTTTCAAAGTATGCGACAATAGTCGCACGACTCATATTGATTAATTTTTCTATTGTATACTGTTGAAAAAAAGAAACGCAACTTTTTTGGTGTTACTTTTATAAAAGATATTCGCTGATTGGACATCAGTCAACCTATCGACTGTGTCCATCTGGTCATTAACTTCTCGTGGTTACCTGAATTGTACTCACCTCATGATTCGTGAGGTCATGAAAGAGGTCAAGGTCAAAACAACATTTTTGACAATAACTCGTGGCAGGTTCATGAGAATCCCGTAAAACTTACTGAACACAAAACTCTTTGACCATATTATTGATTGCCTATAAAAGATTAACGCTCCTCGAATAAATTCAGTTGAAAATTCAATGCGCAAGTATGGCTCATCTCACTACAGAACAACGACTCATCATCATTGGACGTTTACAGACTGGACAGTCACAAAGTGTAGTGGCCAGACAATTTAATGTGGTTAGAAGCACCATTAGTCGCCTTTGGAGGCGATTTCAAGAAACTGGCTCAGTGGCAGACCGGCCGCGCAGTGGAAGACCCAGAGTCACAACTCCTGCCGAAGACCGCTTCATACGGCTGCGTCACCTCAGGAATCGACTTGCATCTGCGTCCTCCACAGTCCAGTCAATGTCAGCAGCTCGTCGAATTTCAGATCAAACGGTCAGGAACCGGCTGCACGACTCTGGTCTTTGGGCTAGAAGACCCTACAGAGGTCCTGTTCTTACGGACCGGCATCGCCAGAACCGACTGCAGTGGGCGAACCAGCATCGTCAATGGACCGTTGGGATGACTGGAGACGAGTTTGGTTTAGTGATGAATCATTTGTTTGTGCTCCAGCGACACGATAGACGGAGAAGAGTTTATCGAGAGTCCACGAGTGCTACGCCCAGAATAGCGTTGATGAGGCTTCTCCACATGGTGGTGGAGGTGTACTGATGTGGGGGGGGGGGGGCGATGGGAAGAAGTGACCTGGTGCAAATTGAAGGACGCCTGAATGCCCAACGATACGTCGCTGAAATTCTTCGTCCTCACGTCCTTTCGTGGCTGCACGAGGGTCGATTTTTCAACAGGATAACGCTCGACCTCATGTAGCACAACTCACCACCCAGTTCCTTGCTGACAACAACGTCCAGACCATTCCGTGGCCAGCCATGTCATCAGACATGAACCCCATAGAACACTTATGGGATGAACTCGACAGACGACTCCGCCAGCGAGACGTGGCTCCAGCCAATCTCCGACAGTTGTCTCTTGCACTGCGGGAAGAGTGGGCAGCCATCCCACAACAACAGATCCAACGGCTAATCGGATCCATGTCAAGGAGATGTCGTTCTCTGATAGAGGCCAGAGGAGGCCATACACCTTACTGAAACGGAGGCCTCAGTCGCAAAGAATAAAAGTCCAAACCAAATTTAATGAACATCATTTCAATGTTAAAGTCGAAAAGTTTCTTCATGCCAAGATTGAAATATTAATTCCGTAAAGTAAAATTTTGGTACAAGTTTGAAATTTGGTGTCCATTACCACTGCAATAATGTTGCGTTTCTTTTTTTTTTTTTTTTTTGAACAGTATATATATTTCAAATATCCCAAAGTTTGAGAGTCAGTAGCACAGATGTTGTAAAGTTGAAGTGTTGCGGTAAGTTGGCTGTTCTGCCGTGGCTAATGTAATTTTTTCCCCCCTTTTTAACAGAGGTCAAGACCCTAGAGGAATAACAATGAGTTCACGAAAGTACTTAAGTGGATACCAAAAACGCAAACTCAAGGAAAAGCGATCTGACGAAATCTCTAAATGTCAAAAACTAACAAACATTTGGCAATGTCAAGTTTGTCAACACCTACAGTTGAAACAAGCCAAGCAAACACCATTGAAGCCACTGATAGTGCACAAACTGTGGGAGCTCTTTCAAGGAATATTCAACCCACTGTTGACGCTTTTTATATAGATGACGATCTCAGTGGTCATCATGAAAGTACCGCGGAACAAGCAGAGACTGAGCAGAAACATGAAACATGAAGGAAATTCAGTGATTTCAAAGAATACAGTGACCTCGAAAACTGGCCCAAACAGTTGATAATGATTTCATACAGAATTGTTTAATATAAGACAGGTTTTTTTTCAAAATAAAAAAACCGGATGATGTATATACCGAATCAAGCAGGGTTTATAAGGAGCAAAACATAACTTTCTCAAACAAATATTTTGAAAAAAGTTTGAAAAATGGCCAGACTGTGATGAGATCCTGGTTAGTTTACTCAAAGAGCAAAGGCTGTATATACTGTTTTGTTTGCAAACTCTTTTCTAAATGCCAAACATCACTTACAACAGGTGGGTTTTCTGACTGGATGTACTCAGAACTCTGGAGAATCATGAAGACAGCATGGAACATAAGAGGGCGATGTTGTGTTGGATAACAAGAAAGTCAAATAAAAATACTGTGGATCAGCAACTTGAAGAACAGATGACAAAAACCATACAGTACTATTTTGAAGTACTGAAAAGAGTTGTAGCTGTTATAAGGTTTTTAAGTTAAAGAGGTTTGGCATTTAGAGGTCATGAGGAGAAGTGCGGCTCACCAAATAATGGAAACTTCATGGGGGCCATTGAACTTATTGCAGAATTCGACCCATTTTTACATGAACATCTCGAGAAATGTAAAAATTAAAAAGTAAATGCTACTTACCTATCCAAAACCGTGTATCAAGAATTGATAGAAATTATGGGAAAACATGTGCAAGATAAAATTGTGAATCAAATCAACAACCTAGACGCCAAATACTACTCTATCATACTACGCCTGACCTGACACATGTTGACCAGCTGGTAATTGTGGTTCTATAATGCTGTAATGCTAGGGATGTAGGATAAAGAGAGAGGGATAGTACCTCACGGTGAGAGACAGCCATGTCCTTTTTGAGATAGTCAGGATCCTATTTGGTTCTCCTCTCTTTGTCTAGCTCATGTATGGCTCCTCGAATACCGCTTGTGTACGGCGGTGGCCACATCCCGGGCAACAGTCTTGGCTGACTGGCTAAACTACATGGGTGGAGTAGGAGCAATCTTACTCAAGGGAATGTCCATCCCTAGTACACAAAGACTGAGACGGTGAGTGAGGCGGAGGAATCTGAGAAGATCAACGGCTCGCAAAGCGAAACAGCAAAGTGTGTGGCGCACTAGAGGCATGTCGGACATAGAAAAAGACAATGGCTAGCCACCGTGGAAGAGATTGGGGCCTTACCACGTACTTCCTACAGAAAGTAATGGAATCACAACAACAAGATAAGAACCGATATGTAGAGAACTCTCTGTCCCCTGGGGAAGAATCTACTGTACAAATTAACAGGGAAGAGGCAACTCCTCTAATGAGTAAGGAAGTACATAATGACGAGTGTTCCTTAAATTCTGTTGAAAGGGAGCATTCTGAGAAAGACCACCTAAAAACTAGTAGGAGAAGCCTAAAAATAGGAACATGGAATGTTAGAACTCTAAACGGAGAAGGAAAGCTTGACAATCTTATATTAGAGGCAACCGACATGAAACTCGATATACTGGGAGTTGCAGAGGCAAGACTTTTGGATACAGGCTACATAACAAGAGACCAGTACACGCTTATACACTCAGGAGGAGAAAAACACGAAAGAGGGGTAGGAATGTTGATAAAGAAGGAGTTAGAAAAATACGTATGTGGATACTGGACACACAATGACAGAATGATGTTACTAAAGATGAGAGCAAAGCCATTCGACATATCAATCTTACAAACTTATGCACCAACTAAAGATCACAGCGAGGAAGAAATAGAAGAATACTATGAAGAGCTACAACACACACTTAAACCAGTCAAATCTACAGATGTGTTGATAGTAATGGGTGATATGAATGCAAAAGTAGGAAAAGGAAAATACAAGAAATAGTAGGACAGTATGGATTAGGGACAAGAAATGATAGAGGAGACAGACTTATCCAGTTCTGTGAAGAAAACCAGCTGGTCATATGTAACACCTTTTTTGAACACCACCCAAGGAAATTATACACATGGAAAAGCCCAGGAGATGTAACACGTAATCAAATCGACTATATCATGATAAAACATAGATTTAAGAACAGTGTCACAAGTGCAAAGACACATCCTGGCGCCGACATAAATTCAGATCACAATCCAGTTGTCATCAAAGTAAATATAAAGCTGAAAAGAGCAGGAAACAGAAGACAGGAGGAACCCCAGATAGAAATATCAGCGCTGAAACAACCAGATATAAAACAGAAATATTTAATCGAAGTCAAAAATAAATACCAACAGTTATTGACAGAAAGCATGGAGCAGTATAGAAGAGAAAACCCAGAAGAAAAAGCAACCGCAAAATGGGAATGCTTAAAAACAAGCATACAATCAGCAAATGCAAATTTACCTAAAAAGGAGTCTAAGAAAAATCAAATTTGGATGACAGATGACATCTTGAATAAAATGGCAGAAAGAAAGAAAGCAAAAAACACTCCAGAATATAAAACAATAGACAATGACATACGTACTATGTGTAGAGAAGCAAAAGAACGGTGGATAGAAACAAAATGTAAGGAAATAGAAGACTTGGAAGCAAAGCACATGACAAGAGATATGCATGAAGAAATAAAGAAATTATCAAATCGGTCGCGGTTTGCACAAGGAGGAAGCTGTATCAAGAACAAAAATGGTGTAATATTACTTGATGAGAAAGACATATCAAACAGATGGGCAGAATACGTAAAAGAACTATTCGAGGACAACAGAGGTAAAAAACCATCACCAGATTCTAATGAAGGCCCAAACATTCTCAGATCAGAAGTAGAGAATGCCATTCATATGATACAAAAAGGAAGATCAGCAGGCATGGATAACATAAAAATTGAAATGATAGAAGCTCTGGAGAGCTTTGGTATAGATACAATCACAGAAATATGCAATGATATATACAATACAGGATATTTACCACACGACATGAAGACATCAGTTTTTATAACATTGCCCAAAAAACCAAATGCAACAGAATGTTCAGACTTCAGAACAATCAGCCTGATGAGTCATGCAATTAAGATACTGCTCAAAATCATACAGGAAAGAATAAAAAGTAAAGTAGACAGCGAAATCCAAGAAGAACAGTTTGGTTTTAGACGGAACAGTGGAACAAGAGAGGCAATATTTTGCCTAAGAAGATTAGCAGAAAAATATACAGAGGTCCAAAAAAGTATGTATATGTGCTTCATTGACTATAAGAAGGCTTTTGACAGAATCCATCATGAGAAAATAATTGAATGCCTCAAAGACATAGGTATTGATGGAAAAGATATAAGAATACTCAGTAACCTTTATTGGGAGCAAACTGCCACAGTAAGATCGGGAAGGAATTATTCACCATACATAGACATAAAAAGAGGTGTCAGACAAGGTTGTGTGCTGTCCCCCTGCCTATTTAATTTATACACCGAAAAAATTTTCAAACAGATACAGGAAATACCAGGACTGAACATCAGTGGAAGATCAATAAACAACCTTAGATATGCAGATGATACCGTGTTGTTAGCTGAAAGCGAACAGGAGTTACAAGAACTAGTGAAGCAAGTGAACAGTATAAGTCATGAATATGGACTCGACATTAATATTGAGAAAACTAAAACTATGATAATTAGCAAAACAGACGATAAACCCACATTAAAGATAAGCGTAAATGGGAAAATCCTGGAACAAGTCAAGAGCTACGTATATCTTGGTCATATAATAACAGAAGATGGCAGATGTGAAACAGAAATCAAGAAGAGAATAGGAATGGCCAAAGCTACATTCAACAACATGAAACATATACTGACATCCAAACAGTTATCTCATAAATTAAAACTGAGAATCATAAAGTGTTATATATATTCTGCATTTCTGTATGGTGCAGAAACATGGACGATGAATAAGCATTTGGAAGAAAGAATTGAGGCTCTTGAAATGTGGATATATAGAAGAATGGGGCGTATCTCATGGAAAGAGATGAAAACAAATAAGGAGGTCCTAGAAAATCTAGGTATGAAAAGAGAACTAATGAGAGAGGTCAAAGTTCGGCAGCTAAAATACTTTGGCCACATAAAAAGGCATAACACCTTGCAGAAGACCATAACAGAAGGGAGAGTTGAAGGTAAACGTGCAAGGGGAAGACAGCGCTATAAGTGGGAAGATAACATCAAGAGATGGACGGGAAAGAGTCTATCAGAGTGTACCACCAAGACAAGAGACAGAAGACGTTGGAGATCCATTACAGCCAACCTCCGTTGTGGAGATGGCAACTGATGATGATGATGAAGCAAGACAAGGTTTACCTTTTTTGTGTAACTTGACAAACTGACCGTATTTATAAATATCACTTTTATTTTGCTCCTTAAGAAGCATGGGACCACCTGTACAGTTGGCCAGCATGTGGTAAGTCAGCACCAAAACATTTGATGTCTGCTGTTGTAGTGGTGGGGCTGCCAGCCTTATACACAGCTCACCTTGGTTGTTCCATTTAAGACTGTTTCTGTAGTTCCTCAAAAACCCTAGTTATTCATCATCATGTGACGTTTTCTCTCCAGAACGTTGTCTCCATTACAGTTGCTTTGAACACATCACGATTCTGGGCAAGTCGACCTGCATCAACCTAGTTATTACATGTGTAAAATTTATTATGAGAATCTGGATATGGTAAAGATTGTCCCATATAAGATACTGTGGTATGGGGATTGAGCTGAGCCACAATTGGATGAGGTCCAGTGCGGATTCCGAGCAAACCGAAGTACTCAAGACCTAATCTTCACACTCAGACAGCTGAGTGAAAAGGTCCTTGAGTATAAGAGTGAGATCCATCTTTGTTTCATAGATCTGGAAAAGGCGTTTGACAGGGTCCCCTGGAGCAAACTTTGGGACTGTTTGGCAAGGAAGAATATTCCAGCACCTCTGATTCATGCTATACAGAGCTTCTACAAGTCTTGCAGAAATTATGTGAGGACAGCAAACCATAAGTCAGAAGAGTTCAGGACCACCACTGGTGTAAGGCAAGGTGATATCCTATCACCTTACCTCTTCATACTCCTTATGGACGATGTCATCAAGGCATGTAAGGAGAGAACAAGAAAGTATTCAGTGGGGTACTGGAAGATGAGACAGGTCTATATTTCGGAGCTGGCATTTGCTGATGATGTTGCCCTGATTGCTAAATCAGAGGCACATCTCCAATCCAACCTGCAAGTCTGGAAGGAAGAGCTGGAGAAGAGAGGGATGGTCATAAGCAGCTCTAAAACAAAATCCATGGTGATATCACGAGAAGAAAGAAAACATCAGATTAAGTTGGGAGAACAGGTCCTGGAGCAGGTCGACCACTTTAAATATCTCGGAGCTATTATAGACCGAAAGGGAGGCATCAAAGAAGAGTTGGCCACTCGGAAAGCAGCGGCTGGGAGACTTTTTCAGGCCATAAATCGTGGATTCCTCAGTAAGAAAGAAGTTGGTAAGAAAACGAAGATGGCTGTATACCGCTCCACCTATGTCCCAGTCTTGACATATGGATGCGAGTCGTGGGCAATGACTACAACCCACAAAAGCCAGATCCAAACCTCAGAAATGAGGTATCTGAGGAAAGTGGTTGAAGTAACAAGAAGAGACATGGTCCGCAACCAGACGATCCGTCAAGGCCTAAAATCCCATCCGCTGCAGACCCAAATAGAACAGTCCCAACTAAGATGGTTTGGCCATGTCTGCAGAATGGGAGAAGATCGGCTACCACGACAAGCATGGGAAACAAAGAGCCAGGGATCCAGACCTCCAGGACGACCCAGAGTCCGCTGGGAGGACAACATTAGACAATCTTTGAAGGACCGAGGACTAGAATGGAACCAGGCCAGGAAGAAGACAGCTGATAGAATGGTCTGGCGCTCTCTCTTCCAAACCTCTACACCTCACGGTAGAAGGGGAACGACTAAGTAAGTAAGGTATGGGGATTGTAGTGTTAGAGATTTCACCAGTAATAGGTCTCAGCTTCACGAGGCTCCTTTCCGTGCTGCCTTTGGCTTCCCTAATTCAAGAGCAGAGTCAGGTACCCATTTTTAAAACTGGGGAGACTGGATCATGTCTAGTATTAAATCCTGTCCATTTGCCATGACAAGCAAGTGCTCTGACCAACCACTCAAATGCTCAGGGAATCTGGGAAGTAGTTAAAGAACTAATTTACTAAAGGCATTAACAAATTTATTTGTTTAATTTTTGGTTTGCTTTAAAAATCATAGAAGTATTTAATAAAAGCAGAAGTCTGCAAGACAGCTCATTCTATAACCATGGCATTGCCAAAAAATAAAATAAAAACATTTAACACTTTCCAGAAGCAAATAGCACATTCTCCTATCGAAGGCAGTTGAATGCTGTATGCTCAGAAATAAATCTTTGATTTGCTAAGACCTGCTGTATCTACTTGAGCCTTCTGTCTGCCTGTGTCTGCTCTCAAGTTAATGAAGGCGAAGGGAACTGATTACCCCACCTTATAAAGCTGGACGTGGTATAGTGAAAGCTTTAACAATCCACCCCCTATAGCTGTATCTGCTATGACACTAAAAGCTACTCGTCTCTGGTACAATCTTCCACACAACATATAGCTGCATCTGCTATGACACTAAAAGCTACTCGTCTCTGGTACAATCTTCCACACAACATATAGCTGTATCTGCTATGACACTAAAAGCTACTCATCTCTGGTACAATCTTCCACACAACATATAGCTGTATCTGCTATGACACTAAAAGCTACTCGTCTCTGGTACAATCTTCCACACAACATATAGCTGTATCTGCTATGACACTAAAAGCTACTCGTCTCTGGTACAATCTTCCACACAACATACAGCTGTATCTGCTATGACACTAAAAGCTACTCGTCTCTGGTACAATCTTCCACACAACATACAGCTGTATCTGCTATGACACTAAAAGCTACTCGTCTCTGGTACAATCTTCCACACAACATACAGCTGTATCTGCTATGACACTAAAAGCTACTCGTCTCTGGTACAATCTTCCACACAACATATAGCTGTATCTGCTATGACACTAAAAGCTACTCGTCTCTGGTACAATCTTCCACACAACATATAGCTGTATCTGCTATGACACTAAAAGCTACTCATCTCTGGTACAATCTTCCACACGCCCTGAATAACACACCAAGTCCCTACTCATTCAATAACAAGCAGACTATTCAAATATTTCATGAGTTCTGATTATATGCCACCCTAATCTAATTATGTTTTGAATTATTATCTGATATGCCGTTAGGATGTTTTGGTTTTTTTATTTTATTTTTTGCTTGTTTCTTTTTAACTTTCTTTTTTGTTTTTTTAAACATACTGTATTTTGATTATGATTGGATACTATAAATGTATGCTGTTATATTACCTTTATAATTGCTGCATGCATTTGGGAATGAAAAGATGCGGTATACAAGATGAGAGAGAGATAGTGGAAGGGCAAAATGTTAGACGGGCCTGTGCGCCCCATTCCCAACCCTTTGAAAATAAAATTTGTTCGTTATTCAAATCCTGTATGTTGTGTGAAACCTTTTGATGCATACATGAAACTGTTAATAAAAGAGTGCTATCCCAATAACTTTATTCTACTGAAGTTCACTGACTTATATGAATATATCCTCTGTAAATGCTATTTCAAGCATGTGGGATACAAATATTTATGAATGCAGCTTTGCTGGCAATAAAATAGTATGAATATTGCATATTCTTCATCATAATCAATACCCTTCAACAAACTCATGCCAAGTCCTGTCCTTGCCAACAGCTGAAGGTCTGTCCTTGCCAACAGCTGAAGGTCTATCCTTGCCAACAGCTGAAGGTCTGTCCTTGCCAACAGCTGAAGGTCTGTCCATGTTATCCTCATTCCTTTCAGTTTGATCACCAGTTTTCTTCTCCGTGTCTCACCCTCCCTCATTTACCCTGGGCATTCCAGAAGGACTGCTGTGTTATGTTCTCAACTGTTTCCTCGTTATGTTTTCTCTTCAACGCCAACATCTTATTCTCATCTCTTGTTTCAACACCAACATCTTATTCTCATCTCTTATTTCAACACCAACATCTTATTCTCATCTCTTGTTGCACTGGCTCATCTTATTCTTGTCTTTAGTTCCACATTGGTGATCTGGTCATACCATTTCAATTATTCTGTTCTACATAAGCACCCATTTATGAACGTCTGTGACTTCTTGGTTGTTGTTTTTGTTGTTCTCCATGTTTCACAGTCATACAACAGGACTGACTTGACTTTACCAGCAGACTTGTTCTGTCTTGGATGACTGAGTTAAATTATTTCCTGTAGTTAACTTGTCCAAATTGTTTATTTATATTAAGTGAATAGCCAGCCCCATGTTCAAATTTCCTTAGTTACCTTTTACTCATAGATGGTAGGTCACTGTCACTATTCTTTGGCCCCTTTCAGGCCCCTGTAAAACATGAGTGTTAAAGCTGCATTGATTTTAAAAATATCTTGATGTTTGCATGAGACACACCATTTGTGATGAAATCTCACATAATTAATATGTCAGCATTGTGAGACATCCAGATATTGCTGTCACAAGAAACATCTATTGAAGACCTTTGAAATAGTATTTTTTTTAAATGTAAAATTAAAATAGGACAATTAAGTGAAAAGTTATGCACATTTGAAGAAAGTACTTCTGATATGTAAGGTTTAAAGAAAATCAGGTTTAATTAATTTTTCTGAATGGGTCAATACTTCAAAATGTATCTTAGATCTAATTTTATCAAATGTATCAAAGTTCTAATTTTATTTTCATATTACTGAGCAAAGTGGATATTGATAAGAAATAGATACTAAGGTCAATTAAAGATCGCCTGTTAGAAAGAGACACTTCATACAATAAATCGCCAAGGTTAAGATTACTTGAATTCGGCATTAAACATAAGACTAGCAGGGATGGATATGTATGAGAGGATGCATCAGACGTATACATCTGGTTGTTTATAGGAAACATCCATACATGCCACGCTATGGTTTACCCATAATCTGTACAAGATGTATGCGTTTTCAGATGTGTACACCCTGTACAGGTTTTCTAACCCATTCCCCTTATTACTGTGTCTCAGAGTTCTTTTATAAGGTCCTATTGAACACAGGATTTCCCAGTCTGTTAGTGATAATTAAGCACAGAAATAGACTAAATGATGACACCGTCACATTATTTTTACAGTGTAAAATAAACTCAGACATTTATTGTTTGGGTTTTAAAATTAGTGAAGATCTGCTTTAAAAGGCAAAGTCTCCGTGCCTCATTTATAATGCAGCCCACTGTAATTGAAAATATTTTTACACAAATTAACTCTTTTGATATGTTTTTTTCAGTCTTTGTACAGGTTTTGCGGGTCTTTGTACAGGGTTTTGGATTTTTTGTACAGGTTTTTCATCTCCGAGGTGTGGCATGTAAGAACATCAGCATTCATACCCTTTGACATTTGCTGACAGAGACGGAGCATCTATGGGTTGGCCCACAGTGCAGTGATGTCCGTTCTAATTAACAATAACAAAGATCATTTTTAACAAAAGTAAAATGTACCATCTGGTAGCAGAGAATCTGGTGTCATTATTAACAATCTTAAAAATAGATATTTTTAACAAAATAAAAGTGTTTTTTTTTTGGCTTTCTCTCAAAATCAGATATTCCAACAAGTTACTGATTTGTAAAAACATGCCAAATTTAATGCCAAAAAAATTTATGGGAATACAGTAGTTACTGTTATTTACTGTAGCATAAGTTATAAAACTTTTGGCTAAATGGGTTAAAAAATATGGCCAATTTTGTTATCTGATACTTGGCAACTTTGACAAAATTTAAACTTTATTTTATTATTAGAAAAATTACACACAGGGTAGTTTGTTTTTCTGTAAGAGCATAGAAACAATTAATATTTTTGCATGCTAAAAAAGAAAAAAAAAAGCATGAGCAGAAACAAGCGCATCAAAACCTAAAAAATGATATCAAATAAACAGACAAAACATTGCAAAACTGTTGTAAATTTTATTTCATATTGCTGAGACTTGTACATCTGAAACAGCATGCTTCAAGAAGTGTAGGGTTTACTGAATGTCAACTCTGTGAAGGCATAATGTTTCTGCTAGGCAGAATTATTATTTGTTTTTATTTATTTTCAAACTGTTTCTTTTTATTCCTACAGTTAACCAGAAAATGATATTTGGTTTAATAATTTCAGTTCTGAGAAGCAGCAGAATGTGGTTTCCTAAGATGTGTCATCCTTTCATTTGTCTTCTGCAAGCTGATTGTCAGGGAACTTCATTTATTATCTGGTCACATTTTTGGCAGCTGCCATACGTTGTCTCTGCCTTTAACCTCCTTTTTTGGTCACATTCATTATATATAGTTTTAATTTGTCCATTTTTCCTGAAGTGGTTTTATTTCAAGGACTAGCACTTTTTAAAAATTCTTATGTCTTGTGATGTCAGGCCAACTGAAACTTTCACGTGTTTTTTTGTTTTTAAATATTATTTCTTACCTGTAAAAGTACACTGTAATAAATACCAGTAAACGTCTGACAAGGAAAACAAGTTAATAAGCTGCAAAAACGTGTGTAATATTTTTATATGGGAAAAAATGTACCTTATACTTGGAGAATATGATTGTAGGCAGTAATGACTATCACCCCATGTAGATCCAAGGGGTCTCTAAAGCGACAAAAAAAGAATGTGACTACTGCACCCTCAAGCATGTCATAAAAGGTGACTACTGCACCCTCAAGCATGTCATAAAAGGTGACTACTGCACCCTCAAGCATGTCATAAAAGGTGACTACTGCACCCTCAAGCATGTCATAAAAGGTGACTACTGCACCCTCAAGCATGTCATAAAAGGTGACTACTGCACCCTCAAGCATGTCATAAAAGGTGACTAATGTAAGGTTATGCCTGGAGCTGGCAACCTTATCATGTAGAATAAATTTCTAAAGAAACCACAGATGCAAAAACACATAAATGCTGTCATGTAGGCTTTCTTAAAATGACCAGCTACAGAGGCGGCTCCACGCCCCACAGGGAAAAAAGTAAATAAATGACTATGTAATAAATGAGAGGAAACTACCTCATATCTGAGCAGATAATCTTAGCTAACAGTAGACATCAGGATTACAGAATAAGTCAACTGGCAGATTTGAAGCAACAAGAGTATCAATTTATTGTCAGGAAGGTTTAGCAATATGAAAGAAAACTGTTCTGTTAGCTACTATAAAAATGAAAATATTAGATAAATAATACCTCTTGACAGTATCATAAGCTCCACAACTGAGTTACCACCGGTTTTTTTATTATTTGTTTTTTTGTTCATGTTAACATTAACAATCCATTTCACTGAACTGACTTTATTTCTCGTTTTATCTCACTTGACATACTGTAGCCTAAAAACAAAAAAAACTTACTACTACTTTGGCATAGTCTGATATTAAATTAACGTAAACAAGTCTTCTTATATGGTATAAGCAAACATTTATATGATGTGCACAACTTCCATTTATTCTTCAGTTGCTTGATGTGAATTTAGATGGCTGGTTTTCCTAGTAAAATCTTTTCCAAAATAGAAGCTGGAGAATTTATAGGGCAGTTTAAAAAAAAACTGTTTTTTCTTTCTTTGCTGAAAATCAAACCCTATATGGTTTCGGGGGGGTGTGAAAAGAGGAAGAAAGAAAGAACCACTACTTTTACAGGCTTGTGTCAGAAGGGGAGACTAACATATAGTTGTGCATGAGGCTAGCAACCTTATCATGTGAAATAAATGACTACAGAAACAATCAATATGAGATCACATGACAAGCTTTAGTACAGGCTTCCTTTAAAGGAGGACAACTGACACAACTATGCACTTAAATGAGCAAAAAAGCAGAATGAAATTAGTGAAAATGATGAACAGACCAGTTGTAAATCAATGACTAGCAAATAAAGTCAAGTTGAAATTCACTGACACTGAAGATAATCAGATTACAAAATACAACAAAATAGAAATTCACTGACATCTAAGTTAAGTCAAGGTCCAGATTACTGGCTCTTATGCCAAAACAAGTTTATGCATCATTGACTAAAACCAGGCTACAAATCATTGACTAAAACCAGGCTACAAATCACTGGCATTGCACAAATTGAGTTCTGGAGGAAAGAATGGAACTCGCAGCCTAACAGTAACCAAAGTACACAAATATAACAAATGCTGCCATTAGTGCAGCAATCAGATTGTGTCCATCTGATTTCTATTTTAAACCAGACACAAGACATCATAATGATGACCCTCTTGGAAGTTAAAAACAATATCTGTTTAAGGTCAAGACAATAACTATAAGGGTTATAATAAAACAAACAACCAATTTGTCCCTACAACCCTACAACCACATTGGATAAAATGTCCAAGTAAAATCATTTCAACATGGGAAGAGTTAAAGTTTATCCTCCTATTTACATACAAAAATGTACACCAATTTGTTTCACCAAGTATAAAATTAGCCTTAAAGTAATAAAACTGTTCAGCTACAACATGTAGCCACCACATGAAAGTCTTCTAATGTTAAGACTAATTTGAAAGTGGTTCTTGGGTAACCAATTGATAAGGTAGCCAAATACTGAGAGACCAGAGAATTCTCACAACTGAGATAATTACACAGTGTACACATGATTGGACAAAGATTCTATGAGAAATGTCTGTGTACAAAAATTAAACTGAAATAAAATGAAAACTCATTTGTAATTTATTCAGACTGGTGTTTTCAAAACTAATAAACATACCACTTGGGGTAAACAAAATTATCCTGGGCATACGTGAAAGAAAATAAGTTACCATGCTAAAATTGACAATGAAATATTCAAACAACAGCAAAGTAAAATAATATCAAGCTTCCATAAAACTTGTCATAAAAAAGTACAAACTAAATTATTATCATTCATGAGGAACTATATTTTTACCTTCAGCTGACATCAAACCAGACAATTCTAGTCATACTAGGTTACAAAATTGTATTCTACATGCTGAACAACTAACATGTTTAGACAGGTAAGCCAATATGAACTACAGTGACAACCTAAATTATTCTAAATTGTAAGTTTCCACTATTAATGCAAGTATATGAGTCTTATCTTTCAATTTTTCTATTTTTAGCGCAGACTTGGAGGTGTATAAATTATGTGTTAAGTATGTGTATCATTCAGATCAGATAAAATTATGTGTTAAGTATGTGTATCATTCAGATCAGATAAAATTATGTTAAGTATGTGTATCATTCAGATCAGATAAAATTATGTGTTAAGTATGTGTATCATGTAGATCAGATAAAATGAAATGCAACTTCCACATCAAAGGCTGGTTTATTGTCTTACAACAGTTATGTTTATAGTATGTGCTAGAAGGCTTTCTAATTCATCTGTTGGAGTTCCCTTCCAACTTTTGTCACTGTTATTTTCTTGCCTGGTTGTCTTTAATGTGTCTAACCAATGAAATGTTCACTGAATGTTCATTCTTTATAGCTGAAATTATTTAAATTTTCTTATTTTCATCTCTTTCTTCATGTCTTTTTTTTTTCGGTCACAGCTTTCTCAGAGCTTCTTTGTTTGTTTCTGCATTTTAAAAAATAGATTACGAATGATAGATTTAAAAAAGAAATTGCTAGGGATCATTTGAATACCATATGTAGGTTTACTGATAAATCTGATGCCCCAGAAATGGTACATGACTGTTGGAAGTTTTGAAAACACCAATCTAACAATATAAGGAAAAAAAAGTTTATTTAAGTCAGTCTGTTATAATCACAGATGATCAGCTCAAACATTATTTTCAACAGCAAACAAACTAAATTTTTTTTTTTTTTTTACAGTGAAATATCTACCCACCACCAAAGGAAATTCATAAGAGTTAAGAACACAACTGATTCATCTCCTGTATGATAACTAATATATCAAGACATTGTTCATCAATATTCATAATACCGACCTATTAAAAAAATTTCCATTATCAGATAGAGAACTGTCAATATTTGTCATCATAATACTGATCTATTAAGAACTGTTTTTTTCATTGTCACAAACCTGACCCAACAAGAAATTACAACATGAACCTAAACACAATGACTAATTACCTACCTACATTTACAAATATGCTTCCTTACAATACATCTATAATGATTTAATCAGACCCTACCTGTGACATTTTCTGTCTTCAAAGAAACATAAGTGGAGAAATATCAAAATAAAAGGGGAAAGTAGAGGGGACTATGATAAATATTTTCTCTCTTCCATATTTTCTTCCATGAATAAGTATAATCCTCTCTCAAAGTATGAGCATCACTTTACTGAGAGTAAGTCTACTGCAACTATTTAGGAGTTTGTTATAATAACAATGAGAATAAATAACTGTTAAAAGCTTGGAATATTTTTAAAGTTAAAAATGACACCGCTATAGAACAGCAATAATTTTTGACAAGCAATTAAAACCATACAGATATAAATGTAAAACTGAGATTCACAGAACTGAAATAATAAATAAAATGTCACAACCAGACTGTTTGTTGGTCGAGGGGTAACTTGGAACTCTGCAATAATAACATTCTTGATTCATTATACAAATCATTTTCTTTTCTCCAAATGTCAAAGCTGAGCTTGCAGCATAGATGAACTGTTTATGGATTGTAATAACATGTGCTTAAAGTTATGAAACCAAGGGGAGAGTAATGTTGCTTTGTCCACATAACTAACAAGGCTCCACTGTTCTCAAGTAAATGAAATTGTAAGAACATGCTGAAGGACACGTCCCAAGAAAAATGTACAGACAGTATAGACACTAACGTAACAGAGCTGGGAATTGTACAACAGAGACAAATCATCAAAGAAGGATTAGATGATTGAGAGTTTTATAGAAAGAGCCTTACAGGCTCAGAATTCTGAAGAAAAGATAATACTGTGTGACACATACATGCCACACGCTATGGTTTACCCATAATCTGTACGGGGCGTTTGCGTTTTCGGATGTGTACGGCCCGTACAAACGTCTGTACGGGTTTTTTCACCTAATTAAAAACCCTTTCAGCACCATTATGACGTACGCCGTACGGCATAAATCTTTACAAATTTTGTCGCTGTGCCGTACGGAGTACGTCACGGAAGTAGCGCGATATTTTGTTCCCGTACACCTATAAGACGTACGCCGTATGTCATATTTTAAAAGCACCAGAACTCTTCTGTTTATAAGCGTATCGGCAATTGCTGGGCATAATCGGTTTCAGCATTGAAAAATCTGGCCTACTAAGCTTGAAACGAACAAAATATTTTACTGCTAGCGAATACAGTAGAACTGATAATAGCGATTTTACAAAAGCAAAAGTTCACAAACATGGACGCTGCCGAACCATAAACATCTGGTGTAAAAAAAGCACGAAAATTCTTGTTTGAGTTGAATTTATTCAACTTGAATGATTCTGACGATTCTTTTTAGTAAGATTCTCGTAATTTTTACCTTTAGTGCCATCGAGTATGTATAATATGTGTATTTTCGTACCATTTAGAGTTAGGGTTAGGTTTACACTAAACCTAATCCTAACTCAATAGGGCATACACATATTATACATAGCCTACTCGACGGCACTAAAGATAAAGAAAGGTTACCCAGATTCAGAGTATGTGTAGTCTGGTTCAGAATCAGAATGATGTAGATTTAGAGCAAAGTGATAGTGAACGGCTTGCTAAAACGAGGAAGTGAATGATAGTGAAAGGCTTGCTAAAACGAGGAAAGTGATTGATAGTGTTAGTAGTAACATTCGATCTAGGCCTAGATCTAGTTCACTCAGTTTAGATCAAAATAATTCATCGGTGAAAAGAAAGGCAGTGAAAACAAGATCTGCACCTAAACAAGTAAAGAAAATGTCGAGATCTAGACCCTGGAATAAAAAATTGAAAAAAAAAATTGATGAGGAAGAACGTCACGTAAAAGACATTGGTAACCAGAGGCAGGGAAAGAAAGTAATGTAGATGCAAACGTAAGTCATGAAGGAGACAAGAGAACCATGCTGCCCAGCCTGAGTTTACAGCACATCTAATTGAATATATCTGTACATTAATTAACTCTGTTGTTACGTTTTTCAGTCTTTGTACAGGTTTTACGGGTCTTCGTACAGGGTTTTTGGATTTTTTGTACAGGTTTTTCATGTCTGAGGTGTGGCATGTATGGTGTGACAGTTAATTAGCAGTGGCTTACACAACTTAGAATTACTTAAAACCAGACAGTTATCAGACTGATTCTGATGGAAAACGTTTTCAAGTGCACAGTAGTTCAGGTTTAAATTTCTATGTTTATAGTATGACCAATACTGCAAGTATTGACATCTGTAAATTTAACTTCTCCTGCCTAATGCCACTTTCAGTATGATGCTGTTAACAATAGTTGAAACTAATTAAATGAAGCGACCATCATATTTCTCAATGGAAGGTCTATTAACTTCCCGTAATGATTCCCAGATTTAAACTGTACTAGGTCTATGTATTGTTTTGTAATGGGAAACAATGGCAAAGAAAACCTATCTGCTGTTGCCCTAAGACGCCACTAGGCGTAATGGCCACTGACTGCTTTGACAGTCGGTGGCTAAGGATGGAAGAAGAAGAAGGTCTATGTAACTTCCCGTTATGATTCCCAGATTTTAACTGTACTAGCTCTTTATAACTTCCCGTTATGATTCCCAGATTTTAACTGTACTAGGTCTATGTAACCACCCGTTATGATTCCCAGATTTAAACTGTACTAGTCTTTGTAACTTCCCGTTATAATTCCCAGATTTTAACTGTACTAGGTCTATGTAACTTCCCATTGTGATTCCTAGATTTTAACTGTACTAGATCTTTGTAACTTCCCATTATGATTACCAGATTTTAACTGTACTAGGTCTATGTAACTTCCTGTTGTGATTCACACATTTTAACTGTACTAAACACCTTCCTTACCAATGGACCATAACTTTAGCTTAACATGACAGTGGATAACAACACAACTAATATTATTTCACTGACTGTACTTCAACAATTGTTTAAAAAAAAAGAAAAACCTCAAAGTGTTAAGTTATAATTTAAAAAGCATGACTAGGAAGAATGACTAGACATTTTGTCTTTTAAATGCTAGGAGATAACAAAGCAGATTTGAGAGTGTATTAACTTTTGAACCCAGGAAGTCAGTTTTCGAATTTATTTCAAGAAGTCATGAAATAATCATAAAATTTAAAGAAGCCATGATGAAAAACATAAAAACTGTCTCTGAGATTGTTAACAAAATAAAATATGCCTTAATGATATGTAAACTTAACAGAACCATCATCAGATCTCAGAAATAAAAATAACAAGAAACTCACTGCCAGAATTCTGATGTGAAATACAGCAACAAAACCTTGAGCATTTCTTATAACAACCAAAACACCAAACCATAACAAAATAATAATACAAACCAAAAGGCAAAAATCAGAAGAGAAGAAGAATCAATAGGAATCATTATGCAATACCTGACCATGAATTCTACAGTTTTAAGATCCTTAAATAGGATTTATTAATGCTTTTTTAAAGTGTGGTTTCATTTATGATTGTCAAATTATTTAATATTAATTATCTTATCCTACTGTGACTAGAAGTTAACACAAAATTTTACCTTAACATGATGTTAAACTTTCTTATTATGCTCAAATATTAAATAGGAACCTAACAATGCTTAAATTATGTGGTCTTCTTCCTTTGAGATTCATTTTTGTTTAGAAAAATAAGATTCATAAAGAACACTACTAATAAACAAAGAATGTTTGTATTCCCACAAGAAATGACACATGACAGAAATTACACATCAACACAAATACAACAATCTACTTTTTTTTTTAATTTATCTTTTTTTTAATGAGGGGAAAGTAATTCTGGTTACCAAATTGGTTTTTTTCTCATTTCCTCACCCCTTCCTGTTAAGTCACTGAAGATAATGATAGATTTAGTGTATTTCCCCCAAGGATATAAAACAAAATTATCTTCTTTGTTTTTTTTTAAATATTTCCTGTGTATTTCAGAAAACTTGATACCGTTTATAGAAAGGGTGAAAAGACTTTTAGAAACCGGTAAAATCTATTGCAGATGACACTACAATACATGTCAGCGTTTTCAGACTGTAAACCAGGAAGGGAAGGTGCCATGGGCAATGCACTCTCACTGATTTTCCCGCTCAGGTGAGGGTTCTTGTCCAAGTGGTTGGCCAGTTATATCTTCCCCTGGAGTAACAGGAGTGTCATCCCCTCGGAAAAGTGGATTCCTGACTTCCATCTCTCCAGTCTGTTGATAATCAAGAAGATCATGTAGAATGCAGAAAAAAACAATCTGCCAGTAATTTTCTTTGGTTGAAATGAAGCACAGTGGAATGTGTTCTTCAATGCCATCCAAATAAGTTGCTTATGTTGTTAGGGTTAGAATTAAGGTTACGGTTTACGATTCCTGAACCGTATCGCTTATTACTAAAGCTCTGGATTCCCTTTCAAGATTGTATGAAATACATGTCCCACAGTTATTCATTTCAACCATTTTCTTAAATTATGGAGTGAAGATACACATATACTGTTTTTTTTTTTGCAACACAAATATACATTTTAAACATCACTTTCCTTCTCAATCTCACAAAGCATAGAGTTATCAATCCAGCTGATACCCTTGCAGGAAGCCTGCATAAACACATCCATGTGCTCTTGCAGCAATGGATTCTGTAGCAATCTGTTTTAAATGATTAGGTTGCCAGCACCATGAACCTCTTGTTAGTCAAATCTAACGACATGCCAGGAGGGAGCAGTAATCATATTTTTTCCTTGTCTCCTGGACATTTCTAGGAACAACACAGACCATTTCAAACATGACAGCCATTTTCCAGTCATGCTATAAGAAATAAAACCCATGTAGTTTCTAATATACATTCATAAGCTCAGACAGACAAAGCAAGGGCAGGACTACTGCACTGTCCGGCATGTTTTCAAGGAGACTAGCATGGGGCTGTGCTTGGGACTGCCCATGTCACCATGTAAAACAAATTGCTACAAAAACCACAGCTGCAAGATCATATGAATGTTTGGTGAAGGCTTTCTGAAAGGGGATCAGCTGGAGTGGTGGCCCATGTTCTATAAGTAGCACAAAGGAAATTGAATAACTGATTGATATATTCACATCTGCCTGGTTATGGAGAATAGAAGGACTGAAGTGGTATGACTGAATGACCAGTATACAAACAAGGGAAATAACCAGGCAAACACCAGGAAGAAGAGGTGAGAAAAAATTATGGAAGTGTGTGGGACATACAACAAGGAAGTCTTCTATTATTTCATAAGGCATTCACTGTTCTAGAGCCCAAGTGTTTTATAAAATAAATGTGATCTGAAAGTTCCGTCAACCTGATACAAGCATAACTTTTGAGGAGGCAAAGAGTTTTGCCAGAAGCAGATACAGGAACAAATGGGATGCAGAGCATCTAGGCCACCACAAAAATAATGCATATTACCAGGCTCAGCAGAAGTGAACACTGCATAATCTTCAGACTCCACATGGGCCACAACAAATTGGAATACCATCTATTCAACAAGCTAAAGATAGGAACTACCGATGAGTGTAACTGTGGCACCGACAAAAGGACTGCTGGTCCTCTGCTTCAAAGATGCCCAACTTATGAGGAACGGAGAAAGCATATATGGCTGTCAGAGTACCATTCCTGGAAAAATTCTAAGGAGATTGAAGTAGCCTCAAGCTGACGATTGCTTTCTTTGAAAATATTCACGTTGTCGTTCGTAGAGAATGTAAAAAGAAGAAGATGTAACATAAATACGAGAAATGTGAAGGATGATGACACTTGTGACACTTCCTAGATATGCGAATAAATTCATTCTGTCTAAGAGTTTCTCTTTGCAGAATCAAGCTGCTGTTTCAATTGTTTATTTTTGTCATTTGAGATTTTGTAATGTTTCTGCGTTATCAAACTTAATAAGTACTTATGACTATACTTTGTATCTATGATGATAGTGATGTAAGACAGAGATGAGGGTTTAAAAACAATAATAAACATCTGCCTTGTATTCTCAAGGCACAGCTCTTCTGACCACAGGCTATTGTCCTTTAGTTACATCATGATTCTGTATTGTAAAACTTTAGGATTTCCAGGTAGTGCCTGATGTAAATAGTGACCATATGTTAGTCAGTATTGTGTTTTTCTATTCCACATAATGGCAAATGATAGGACTTGGCATGTGTTAGTTGTAGGCCTATGTTCCTTTGGGAGCTGAAGTGTATTGCCTAATTCCTGAAAATATTATACAGGTTCCAGAGTTTAAGTACCTGTGAAGAACTGTCATGGAAAGTGGAAGACTTGATAGAGAAACTGAAACAAGATGGCAAAAAAGCAAGAGCAGTAACTTACCAACCGTCACAACTTTTCAAACATCTGATTGTCAGTTTGGAAACTAAATGATAACTGATAAATAGTATATTTTTACCAACTCTTTGCTATCAGTGTCAAACATGGTCCCTGACCAGAGAACATGAGAGGAAAATCACATTGTGTGAGATGTCATGCTTAGGAAATGCCATTTATGTTACCAGGAGAGATATAATGCACTAAAAAACATTGTAGGAACTTCAACCTGCATCACATGTATAGAAAGACTGAAAATAAAGTGGTTTAGCCATCTCATGAGAATGAAGTCAAATTAATTACCCCTACACTGTAGAACAATCTGGTTTTAGGGCCAAGAAGCAGACGGACTGACAGCTGCTAATGTAACATACTTGGTTCAAGAACTAAAACGTCAAATAAGAATGTTTTTGGTTTTAAGGACTATCTTCATTGCACATGGACTACTCCATCAGATCTCCGATCTCCTCCCTTAGATCACACAAGGAAGATCTCAGCACAGTGCACAAACTCCATAGCACCAGCGAGAACCCTAATGTGTGTATACAGGAATCATACATTCTATAAATGTTTTCGTGGTGGATAGGTTTCTAATTTTTTTTAATTTTGCCCGAGCAGTGGCCTTTTGGCCTACTCTTTAAGATTTCCAACTGCCGTGGGATTTTTAACATGCACAACTTGCACATGGGACCTCCTATTTTTTCACCTTATCCAAGAAGGCTAGGCATCTGATCTCACTACCCAGGAGACCAGGTGGAGTATGACATCATTAGGACCACCAGGTCTGAAATAAAAATTTCCATAAACTATATTCCCTCTACTGGGAATCGAACCTGGTACCTGTAGAATTTGAGGGGGATGCCATACCTCTTAGCCACTCTGACCCCCCATAATAAGATAATGTAATATTGACGACAAGTTTTTTCTTTTTCTCCGGTGCTCAAGTCCTTCACATCAGTACTTCAGTGCTGCAGTATAAAATTGTACGAGGTGTTCTCTTATTCAAAGATCATATACTTGATAATAAGTCTCACTGAGCTTCGGTTATCTGTGCAGCAAAATAGATGAAGATGATGATAATGATAATCAAGGTGTATTTACCGGGGCTAAACCTGGACATTCATATACTGTATAATCTCCTTCAATGTTATCTTCCTCTGAATCATCTTCTGATGCATCATGCTTCATATCACCATTGGCCCTGAACAAAATAAAAAACAAAAGCATTAAGTATGCAAGTTTTTTAGTTGTACAATATGTTTATGACATATAGAAGTGTGAGGAAAAAAAACACCTTTAATCACTGCAAAGATCACAAGTACACAGGCTACCTTCGACAGCATGTTTTGAGAACAGTTAGTTTAGGAATAATGGACCCAGTGATAGGCAGGGGGAGCTGAGAAGTGGCTCTGTGCAGGATGTGACAATTCATTGGGAGAGCCCAGAACCAGAGCACAGTATTTTAGCTCTGCATAGTTGGAGAGCCCCCTTGGATGGAGAGGAATGCACAGTATGCCACGCACTTCTTACTACTAGCGTGGGACCAGATGTGATGATCCTTAAAATGCAAGCCAAGCTGGAGAAACTGGAGCCCATGGCTTCAAATCAACACGTTTTGGAATGGCAGAAAAGCCACAGGAAAAGCCTAGACCTACAGTGTAGATAATACCAAGGAGTCCTTAACTTGGTATTGGATGCTAAAGTGCGAAAAGCTCAGCAGCCCTAGTTAAACAACAAGAACAACAATATGACCCAACAGACAGTCTACAACAGCACCAACAGATAATGCCTTGCGCCAGAAGCTGTGGAGAAATATGATTGCATATGTCAGGTTAAACTGCTCCTGAAATAAGCCAAAACAAATTACTGCTCAGAATAATTTTCTGTACAGAAATATATGTTCTTGTTGAAGAAATGTTTTTCCAACAAGCTGGTATGTCTGAGAACTGGAAGGCTTCCTAACAAACTGGTGTATATGAAAGTTGGGAAGTTTTCCTAACAAACTGGTGTATATGAAAGTTGGGAAGTTTTCCTAACAAACTGGTGTATCTGAAAGTTGGGAAGGCTTCCTAACAAACTGGTGTATCTGAAAGTTGGGAAGTTTTCCTAACAAACTGGTGTATCTGAAAGTTGGGAAGTTTTCCTAACAAACTGGTGTATCTGAAAGTTGGGAAGTTTTCCTAACAAACTGGTGTATCTGAAAGTTGGGAAGTTTTCCTAACAAACTGGTGTATCTGACAGTTGGGAAGTTTTCCTAACAAACTGGTGTATCTGAAAGTTGGGAAGTTTTCCTAACAAACTGGTGTATCTGAAAGTTGGGAAGTTTTCCTAACAAACTGGTGTATCTGAAAGTTGGGAAGTTTTCCTAACAAACTGGTGTATCTGAAAGTTGGGAAGTTTTTCTAACAAACTGGTGTATCTGAAAGTTGGGAAGTTTTCCTAACAAACTGGTGTATCTGAAAGTTGGGAAGTTTTCCTAACAAACTGGTGTATATGAAAGTTGGGAAGTTTTCCTAACAAACTGGTGTATATGAAAGTTGGGAAGTTTTCCTAACAAACTGGTGTATCTGAAAGTTGGGAAGTTTTCCTAACAAACTGGTGTATCTGAAAGTTGGGAAGTTTTCCTAACAAACTGGTGTATCTGAAAGTTGGGAAGTTTTCCTAACAAACTGGTGTATCTGAAAGTTGGGAAGTTTTCCTAACAAACTGGTGTATCTGAAAGTTGGGAAGTTTTCCTAACAAACTGGTGTATATGAAAGTTGGGAAGTTTTCCTAACAAACTGGTGTATCTCAAAAGTGGATGTGGTTCATCAACGTTTTCTTTAAATTCTTCATTTCTATCTCCAGTACTAAAAGAAAAAAGGTACGTCTGCAGCCAGACTCCTTTTAGATTTCTCTGTGTTGCGCCATGAGCCACCTTAAAAGAAGACCTTCTTTCATCTTGGATGACTAAGTAGAATTTAAATTAATTATTTTGGTTTGACTTGTCTATACTTTGTTGGCTTAAAGTTTCTGCAGGATGCAGTAGCCAGCCTATGCCCAACCCTCCTTAGTCACCTTTGGTAGGTTACATTTTTACTATTCTTTGCTCCCCTTCCAGACCTCGGTAACACACAGGCGTCAAGGGGGAATGGTTGCTAATTTTCCTTCATAATTTTGAGTTTGTTACCAAACCTGGCCATCTGATAGGATAGAGACATCTGATAGGAATGATGCAACAGGGGCTTCACAGTTAGTCCATTTACATTTGATTGTTGTCAGGAAGAGCTGAAGCACATATACAAGAGGAAGACAGCGCTATAAGTGGGAAAAATAACATCAAGAGATAGACATGAAATAGTGCACCATCAAGACAAGAGATAGACAGGAAAGAGTGCACCATCAAGACAGGAGATAGATAGGAAAGAGTGCACCATCAAGACAAGAGATAGACAGGAAAGAGAGCACCATCAAGACAAGAGATAGACAGGAAAGAGTGCACCATCAAGACAGGAGATAGATAGGAAAGAGTGCACCATCAAGACAAGAGATAGACAGGAAAGAGTGCCCCATCAAGACAAGAGATAGACAGGAAAGAGTCCACCATCAAGACAAGAGATAGACAGGAAAGCGTGCACCATCAAGACAAGAGATAGATAGGAAAGAGTGCACCATCAAGACAAGAGACATTGGAGATCCATTGCAGCTGACCTTCGTTATGGAGATGGCAGCTGATGATGATTGTCAGATACTCAGTTTACATACTATATATATACACACTAGGGTAAAGGATTCCGTTATGCGCCCATTGAGGCATATTGAGAATATGGTGTTAGGCCTATATTTTCTTGATCATATGGCACACTTAACCTTCCCAGAGTTGCTCTGGTACCCATTTCATGAGGCCTGGTCGACCCTGGAGCTGTTTGTGGGAAAAATGTCAATTATATTCTAAAGTTCATAAGTTTTGTATATTAAATATGATCTCTTGCAAAAGTTGAAAACCGAGTAGAACTTTACAGCTTAAGGTTGGCTGGAAATTCCATTATGTAAAATATTTTGCTAAATAAAACACTACTGCAAAAGCACAGAAAGTGCTTTAGTGCAGGTCTTCTGCCAGGGTGCAGCTGCACTAAAGCACAGAAAGTGCTTTAGTGCAGGTTTTCTGCCAGGGTGCAGCTGCACTAGTGGCTCAATGCTTCCTAAGGAGTGAAAAATGAAAGAAGTTTATTTAGCATGCATAGAAAACAGATGCTCCTGCAAGAGACTTTGCAGTCAAACATTCATGAGGTATAATTTCAATTATAAGTGGCAAACACAAAGAACCCACTTTTCCATGGCTATCATCTGCTGCTTCTGATGCTGGTAGTGATACATCTGAGCACTCTGTGCCAGTTTTCTGTCTCCAGGGGAGGGAATCTTTTCCTTCACAGGACCGGTAACTCCATAGGCTGGATACTCTACATCAGATGCTGCCTTGGCACTCTTACGAAATCTGGTCAAATTGATATATAAATAAATGTCTAAGAACAAGCACATAATCAGCCAATGAAGACTTGTCAACAACAACAAAAAATGAATGAAATCATTTAAAGGTCAAAATGTGTGACAAATGTTAATGTTGATGGTGGTGTGATGAGTGTCTAAGTAATATAGCACCATTATAGAAGAGCAGTCCATGTTTGTTGGCCTACATGACACCCTTATTACTGTTTAATAATCACATGAAATATCCAAATCAAAGTAACATTGACAACCAGAATAAATTTGTTGTGGCAATATCATCTTGTCTCCTACAAAGTACAATTAGTATGATAAATGTCTCAGCTTGAAGTCAGTTTTATTTTCTTCAATGCACTTCTGCAGACATCAACTTGAATATATCTAAAGAAAGCAGTGGTCAGCCTCAGACTGCTGACATCTGCACAGAGTTCCTCCTGGACTGGTAACAACCATAAGTGCTTTATTTCTCACAGGTAGAGCACTCCTGTAGCGCAGCTGGGTTGAGCAGCAGCAATTTTGCCACAGGTACATTCATTTGTAGTTTACAGCTTTAGCTTATTGAAGATGGTATCTCAGTCTGCTTGGTCTGTGCAGAATCTAAAGATTATTACTTGTTCTCTTCTGTCTGGTTGGCATCATTATCCTGGATGTTCTGTGTCTCACTTGTTTCTGTATCTTCTTTTTGATAATTTTCTTGGCCTTTTTATGTGTCACACTGGTATCAGTCTGAGGTGGTTTTTACCCACCTTTGCCAGTACGTCAGCCTTTTTATTCCCAGGGAAATTGCACTGAAATGGAATCACTGTATCACAACTCTTTTTAAATTGCCAACTTAGTTAACAGAGCCCTTGGACTTTTAGGTCTGTGTTTACAGAGTGCTATTTGTTACTGACAGTATGAACAATACAGACAGAGATTACACTTTTTATAATATGCTGAGTCTTACAGTATATGTAAAACTAGTAGAAGAAAAAAAAAATGATATGGAGTCAGTTTTACAAATGAAGGATAGGCAAGTGACTAATTTGTTATCAAATATAAACCCAGTGGTGTAACTACAGTCCAAATTAAAAATAAGAATTGAATCAGGAATGTTTTGGGGCTCCAAGTCAGAGTAGGCACCAGAAAGTCTCTCTCTCTCTCTCTCTCTCTCTCTCTCTCTCTCTCTCTCTCTCTCTCTCTCTCTCTCTCTCTCTCTCTCTCTCTCTCTCTCTCTCTCTCTCTCTCTCTCTCTCTCTCTCTCTCTCTCCCCCTCCCTCCCTCCCTCCCTCCCTGCCTCCCTCCCTGCCTCCATATATATATATGGGACCCAAAAGACGCAGCAATAGAGAACGCAGTCAGCGACTCATAGCTTGACTGCTTGCGTCAGGACCAGCAAACCAGAGCTGGTCAAGACCGCACTCCACCTCCACGTGGTGGTCCTGGAAACAGTCTGCAGCAGTGCAGTCTGGCTGAGCGAGTGCGGATCGAAATGGGAAGGCAAACCCGGTCCCTAAAAAATGCCGTGCAGAAGTCGGATGTGTCGACCGAAAGGTGCAGATATCACAGCTTAGGCGTAAACAGACACAACGCAACCACCGTCCTTTTCAGGGCGAACGAGGAAGAAGGAAGAAGAAGAATATATATATATATATATGTGTGTGTGTGTGTGTGTTAAGCAAGAAAAAAGGCTCAATACCTTCCATCTACAGTGCCTTCGCCACATCCTTGGCATTTCTTGGAAAGATAAAGTGACAAATGTCGAGGTGTTGTCGCATGCTGGCCTTCAAAGCATGTGTACACTGCTTAGACAGCGAAGACTACGCTGGCTTGGCCATGTCTGCCGCATGGAAGATGGTAGCATCCCAAAAGATTTCTATGGCCAACTAGCAGATGGCAGAAGAACACCTGGGCGACTGCAGCTGAGGTTCAAATATGTGTGCAAGAGAGACATGAGGGCACTGGACATAAATCCAGCAACGTTGGAGGATGAAACTGCCGATCACACCAAGTCGCGATGCTATCTACAGCGCCACCTCAGACTGAGCAAAAAGAAACTAACACAACAAGCAGAAGAGAGGAGACAACGTCAAAAGAAACACCAGGAAAATAAGCAGCTGAGGGCTGTCACCTCAGGGGCGCATTCCCATAGTCAGTTATGACTGAAGGACTGTCACCTCAGGGGCGCATTCCCATAGTCAGTTATGACTGAAGGGGCTATTATTAGTATTATTTCCTGTGTTCTGGTGTTTAAAGGTCAAAGAATGTCTCACTTTACACAAACATAAATGAAAAGGAAAAAGAAACCATTGAAAAAATATGATGTCACATGACAGATGGACTTGGCAAAAATGTGTTGAAGGCATGAGGTCCTTGGGAAGCTCAACATTCATGATGATGATGTTGATGTTGATGATAATGATGTTGATGATAATATTGTTGATGATGTTGATGATGATGATGTTGATGATAATGATGTTGATGATGATGATGATGTTGATGATGTTGATGATAATGATGTTGATGATAATGATGTTGTTGATGATGATGATGATGATAATGATGATGTTGATGATAATGATGTTGATGATAATGATGTTGATGATAATGATGTTGATGATAATGATGTTGATGATAGTGATGTTGATGATAATGATGTTGATGATGATGATAATGATGATGTTGATGATAATGATGTTGATGATAATGATGTTGATGATGATGATGTTGATAATGATGCTGATGATAATGATGTTGATGATGCTGTTGATGATGATGTTGATGATGATGTTGATGATGTTGATGATGATAATGATGCTGATGATGTTGATGATAATGATGTTGATGATGATGATGATAATGATGTTGATGATAATGATGTTGATGATGATGTTGATGATAATGATGTTGATGATGATAATGAAGTTGATGATAATGTTGATGATAATGATGTTGATGATAATGATGTTGATGATAATGATGTTGATGATGATAATGATGTTGATGATGATGGTGTTGATGATGTTGTTGATGATGATAATGATGTTGATGATAATGATGTTGATGATGATGATGTGGATGATAATGATGTTGATGATAATGATGTTGATGATAATGATGTTGATGATGTTGATGATAATGATGTTGATGATGATGAAGTAAGTGGTTGCAATTTTTGTTAGTGATCTGCCATATTTTGATTATAGTTGTTGAACCCATTATATAAGGATGGCCCCACTTAATTCGTTCCCGAATTCGTTCACACAACAGAAATGGAATCCAGTGGTATCTGACTAAACAGCTTGATGATCTGGATTTTGCAGATGACTTGGCTCTTCTGTCCCATAACCATCTGATGCGAGAAAATGAAAATTCTTGATGAGAGGTCACAAGTGGGCCTGAAAATACACAGGGAAAAGACAAAGATTATGAGAATAAATGCAAGAAATGATAACAAGATTGAACTTGAAGAAACACCACTAAAGGATGTAGAATCGTACACATATCTTGGTAGTAATATAGACAAAGTTGGAGGGACAGAGAATGATATCAAAATAAGAATACAAAAAGTAAGAGGCGCCTTCAATGCATTGGGAAACATATGGAGAATAAGAGAAATCAAGTCCAACACGAAAATAAGAATCTTCAACTCAAATGTGAAGTCAGTCCTATTGTATGGCTCTGAGACATGGAGAGCAACAAAAACAACAACTAAAAAGCTACAGACTTTTATAAACGGGTGCTTGCGTAGAATAGAAGGACTGAAATGGTATGACAAAGTCACAAATGTGGAATTGATGACAAGAACCAGACAAGTGCCAGTGGAACAAGAGTTGAGAAGAAGACGCTGGTGATGGATAGGACACACATTGAGGAAACCTGTTGATAGCATTACAAGGCAGTCCTTGTTCTGGAATCCACAGGGAAAGACAGGCAGTTGTAGACCAAAAAAACACGTGGAGAAGAGAGATGGATATAGAGGTGTAAATGATAAGGAAAACATGGAAAGAACTTGAGCGGATGGCACAGGACAGGAAGACAGCATGTGTCTGTTGAAGGCCTATGCTCCTTGGGGAGCTAAACGATATTGATTGATTGAATATTAAGAACAGAACACGCTAAGAAAAAGAGCATTCCACGAAACGAGAAATATTCAGCGCAATAAATCAGTGAACACAAGAACAATCATTACAATCATTGTGATGGGTAAATACGTGCCAATTTTACTACAAGGAATTAAGTTCAGGATATTGAGCAGATAAATGAGTTAACAGTACAAGCAAATAAATGAGTTAACAGGCAGAAGGACACAAACAGTCACAGGCTGTTTGAAATCAAAAGAAGGAACATTGTTAATAGGTCATGAGAACATGATAGAAAGGTGGACAGAATACATCAAGGAGCTGTATGATGATGAAAGACCAGATATGAACAACCAGGATAGTTGTGAAGGACCTCCAATACTTGTGGCAGAAGTAGAGGATGTCATGCGCCACATGAAGAAAGACAAAGCGCCTGGACCAGATGATGTAACAGTAGAGGAAATGGAAGCTTTTGGAGAATTAGGAGTAGAAGTGATAATAAAACTTAAGGACATCTACAACAGTGGTCAAATACCTGATGATCTGCTAAAATCCATATTCATAGCTTTGCCAAAGAAAACCTGGAACTATGGAATGTGAAGAACACCGCACCATTAGTCTTATGAGTCATGTGACCAAAATATTATTACGAATTATCATGAGAAGAGTGAGAAATAAAATTAAACCAGAAATCAGTGATAACACTGACTAACAAAAAAAAAACTTTTTTTTTCTTTCTCTAACATTTCTATGTATTTCTGGTCAATTTTAATGCGCTGTTTTTAAATCTGCAAACCGTTTTTCTCTATCAGGTCGGGATCTCTAGAAATACGCAATTGAGGTTTTTTAACAACGCATACAGTATTACAACATCATTCGTACAATAAGTATAACAGTTATGTAGGCTTGAATTTCTTTGCAGTCGACTTTCATCGGTGAATCGCATGTGATACATCGCGATGAAGCATCCAACAATAATCGGCAAGCATGGTCACACTCCATTGTCATAATTCTCTCGAAGATAAGTGAAAGCTTTGCTCGTTTTATCATGAGCCCCAACTTTATATGTAACAGTGGTAAAATGAAGCTGTCTTTGTTAACTAATGGCTCGTGTATTACATTTTTATGCCCGAGCTGCATACGATCCCGGATAGGCCACACCTTTCTTGCATAATGTTCCTGTCTGTTGCGGCTGTCCCATTCACATCGGAAGCAACCAAATTTAGTATACCCAGTCTGCATGCCCGTGAGAATTGCAATGACCTTTAGGTCTCCACAAATCCGCCATTGGTAGTCATTGTACTTTATTTTTTTCAAACGTATAGCCATATTGTCATAAGTTTCTTTCATATGAACAGAGTAGGCGACTGGAATTGATGAAAATAAATTTCTGTTATGCAATAACACGGCTTTTAGACTAGTCTTGGAAGAATCGATGAAAAATCGCCATTCGTTGACTATGTGCTCATGACCGTTTACATCTTTGCAATAGCAAATGTCATCATCCATCTCAAAGTATTGAACAAGTTCTCTGTGTCTATGACAAAATTTAGATATCGGAGTATTGGGCGCTAAAAGATTCCATTCTTTGAGTCGCGAACCGAGTAATTCCGCGTGTCCTTTGGTAAGAGCGAGATCACGTATTAGATCTGAAAGTTCTGAATGGTTAATTAAGTAAACACCATCATTCAACGGTATGTAATCTAAGTAAGAATTAGTTTCTAAAGCAGGTAAACTATCACTTTCTGATGGTTCATTCACGTCCAGCGGATATTGTTCTGGTGGTACTTGGATCAGACACGTGATTGGATCATGAGGCACTGGTTTCGAAACCGATTCAATATTTGGATAAACCACAGACTTTCTAGTTTTAAAAGTGAAACCATGGATATTTGTCAAGCAGAAGTAACAATCAGTAGTGCGATTTGTATGTTCACGCCATATTACTGGCACTCCAAAAGGCATCGACTTATGCTTCGGCGATTTTCGTAACCAACCTGCCAATGTATCGAACAAACTGCATTTGGCTTCCAAGATTTATTTGCATCATCAACTTTTGAATCGAAATAAAGTTCATATGCTTTCTTTAGTAATGGTGTAAAGTTTTTCTGGTCAACACGATCGGTAAAATATCCGCACACGTAACAGAACAGATCAGCCGAATTTCTACAACTTCTAGAAGCCATATTTTTCTCAGAATTATTTCAAAATACAGTAACTATTTGAAAAATCGCGTAACATATGTCATGCATCTTTTAGCAGTATAAAAAGTAGAATTATGTTGCTTTTTATTAATTTTTAATAAGTTATATAGTAAAAATTAAACGGAGCAAATAACGATTTCCCAAAAATATATTTATTCACAAATATCTTAAGAACCCGACGTGATAGAGATAAACGGATTTCAGATTTGAAATCAGCGCAAGAAACTGACCTAAGAACACTTATTCTTATATAAGAAAGAAAAATGTTGTTTGTCAGTGTAATCAGTGAGGAACAGTGTGGATTTGTAGAAGGTAAAGCACAAACAAAGCTTTATATATTATAAGAACATTAATAGAAAGAGCCATAGAGGTGAAGACAGATCTGTACTTGTGCTTTAAAGATTACACTAAGGCATTTGACAAAGTGAAACATGAGGAAATTATCAAAATGTTAGAAAGCATCAACTTTGATGGAAAGGACTTGAGGATAATAAAGAACATGTACTGGCAACAAACAGCAGCTGTAATAATTAGCAGCTGTGGCCGTGTAGGTTATACTGCACTAGTAGTTATATTGATTTTATTTAGTCAGAGTTAATGCTTCATATGTTGTTGGGGTTCAAGTGCTAACTGGCCTTCCGCCAGAGATGGTAATACTTGACCGTTACTCATTTTTCTTCTTCTTCCCAGGTAGGTTCTTCCCTTTGAGTTTGGTGATAAGCAAAACAGTTTCAGCACAACAACGTATATCCAAAAGAAATTACTGTAAATTTCCACAAACAGCAAATGTAGAAAATTATATTAGAGTTTATTGATGTCATTAGACAAACACTGTGAATTTCACAAAATGATGGTTGTCTATCCAAAAGGAAAAATATATAATCCAACTGAATAATACACACATATGTCTACTCAAAAAAAACTTGTCTTGATATCATCAAAGACGAAGTTCACCTAATGCTATCTGTAAAAATCCTCTAGTCTAAAATCATGGTATCATTGGAATCATAAATCCTGAAATCCCTGCCTATCGCCCACATCTCTTCTATTTATACTATTTCTTCTTTTTTCCCGCCTTTTTCCACACGTCCCATTCTTTTTTCCACACGGTACAATTTCTGCACACGACTCTCTGTTTTCGACTTTTTGCACATGACTTTCTGTTATTTCGACTTTTTTCTGTGTGATCTTTTCCAACTTAACAATTGGATTAAAAAAACCAAATTACACAAACATTCATTTCCCACTTTCCGCGCAGTTTAAATAATAAAGCAAAAATTGAAGTTATCTTAAAGGGGAACAAATCATCATCATTGCAATGCTAAAGTTACCTGCAATAATTTATTGTGCCAAATAACGTATCGACAGATGGAAAGTGCAAATGAGAAATAAATATGAGAAACGCACAAGGAAAGATAAGAATCCAGAAAATAAATAACGTTTTAAACAACGAACCAGTAACCACAACAGAAACTGGGTTTTAAATGTTTTATGGATATATTTGAACAGCAGATTAAAATTCAACTCTCTGGCCGATTAAATCACACAAAACAGGCGTTCTACATCCGGGAGAGCATATGCAGACATTCAGACAAGAAAATAAAGAACTTAACAGAACAAGTAAATGAGCAAGTCAACTCTAAAATATGTTCAGATTTCTAGTTTTTACAACAAATATTCGAGAAATGAATATGTGTAAATAATAAACAAGACTACTATAAAACTGACAATAACATGTTTGAAAAACAAAATAAAAAATGTTATTGGAGCCAGTGTTACAAATAATAATACACAAGAGACACTGACAGTTTCGGGACTACTCTTCGTCAGCCATAGTCAAGAACAAGGTACAAAAATAACTAATATAGAAAAGATGTTAAAATGCAAAATGATACAGTAAAAGTGGACACATTTAATAACTACTTAACAGATAAAAACACTAAACCAGAAAGAAATATCAATGCAAAGAAATTAACTGCCGAAACACAGCAAAGTTTATAAAGTGAAATCATCAATTTTTTTCAAGAAAAAATATCTCATTCAACCAACCCTTGATGGGTCATAATTAGAATATATAGTGTAGTTAATTCCAGACAATAATATTCACTTTAGATATCAACATATGGTATCATCTCCCCACTCCACTCAGTCCAAATAGATACTACATCATCAAACTCTGTGTTGTATAGAAGTGTGACAAAGTGGGAAAAAATGCCTTGGGCGATTCTTGGAAAGAGAATCAGAACCAACCAATCAGATACGCGCTATTTCTGGCAGCTGGTGTGTAGTAAATTCACAATGGCGAAACAAGCTATCGGAATCTGTGCTAGTCTAAAGTTAGAATTAGCCAGTTATTCCAGGAATGGATTATTAAACCACATTTCTACTTAACCCTTAGTACGAGGCAGATGGTAAGGCAAGTGTGAACATCGTAGGAATTGTATTACATGTTATAAAGACTGTGATAACTGCAAATTTGCATGCCACCTTGTTGTGAAAATCGTGTTCTATTCACTTTGAGAATTCTCATAAAGTCGAAATCAGCTTAGAATGGGATAAAGCTTATACCCAAAGAAAGCCACGAATTAGCTGGATAAAAGGAGATATGAAGGACAGTGACAGTGATTATAATTGAAGAGAAAGAATACGTTTTGTGTAGTGGGAAGCTCAAACTGCAAAAATCTGCTCTCGAGAGGCTAGAACAATTTTAGCCAAGTTCTGGATGACGTAAGTGCTCTATTGGTCGACCGCACTACGCCTATATAAACAGAGGCAAATTTGAAATCGACACACATGCACAACATCAGTTTACTCTGCAGATAGAAGGTGATAGAGCGAGTTGCAGACTTCATTCCATTGTGTCTTAGTGGCAGCCCACCTTGATTCATTCAGTGTCTAGCTAGTGTATTCTGACACCCAGAAGGTATGTAGAGTTGCTGTATATAACTGTGAAATTAATATAACTGTTTATTTCAGGATTTTAGTTGGTTGATATACCTATTTATGATGTTAATGTAGTCCATACATAGGTTTTCATTGACTACTGAGTGTCCAAAGAAACGTTGGTTCCGTATGAGCTTCATTATCATTAATATAAACTTCATATGAATAAGAGTTCATCAGGTCAAACAACAATCAATACTCAAGTTGAAGCAAACTGAGCGTAACCGAAATAATGTGGGTAAGTCCTTGCTCGAGTCCAAACGTTTTATTGACGAAACAACAGATGAAGACAACCATGTATAATACTTGAGAGCAGCAGCTGGGAGACTTTGTTAGGCCATAAATCGAGGATTCCTCAGCAAGAAAGAGGTTGGTAAGAAAACGAAGATGGCTGTATACCGCTCCACTTATGTCCCAGTCTTGACATATGGATGCGAGTCATGGGCAATGACTACAACCCACAAAAGCCAGATACAAACCTCAGACATGACGTATCTGAGGAAGGTGGTTGAAGTAACAAGAAGAGACATGGTCCGCAACCAGACGATACGTCAAGGCCTAAAATCCCACCCCCTGCAGACCCAAGTAAAACAGTCCCAAGTAAGATTGTTTGGCAATGTCTGCAGAATGTGAGAAGATCGGCTACCACAACAAGCATGCAAAACAAAGAGCCAGGGATCCAGACCCCCAGGACGACCCAGAGTCCGCTGGGAGGATAACATTAGACAATCTTTGAAGGACCGAGGACTAGAATGGAACCAGGCCAGGAGGAAGACAGCCGACAGGATAGTCTGGCGCTCTTTCTTCCAAACCTCTACACCTCACGGTAGAAGGGGAACGACTAAGTAAGTAAGTATAATACTTGCAACAGTTGGTATGATTGGTGAAGATGGAACCCAACAATATAACCAACAGTGACTCAGCAGAGTCCTGTCAACAGTCCTTATCAGGATTAATACAACCTACTTGAAAGTTACAGCACTTTTCAGAGCTGATTTGACCGGCAGAGGAAGTAAAGGTGACTAAATAATTGATGTATTCTATATTATATATGATATTATTGTAACTTTAGTAATGTATCTGCATACAGACACCTGTAACACTGACAAATGTAACAAAAATATGTGTCCATTACATACACATGCATATCTGATGATAACTGTTACGGGCCTCGGGACCCCAGTATGTTCTGGGTGCTTCGATGACTTCTAGTATTTGAGGATGACCAAGTTATTATATGCGTATTCAGTTTATAGAGTCAAAGTCCCTCGGGTTCTTATCACTTTTGTAGGATTCCGTAATACTGTTCGTTGGTATCGATAATGTCTGCTTTAACCCTTGTGATACATTATGTGCTGAACATGTTTCATATTAAATATTCGACCCTTGACTGACCTGTATTAGTCTCTTGTCTTATTGATTATATTGGCAGTGTGAGATGCAGCGTGTTAAGACATTAATCATCACTGGTCATGATCAGTTGAATATTAATAGCATTTAACTCAACTCCGAATACGACAGTTGATAAGACCGTGATTTTGACGACTCAAAATAATTAATTAGTAATTTCATACCATGAGCAGACACCAACTACATGGGAACAAAAGTCACATCACATTCATGTACGATCTGTAAGAGTTCTCATTATTTCATTAACACATGTTCAATAATCTCTATCTAGAGTTCTGGTTCAAGGTCAGTTCCTTTTAACGGCCAATGTCCTTTGGCATAAATTCAGAGGCTAACTAGACTTACTCCCGTCGCTAGTTTCTACAATAGCCTTTTGCACTAGACTTAACTATCCTGCTAGTTCTGCAATACACTTATTCTGCTAGGCTTACGTCCACTGCTAGTCGTCTAATATCCGTTACACTAGGCTTACGCTTGCCGCTAGCTGTACAATATCCATCTATACTAGTCTTACACTATTGCTAGTACCGTAATGTTCCTTTGGCATACCACGCCAGGCTAATCTGCCATAATTATGCAAACTGCGTTATTCATACGACGACTTACGTTTGGTTCAAGAAATACACTGCTCAATTGGCTTCCCAGCCACACAATTAATAAGTGGATATACCACACAATATAAGTGGCAATGGCCACACTTCTGAAACACACTGCCGTTCGGGTCAAAACCCACAAGTCGAATGACCTTACAAAGACATACGCGTCATGCATAGTGATATGCATACTACGTCATTAATATATATTCAATTGCGATGTTCCATGGTGCAGCAATCCGAGTTGGCCAAACTCAAATGCTTGCACACATGCAACAATCATCGACATCGGTCGCAGAGATATATCTCTATTCGATTGAGGTGTTCCATGATACAGCCATTCGGATCGTCGACAAATCCAAATGTCTGTAAGCATGAAACAATCCTCAACATCATCCCCCTCACTTCCAAACGTGACACTTGTGGCACGGATGATAGTGATGGAGAAGACGCCCGTCTCCCGAACATATCAATATTAGCACTACCTACTTATAACTATCATAATCATTAAGTAGACACATTAAATTTTATAACATTAATAATAGCACTTGTCAACATGGTGACTAAAGAGTTAATTCAATTTCTTCTCAGAGAAGTTACGCGATAAAAGATCTGCCAAGTTATTGTCTGATCCAGCAATAGGCAGAATCGTAAATGAAAATTCTTGAATCAACAAGTACCATCGGTGTATTCTAGCGTTACGCATTGTTCTAGCTGTTATGTAAGTAAGAGGACTATGGTCTGTCATAATGTAAAAGTGCGTGCCGATGAGATATCTTGACAGCTTCTCCAGGCACCAGACCATCGACAGGAGCTCACGTTCACCTGTCGCATACTTTTGTTCAGCCGGAGTCAGTTTCCTCGACACATAGAAACATGGATGGAGTGTTTCCTTGTAACATTGCAGCAAACAGCCACCCATGGAGTAACTCGAGGCATCTGATTGAAGTATGAATGGAATACGTATATTCGGTAATAACAAAATAGGTGCATTACTAAATAATTTCTTAATTGTTACTAAAGCGCTTTTGCAATCTTTGTCCCAACGTACCTTATTAGGACTACCTTTGGTCAACAGTGCGGACAAAGGTGTAGATAGTTGAGCGAAATGCGGGATGAACTTATGGTAATAGTTTATCAAGCCTAAAAGGCTTCTAACTTGTTTCTTAGTTGAAGGTTTAGAAATCTCTAGAATTCTTTTGACTGTATTGTCGTCAGGATACAGTTTGTGGTTACCTATGCGGTGACCAAGAAAAGAAATTTCCTGACAACCTATTTGGACCTTTGAAGGTCGCACAGTCAAACCATGCATACGTAACGTATGTAGAAAGGAAGTTAAACCATCAATATGGTCTTCCCACGAGTCATGAAATAGGCAGATGTCATCGATGTACGTGATGACATCTTTACGATCGCCAAGAAGGCGGCGCATCATGCGCACAAACGTCGCTGGCGCATTCACTAACCCAAAACACATATAATTCCATTGGTAGAGCCCAAATGGAGTTGTGAAAGCTATGTAAGGTTTGGCATTTTCGGCAAGAGGGATTTGCCAGTAGCCTTTAGAGAGATCTAGTTTGCTAAAGAAAGTAGCATTAGATAATTCTGACAAAAGATCATCTAAAAGAGGCATAGGCTCACCGTCTGTGATTGTAATTTTGTTCAATCGCCTAAAATCAATACAAATACGTAAAGAATCATCCTTCTTTTTAACTATCACCATTGGGAATGCATATGGTGATTCCGAAGGAGATATCACACCTAAACGTATCATCTCTTTTAACTCTTTCTCTACCCTATCTTTGTGGTGTAAAGATATAGGATAGGGTCTAAGTTTGATAGGTTTATAATCAGTAAGAGTAATATCATGGGATGTAAGCGATGTCTGACCTGGAAGGTAGGTGAGAACATCATTGAAAGAAATGAGAATATCCCAAACTTGATCTTGTTGTGACGAAGACAGTGAAGAAGAAATAGTCACGTCTTTCCAAGATTCCGATGATTGCAAAGAAGGTAGTTGGAATTGTAAAGGGATAGACGAAGTGGTATCTTCTTCATGAACAACTGCAAAAGAAGCAGTATGATGTGAAGAATCATCAATAGAGTTAATAACAGGAATTAATTCCTGTGGTCTTTCAACTGCTAATTTTAGCATGTTGACATGGAAGGTTTTGATTTTACCTCTAACGTTCACCGAGTAGTCAACACATGTGACTTGTTTGATAACATCAAATGGACCTTGCCATGATATCAGTAATTTGTTATCGTTATGAGGTAGCAACAACCAAACTTTTCCCCCTGGTTTGAAGGATCTTAATATTCTCTTTTGATTATGTAATAATCTTGATCGTTGAGTGGCTGATTTTATACTCTGGGATGCATACGTGCACGCATCGATGATTCGTTGTCGGAGATCAATAACTAACTCGTAGCTGTTTCGAGTGGCTGTATCAATTGATGCTCCAATCAACAAATCCTTGAGTATCATCATTGGTCCGCGAGGATTCGAACCATAAACCAATTCGAACGGAGACCATCCCGTGCTTTCGTGAGGCACTTCACGAAAAGCGAAGAGGGCCGCCGGCAGAAGCCGATCCCATTCACGAGGGCATTCTTCAGTTATCTTAGATAACATCTGTTTTAGAGTGCTATTGTAGCGCTCGCACACACCGTTTGATTGGGGCCTATACGCACTACAAAACGAGTGGTGAACAGATAACATGGATTCTAAATCCCTCATAATGTTGGAAGTAAATTGTGATCCTTGATCTGACAATATATCCTCCGGAAAACCGATTCGACAAAATATCGAAAATAATGCATCAGACACGGATGCAGTTGTGATGGTTTTCAATGGTATGGCCTCTGGCCAACGCGTGCAAAGATCTACGCAAGTTAAAATATAACGAAATCCATTATTTGAAACAATTGATAACGGACCCACTATATCTACTGCAATCTTTTTGAAAGGTCTTTCAGGCACGTCTGTAATCTGTAAGGGTGCCGTATGGAACCTGCCCTTACGTGCTATACCTTGGCATGTTGTACATGATTTGCAGTATAACTTTGTATCTTTATTAACCCCAGGCCAATAAAATTGTGACGTAACACGAAACAATGTTCTTTTGATCCCCATATGACCTGCCATAGGGGAGTCATGACCTGTTTGTAGGACCAATGGTCTGTATTCTTTAGGTACTATCACTTGATGTATAATTGTTTTGCCATCATCATAATATCTAGTGAGTATTGATTTCTTTATCTTGAACCATTGTTTAGCCCCTCTTGTGTATTTAATCGTTTTTTTGTTCTGCTCGGCTAAACAATCCTTGTAAAGTTGGGTCACTCTTCTGTTTTTCTGCAAAAACAGAAGGTGTAACAGTGCCAACTTGAGACATAATTGTATCTATTATAGGAAGAGGTGGTGTAGCCATGTCCGTAGCTAACTGTTGTGCTCTCGTTACAACAGCATTTGCCACCTGTGGGTGAGATTCAACCCACATTGCAATCTCCTCAGGAGTGCAATCTTTAACTCCTGGTATGTTTCCTATTATAATTTCAGTTATGGGTGCTCTCAAGCCGCAGGCATAGACAGTGCCTGTGTAAAAAGGAGTATCAATGTATACTCGTGCCACAGGGAAAGTTTCTATATTCCCACCAAATGTGACACACTTAACTGATTTGCCTGTAAAAGCAGAGGGCTCGATAAGCGAGTGCTTTATGCCTATCGTTGAGGACCCAGTGTCACGCAAAACTCTCACTACCTTACCATCCAATATTCCGGGATGAAATGTAAGATAACCGACATTTACACATGCCGACATTGTTGGCATACAATGACCACAATCAAGTGTAATTGTAGACTTTAATCTGTTTTTCGACTGACACTCATAACATGTATCATTCATTACCATACATGCGTTCGCATGATCATTATCATCATTACCTTTCTCCTTTTTGACACTGCAATTATTTGCATGTCTATGTTTATTTTTGTCTCTCGACGGAGATCTGGCATTACCTTTGTTATTATTGACTGACTTTTTATTGCTATAATAAAAATCAGTAGAGTCATCCTTCCTGGCATCTCTACCATAAGATGATCTCTGTTTATAGTATCCTTTTTGATGTGAACCATCATAATCCCTGCCTCTGTGATACCCACGATCATGAGGTGAATATCCTCTATAACCTCGTCGATATGAATTCGAAGGAGAGCGATGACGACGGAAGTTATAAAAACCTCTGTCGGATTGATAATAATCTGAACGACAACGTCCATCAAAGCTCTTCGATCGAGGTCTCTGATCATGGTGTGCCGCGCACACAGGCATAGGATCTCGAATAGTCGATCTATGAAGATCTTTATTCTGATGTGCGGTCTGATACTGTCTTCCGAGTTTTTCATACTCATCGATAGAATTAGGATGTCTTTCCTGTAAAAATGCTTCTAATTCAGTGCTGCATGCGGATAAAACTTTATCTCGCAGCATGAGATCTATAACACCTTCATATGTTTTATTTATACCAGATAGATCAATCCATCTGCTAAGGAAATGTTTAATAGATGCAATGAATTCACCAAAATCTGCATCCTTGCTTGGCTTAGCCGCATGAAAACGATCTCTGAATCCAGACTCAGTTAACTGGAAACGTCTTAGTAATACCTCTTTTACGACATCGAAATCGCTTCTGCTCTTTTCATCAAGACTCATGAAACATTTAAGTGAGTCACCAGTCAAAAAATCAAGTAAAAGACTGCTCCATCTTTCCTTGGGTATGTTCAGAGCTGTGACCTTGATGATGAATCTAGATATGAAAGAGTCAACACAATCGCGAGTTTGGTCAAAATGTGGCATTTTTAACTTAGGATAGAAAATATTTGTACCAGCCGCAGTCTTAGTCTGTTCAGACTGCACTTTAGCTAATTCTAAGGCTTTTTCTTTTTCTGCATGAAGTTTTAAAGCTTCCATTTCCATGGCATTTTTATGGGCTTGATCCAGTTGCATAAGTTCCATTCTCCTTAATTCCATTTCTTTATCTCGTTGTGCCATTCTCTCCTTCTCAAATTCTCTGTCTTTTTCTTGTTGAGCCATTTTATCCCTCTCGAATTCTCTGTCTTTTTCTTGTTGAGCTAATTCTTTTTCTTTCAATTCCCTCTCTTGGGTTAATTCAAACCTCCTAAGCTCATCAGCTCGTTTAGTCATTTCGCGCTGTTCCATTCTTTCCAGACGCGATAAATATTCATCATATTTCGTCTCTGCAAAACTTTGTAGTTCCGCTCCTGATTTTCCATAACTTTTTCCAATATCAATGAATTCCTGTAGTGTAGACATGATAATAGGTTTCTGAGTACCTTCAATAGTCTATAATCTACACCAGGTTTATAGAACTCAATATAATATGTACATGAATATATTAATCAATAACAAACAAGTTCCAAGAACATGTGACAAAGACAGTGAAAACAATCAAATGAGTTACAATGAAATGATTTTTCAGTTATACGACAACAATTTACACTTATAAAGTAAATAAAGAAGACTTATACTCAGTAATCAGTAAAAGAAAGAAAAGAATTTACATCACAAAAATATAACAAGTCAAGTCGTCTTAAACGAACGTGTAGACAAAGAAGTTTTAGATCACACACGAAAACAATTGTCAACAGTACTGAAATTAGGTTACGTAAATAAAGAGGACGTAATTCACTTGACGAAACTGCTAAGTACACACAATATGGTTATATTGAGAACTGAAGAAACATTTATATCCTGACTCAAAAGAAAAAATATAATCAGTCAGATCCTCAGTCAGCGAATATAAGCATGCAAATCTAATAGAAGTTAACATTCACTGAAGTTTTCCTGGGAAAATTCCAGTCAATATTAAACACGACGAATATACAAATATACGAATAAACATGAATGGGGAAACACAGATGATGAGTAGAAATGTAAGCAAAGTGACGATGAACTGTAGACCAAAGCTAATGCGAGGACAGTATGATAATGTTCAAGCGCCTAAGTAAAATCAAGAACTTATCTGTTTAGCTGTCCCTCTGAGAAATACATGAGTGCATGTAATTCTAATCCTAGTTCCGAACCGTGTCTTCAACAGCTGTAGTCCATTGATTGAAGACCTTGACCTTCGCAGTAGGGAACCGTTTGAAAGTCTTGCCTCGGTCTTCGAACGTAGTTTCTTCAATCGATCTGCGTCGCAGCTTCAGATGAATTTGATGAAGAGATACATTCTCCACTGGTTCAGGTTCTCGAGTGGAAAATTACCGTTCTATCTGCGTGAATCAGTCTCTTGTGGTGGAAGAAAATTCGGATTCTCTCAGGCAATGTTGTCTGCTAGCGGTGACGGCATCGATGTAGTGACGTCACTTTCTGACATGCGCATTTCAGTTGCCAGTTAGGCTTGAATGAATGATTTTGCCTTTAAACGTTCATCATCAATTTAGCTTTCTTCGATACTTGAAGGGGGGGATCCAGTATTCACGAAATCCAGACACTTTCTGACACCAGTATGTTACGGGCCTCGGGACCCCAGTATGTTCTGGGTGCTTCGATGACTTCTAGTATTTGAGGATGACCAAGTTATTATATGCGTATTCAGTTTATAGAGTCAAAGTCCCTCGGGTTCTTATCACTTTTGTAGGATTCCGTAATACTGTTCGTTGGTATCGATAATGTCTGCTTTAACCCTTGTGATACATTATGTGCTGAACATGTTTCATATTAAATATTCGACCCTTGACTGACCTGTATTAGTCTCTTGTCTTATTGATTATATTGGCAGTGTGAGATGCAGCGTGTTAAGACATTAATCATCACTGGTCATGATCAGTTGAATATTAACAGCATTTAACTCAACTCCGAATACGACAGTTGATAAGACCGTGATTTTGACGACTCAAAATATTTAATTAGTAATTTCATACCATGAGCAGACACCAACTACATGGGAACAAAAGTCACATCACATTCATGTACGATCTGTAAGAGTTCTCATTATTTCATTAACACATGTTCAATAATCTCTATCTAGAGTTCTGGTTCAAGGTCAGTTTCTTTTAACGGCCAATGTCCTTTGGCATAAATTCAGAGGCTAACTAGACTTACTCCCGTCGCTAGTTTCTACAATAGCCTTTTGCACTAGACTTAACTATCCTGCTAGTTCTGCAATACACTTATTCTGCTAGGCTTACGTCCACTGCTAGTCGTCTAATATCTGTTACACTAGGCTTACGCTTGCCGCTAGCTGTACAATATCCATCTATACTAGTCTTACACTATTGCTAGTACCGTAATGTTCCTTTGGCATACCACGCCAGGCTAATCTGCCATAATTATGCAAACTGCGTTATTCATACGACGACTTACGTTTGGTTCAAGAAATACACTGCTCAATTGGCTTCCCAGCCACACAATTAATAAGTGGATATACCACACAATATAAGTGGCAATGGCCACACTTCTGAAACACACTGCCGTTCGGGTCAAAACCCACAAGTCGAATGACCTTACAAAGACATACGCGTCATGCATAGTGATATGCATACTACGTCGTTAATATATATTCAATTGCGATGTTCCATGGTGCAGCAATCCGAGTTGGCCAAACTCAAATGCTTGCACACATGCAACAATCATCGACATCGGTCGCGGAGATATATCTCTATTCGATTGAGGTGTTCCATGATACAGCCATTCGGATCGTCGACAAATCCAAATGTCTGTAAGCATGAAACAATCCTCAACAATAACAACACCCACCTACACTAGGCTAGTGGAAACCCATAGGAAGAGGCTACCCACATGGTCTGTGTTGTTTCAGGTTTCATATTGTAGAAGTCAAAATCTGGAAGTGAGATTCATCAGTGTTATCCTGCAAGGAACACTACATTCAGGACCAATCCTATTTGCTGTCCATTATATTGCATTGGCAGTTCAGTAAAGACTCTACAGTGGTGTGTCAACATTTACTGGTTGAGGCATTGCTGCTTATCATTCCAGGACAATACCCTAAAGATAAGTGATAAACAGTCACAACCGGTTGAACACACCGAGTATCCAGAAGAATAATCAAATGATGAAAGACTTTTTGTGAACATTGGTCAGTGAGATAGACAGAATAACACAGAAACTTTTTGTGGTGTAAATTCAAATTCATTCTGAACAGAGAAAACGCTTATGGCCATCACCAGTACCGTTCCTGGAGAAAATCTACAGAGATATCAACAGCCTCAGGCTGACCACTGCTTGCTTTGAACTTATTCAAGTTGACGTCTGAGGGTGAACTTTGAACTTATTCAAGTTGACATCTGAATGTGAACGAAGTAGAAGAAATTCAATCTGTGAATATTTTGTGTATGTGTATAAATATATCATTTCATTTTACCGAGAAGAAAGAAGAAAATAAGTATAAATAAATTGATTAATTTTAATTGTAATTCTTGACTTTGTGAAGTTAATTCCATTTTGTTTATTGTGTGAAATTGTTCAAGTGGAATTACTTTATAATAGAGCATAGGGTAGTCGTACGACAAGCGAGGTAGATTCTTGATCTTCTCTTTACCACCTGGACAAGAGTTCTTAACAGTCTGACTACATCTTGTGCCATTTTTACACCTGTGCTCATTTCGGAGACTGGGGTATCTTTGGTAGTCCAGCACTCTTTTACTGGAACTACTATTAACTCACCACCATTTATCTCCCATCTCGTCATAATATGAAAAAAATTACGTTTTTTGTAACGTTTCTCATCTTAATTTGTGATACAACAGACATTTATTTAGTAGGTTATTTTATGACAGACATGCGCAGAACATAAGGATTGAAATGATAAGATAAGATCGCCATTATGAAACTGATTGAAGCAGACAAACCCCACTCGAGCAATGTGTGAAGAGGAGAAGCTCGCTTTGTACAGGACACACGCTGAGACAACCAGCTGATAGCATTACATGACAGTCATTGTTCGAGAACCCACTAAGGAAGATAAATAGGAAACAAATTTTTTTTTAAAACGAACTCACGCACGCACATTGAGAAGGCAATGGAACACAGGCACGAATGGGATAAAGAAAACACGGAACGACCTTGAACAGATAACATAGGGCAGGAAATCATGGTCAGTATGTACCGAAGACACGTGATCCACGGGGAGTTAAAAGGTAATAAAGTAGATGTTATGCCTGCACATTCGTCTTCAGGCAGTTTAAGACATAATAATGTATATGAATGCAATCATCATCATCATCATCATCTTATTTTTCGCCCCCTATGAAGCTAGTCCCTAAACACGGAACCTGAATTAAGCATTGACTTCATCTTACAGCAGTGGTGTCTGTGGGTGTCTGTGGGTGTCTGTGGCTGTCTGTGGCTATTTGTTTGACATGATCAAGTAGCCAGCTTCATGCACATTAGTCGACTTAAACGATATGCCAGAGGGTGCAGTTAGTCCTTTCTCTATCTTTCTTTGTATCACCAGAGACCTCAGCAACTACACGCGGCATAGGAATACAAATGCACCAAGGAAACTACCAGAAAGTACACTTAAGCCATATTTAAATCGATTGAAGTGGGTTTGATTTGAACGTGCGTCACTGTAATAATGTTCATTTACAACGAATACAGCAAATACCTCTTGTTACTAGTTAGGACAGCGATGCCCCGAAGCGTTGTGGTTCGATGCAATGAAAAAAAAACTGACATTCACAATAACATGAAGAACTTACGAATACAAGATAACGAATGGCGGTAAGCTGTCAAAAGACGAAGAATTACGTCACACAATTTATTCTATGGCACAGGGTGGTCCCAAATCGATATCAGTTTCTTGAATATTTACTCTGGACTTGCATTAAAAGAGTCTTCGTGCGTATCTATTAATAACTTAGTCTTCTGTTTCTTTTAGAGATTCGATACCCTGTTTAACCTGACCCAGGGTGAGGCCTTTCGGCTAAAATTGGGGATAATTCTCTCTCTCTTCCTCCCTCAATCTCATTTATACCGTGGGGGTGCGATGCCACTACGTGCTACTTTAACCCACAGAATATTAGTAACGTTACAATGAAATCAACGGTGTGTGTTCCGTGTTTTTTTTTTAATGTCTAACTATGATGGAAAAAATGCAATGCCCCTTTCCTTTCAATAAAAAAAAATAAGAATAAAGAAAATAAGAGAAAAAAAAATCAAAGCAGGTTTAGAAAACATTTTTTTTAGAAGCAGAGAATTGATTTCTTTAATAGTGACAGCTTGTAGAAGTGTAGACTTGAACAAACTGCTCAATTATCTATGTACGTCAAGAAACGTGTCAGGCTTATAATACTTCGTTATAATAATAATAGCCCCTTCAATCATAACTGACTATGGGAATGCGCCCCTGAGGTGACATCCATCAGCTGCTGATTTTCCAGGTGTTCCTTTCGACGTTTTCTCCTCTCTTCTGCTTGCCGTGAGAGCTTCTGTTCGCCCAATCTGAGATGACGCCGTAAAGAGCAACGCTACATGGTGCAGGTTCATCCACCAAGGTTGCTGGGTTTATGTTCAATGCCCTCATGTCTCTCTTGCACACATTTCTGAACCTCAGCTGTGGCCGTCTAACTGTTCTAAGGGGGTACTTGAATTACTCCGGCACCCGGGGTGGAACCTTCTTTTGGCACCCTCACAAAACACACAGAAAATATATTATGCTTACAAGTAGATTTTTTGAACAGCACTGAACTATCATAGTAGTTACAACGGCATCACCGTCCCGGCTGACACCCGGAGACCACCTCACCCCCCCTCCCCCTTCTTAGTAAGCCACTCACTGTACCTTATTAGCGCTGGTCTCTCGCGGCAAAAGTACCAGGTTCGAATCACAGTACTGACATGCTCCAGTCTACCCAGCTGTAAATGGGTACCTTACCAGAGCCACGAAGAAAAAGGCAGCGAGGAAGAGAACTAGTAACCCCACCTCTCGATGCTGGACCTAGTATGGTGAAGTCTCTAACACACTTCTACTCCCCTACGGCAATATCTGCTATAGGGCTACAGTTACCTGTTACCTGATTGTCCTCGCCTCATGTCCTCGCCTCAGCTCTGATGATGATGATGATGATGATGATATAATCCCTTTAGCTGTGAGCAGGTAGCTCTTGACAGCCCATTGCCTCTCTGACAAAGGTGCAAGTCTTCCTCAGTTGCTGTGATGATGTGTAGAGTGTATTGTGGATGGTTGGGTGCGATGGGAGTAGTTGGCGTCGCAGGTCTGTTAGTCTTGGGCACTGTAACAGTAGGTGTTCAACTGATTCCTCATGGTGGTGGCAGTGCCTACAGTTTGGTTCACGTAGTGGGTCTATTCTATTTAAATGTTTATTGACAGGGGCATGGCCTGTTCTCAGCTGGAAAATTAGACTCTGATCTCTTCTTTTCAGTTGTTTAACTGGATTTTGAGGGTTTGGTTTAGCTTGATGTTTGAAGAATAACCGCCCTGTCTGGGAGGAAGCCCATTGGTTTAGCCATTCTTCCCTATAATTGTTTCTCAGGATCTGTTGGCAGGTTTGCAGTGTGGTACTTGATGGGAACTGGGGCAGTGCTGCTCCTCTTTTGGATAGTTTGTCGGCTTTTTCATTTCCTGGGACTCCGACATGCCCTGGGATCCACTGGAGTGTAACTTCGACGCAATAGGAAGTGAACAGTTGGTCAATAAATCTACAGATGTTATTAATGTTAGGGGACATTTTGCTTTCTAGGGCTTGGAGTGCTGATTTTGAGTCTGAGAATATAACAATATCCTCAGGTGGAGTGATGCCACTTTCAAAGTCTGAGATTATCCGGCACAATGCTTTTTCTGGTGCTGTTATTTCTGCATCATAGCTGGAACAAATTTCTCCGCAAGGGCCAAAGATGCAAGGGTGGTCTTCTGGGTGCTGGTTGGGGTATTTTATCACTGCGCCATATCCAGCATTGATGGTAGCTTTAAATGCAGATCCATCTGTGTAGACATGGATGATGTCTTGTGGATATGAATCTATAGTTTCTAAAGCGATGGTTTTCAGTAGTGGTCCTAGAGTTTTTTGTCTGCTGAGGGGTCAGAGAGTTCAGTTCTTACTATGGGAGTAGTTGCCTGCCAACAAGGTGGTTCATTATTGACAGTTACCATCGGCTTTCTAACTGCTGGTAGGTGGTGTTTGATGCTAGCTTCTTTTGCATTTTTAAGAAAAGATGTCTTTTGTATTCTGTGTTTTTGGTGCCACTGCTCTGTCATTTTCCTATCCTCCTCCTTTGTGTCCATCTCAGATACCTTTCGTATGTTTCCACTGCTGAACGTTCTCTTCTTAGGTTTAAGGGTTCAATATTGGTGTTGATTTCGCATGCATCTGTCGGCGTTGTCTTCATGGCACCACTTATAAACCGTAGAGCGTGATTTTGGACTTTGTCTAGCTTTTGTAAGAGGCTTTTACTTGCAATAGTTTGGAGGGGAGCGAGTAGTCAATTACTGGGCGCACATATCCAGTATAGAGTTGGCGTAATGAGTGCTGGTCTGCTCCCCACCCACAGGAAGAAAGGTGCTTAATGAGCCTGAGTCTTGTGGATGCTTTCTCAATCAGCTTGTCTATGTGGGGTCTCATGGTAAGTCTACGGTCGAGCTCGACTCCAAGATATTTCTCTCCATTCATCCAGACCTCGATGTTGTTCTCATTAACTCTCTTGTTTAGACTGAACAGGCCATACACAGTTTTCTCTACATTGATTTCAAGTTTCCAAAACTGGCAGTATGCAGAGATGGTTGCCAGGTTTTTGTTCATATTTTTGGTGATGGTTTGGAGGTATTTTCCTTTTGTCCAGATGACTAGGTCATCAGCAAAAAGTGCTTTTTGGCAGGTGATTGACATCTGGGAGGTCATTTATAAATATAAGAAACAGTGTACAACTTAGTGCTGATCCCTGAGGCAGTCCTTCCTCCAGGTTCTTTGTTTTGATGTTGCTCCACTGAATGTTGTTTGGATTGTTCTGTTGTGGAAGAAACCCCTTTAACCATTTGTACATTCGCCCTGATATTCCCATTCTTCGCATTTTGAAGAGAGGCCTATCCCTCCAGACTCGATCATAGGCTTGTCTAAATCAATAATGTTGCAAGCACATTTCTTTTTTCTTGGAAGGCATCACCTATCTCTTGGGTGAATCGTATCAACTGATCCATTGTCTGTTTGTTTCATCTAAAAACTGACTGATTGGTGTTTAAGATCTTATTGCTTTCTAGCCACCAATATAGCCTTTCATTATCATCCTTTCAGTGATCTTGCCTAGTTTGGATGTCAAGGAGATCGGTCGATAGCTTTTTACTTCATTGGATGGTTTGTCCTTCTTAAGGACTGTGATGATATTGGCTTTTCTCCAGTCTGTTGGTAACTTGCCTTCTCTCCAGGTCTTGTTAATGAGGTCAAGGATGGTGGAGAGTTCATAATTTGAGAGGTTTGAGATCATCTCGTTAGTGAGCCGATCAGGTCCAGCAGCTTTTCCCTTTCTATGCATTTTTTTAGGCCATCTTGAGTTCTGAAAGAGTGAAGTTCTTTTCAAAGACCTCACAGCTAGCTGTTGGTTGTTCTCTCCCTCATTTTAGTGAGTGATCTGATAGCACTGTCAAGTCTCTTGCGTGGTTGTTTTTTGTTTACGTTAGCAAAGTGCTTATTGAAGGCTTCTGCTTTCTGTGCATCCCTTGTTAGTGGTGGTTCAGTGCTTGTAATGATGGGTTCAGGGTTTTTCTTTCTTTTAATTCCTGAGAGATTTGATATGAGGCACCATGCTTTCTTTCCGTCTTTCCGCAAGTTTAACTCTCCACATTTCTTAACCGAGGAAGTTGAGGGGAACTGCGGTAAGACGTGGAATACAATGGATGGGTTTGAAAAAAAATCGAAAAAAGGTGATTCGTCTTACGAGGACAAAAGACAAAGAAAATAGTCTACGTTACGGCCACAAGGCCTTCGTCAGGAAAGGAAAGAAAGTAAAGGCTAGATAGGACACATAAAAACTAAATAAAATAAAAACTGGGTACTTCCCTGAAGGCAAGAACCGAAATTCTATCAAAATCGATGTCTGTTGATGACCGCGTGGCTGAACAGAAAGCGATTTCCGCCGCCGGATGTACACAATGCATACTAAGAAACTAAAAAACGAAACCGGACAATAAACTACCCAACGTGATAAAAGTGGGGACTGGAAATAGAAGAGGACAGAATGAGTGGGAGATAAATAAATATGAAATAAAAAAATGTATATGGCATACAAATAGAAGAATAGGATAAGAGTGGAAAGAGTAAAATAGAGCAAGAGAGGAGAGGGACCTCAGACAAAGGTGTGAAAAGTGTTGAGACCGGCTGGTGTGAATCGCGCAATGTCATTTATACGATCATATGTAAACGTTGCTGCAAAACCTATATTGGCCAAACAGGCAAACGACTTGGGGACAGATTCAGCCAGCACTTAAATGACATCGCTCAGCAAAAGTCCACACCAGTTGCTATACACTTCAATGGTCCTGACCACCATGGTCCCATCGACATCCAGGTCACAGCGATCCGATCCTGCTCCTCTGACACTGCCAGCCGAGAACAGCTTGAGAACCGTCTTATCCACCGCATGGGGTGTCTAAAACCAGCCGGTCTCAACACTTTTCACACCTTTGTCTGAGGTCCCTCTCCTCTCTTGCTCTATTTGACTCTTTCCACTCTTATCCTATTCTTCTATTTGTATGCCATATACATTTTTTTTTTTTTTTTTTCATATTTATGTATCTCCCACTCATTCTGTCTTCTTCTTTTTCCAGTCCCCACTTTTTTCGTGTTGGGTGGTTTTTTGTCCGGTTTCGTTTTTTAGTTTCTTAGTATGCATTGTGTACATCCGGCGGCGGAAGTCGCTTTCTGTTCAGCCACGCGGTCATCAACAGACAGCGATTTTGATAGAATTTCGGTTCTTGCCTTCAGGGAAGTACCCAGTTTTTATTTTATTTAGTTTTTTATGTGTCCTATCTAGCCTTCACTTTCTTTCCTTTCCTGACGAAGGCCTTGTGGCCGTAACGTAGACTATTTTCTTTGTCTTTTGTCCTCGTAAGACGAATCACCTTTTTTCGATTTTTTTTCAAACCCATCCATCACATTTCTTAACCCATGTTTCTCTTTTTGCTTTTTTGCTCAGACGTTTAACTTTTGCAGTTAGGCGGTTATAATTTGCTTTGTTGGCGGGGGTTGGGTGTTTCTCAGCTTGCCGTCTTGCTTTTTTCCTCTCGTTTACAGCAGCCTCCAGTTCTGTACTCCAGCAAGGTTTAAACTTTCTCCTACATTCTCGTGGAATGGCTTCTTTAGCAGACTGCAGTAGTGCTGTAGTGATTTTACTATATACCTTGTCCTTTTGTCTAGCGTCATGTCGATGGCCTTGAATCATTTTCGTACTTGTTTCCTGAAGAAATATCAGTCTGCCTTTTTGTAGTTCCATGAGGTGATGTTATGCAATTTCTTTTTATTTCCCTGGTGTTTGTGATCTCAAGGAGGATGGGTCTGTGGTCACTTCCTATATCGTCGAGCACTCTAATTGAGCAATGTTGGTGAATATCTGCTGTTATTATAGTGAGATCCGGTCTGCTTTCTGTTTCACTGGCGTGGTGGAGCAGTGTCGGTGGAGTGTGAGCATTCTATAGTAGGATGAGTGTGGTAGTGTTAATGTGCTCTTCTATAGCTATTGCTATTGGGTTCCATGTCTTGTGTAGCCCCAAAGAGAGGTGAATGACCATTCATGTCACTTGCAGTGATCATTCTTCTCAAGTCTGTGGTCTGGAAAGGCTTCAGAGCAAGGTGTGTTTTTGGGGCGGTTGTAAAGTGTAATGATTTTCAATGGCTTTCCACCACTCCAGACTATCACTTCCTGTAGATCTGTTTCGTCATTGGTTTCAAGAGCAGAAACCTCAGCCTGTGTATCAATTCCGGATAAGTGTCACTAATCCTTGACATTTTATACACTTGCACTGGTACACTGTATAGCCTGTGATATGGAAGAGGTGTCCTTTTGGTAGCATTCTTCTTGGATAACTGCAACATGGATTTTTAGGTCCAGTAGAAGCTTGGTTAGTTCAAGTATTTTGTTTCGGATTCCTGATATGTTGAGTTGGAGGATGCGTAGTGAGTCTGTGTTACATATATTATTATTATTACTGTAGTATACTTTTCACTACCCTCCCCAGGTACCGAAGGGCAGCGCGGGCCTTGATAACCGAGGCGACACCCGAACTCGTATAGAGTCTGTTGTCTTAGAGGCATGTTCATGATTTCAGGGGGGGGGGGGGTATGGATGCATTTTTCAGTATCCCCGAAGGGAGGCAGTCCAGTGTATCAGTATCCCAGGATCGTCACGTCCTGCCAGAAAAATAGCATATACATCTGGGTCAGCTAATTCATCATTCTTCAGTCAGCTTTGCCAACCCTTCTGCAGTGATGGTATATCTGGCGTTCCCCGCCACCTAGGAGGCTGTCACAGAGGGACAAAGGTGCAATGTCCGCTGGCCTGCATCTCTTCGTCATCCATGGGATTATTGGATAGGAGACAAACAGCGAAGAATGAGGCAAGAAAGCATTTAACCCATGAAGTGGGGGTGGATTGGTGCAGACCAGAGCTTGTACCACTCGCCGGTGGGTTCTGCATCTACACCTATAGGGTTCCACCAACTCCACAGCCCTTTTGTCTGGCCCCTCACCAAGGACCTGTCCGGCTTGGGTGACCCTGCCAGGAGTAAAACTCCCGCCGGCATAGCTCCCAGGATCATTGAGGCACTCAAGCTCTCCAACCAACGGCAAGGTAGGCTTAGGTGTGGAGAGCTGATGGATTTTTTTTGTCACTTAATTGTTTACTCTGTGTTTAGTTGCTTCCTTCCTTAAGTCATTGTTATATAATTAATTATTCCTTGTTGTTTTTCCATAAGTGCCGCCGCCATACATCTCTTTATTTAGGAGAACTGCCACTGACCTTGACTTTGTTCAAACGTGTAATTCTCGGTAGTTTTGAGAATGGGAAAGAAAGAGTAAGACTGCTGCTCCCTCAATGTAAGAAGTCGCAAGTGGAAACTAATATGAGGTGGCGTATGAAGCTGCCAACCTCATCATGTGAAAAAAACTGCAATATAAACTACAGCTGCAAGCATGGATGCAGGCTTCACACAAGGGACCAGCTGCAAGCGCCTCCATGCTCCAGAAGGAGCAAACATGGAAATAATAACGATGAAGATGAAAGATAATGATGGTAATGATGAAGATTCATGGTGATGATGATGAGTATGTACCAACCGTGTGTTTGAACTCTGCTAAAGAAATCTTTATATACGATACGAACCAGGATAAATACAGATGGTCCTAAAAGGTTATGAAAGTTTTTTGGAGAATAACTATGCCCCTGTTTCTCAAGACTCAATTTTATTACAAATTTTTCATACGAGTATAATAAGCCTGAAGAGTTATATAATTCCACAGAAACAGATCTCGTGATGTCATAATTATTAAACAAATCGTAATACAACAACAGAATCCCTTGACATATGAACACACGTATATGGCTGGTCTTCCAACCCGCCATTTATACCACTCTGTCTGGTTGAATGCGGTATTTCGAATTATACTGCTTCTGCGCCATCACAATTTTTTGTTCCACATTCTTCACCGCATCCACTATTATCCTAAATAACAATTCAATGCATGAACATTCTAATCTTTAAAAGACAACGTTTATTATTAATTCTATTTCCGTAGAAAAATTCTAAAAATATCTCTCTCAACGAATTGTTTTTTTTATTCTGCTCAACAATGCAACAAGCAACAAAACATACAATGGAGCCCGTAGGAAAAAAAAAAAAAAAATCAAACAGCAAATGAAAAGACACAGAACAAACTAAGATGAGCAGAAAATACAAATTTTTATAGATTTTCAAAATAACGTGAAAATTGCCTGGGTTACACACTTTTTTCATACAACATTAATTCTGAATGTTTTTTCTAAATCTTGTCATGTCAATTTCTAGGCTGTATTTGTCACGCGTGAATAATTAAATTATTTCAAAATGTATTTTATAATAAGAAAATAAAATCAACTTTAACTAACCTGAAACATTTTCATGCAGAACAAAAGTGTATGCATGACCGAAGGCTAAAAGGGAAAAGATTGTATAATGAGCGTAGAGGTAAAGCATAATGGAGTACAGACGAGGAAATTTGGAATTTAGAGGAAGATTAGTGATCAAAATGAAGATGAGATGTCCAATAATAAAACCACTACAATAGCAATAAAATACGGTCATACTGCGACTTTAGACGTCCCAAGAACGAACGAATGAACGAGCGAACGAACGAACGAATGAAATCTTTATTTCATCTGGCACAGAAATAGGTTTTGTTGCCTTTTTTACAATCCTGCCCTGCAGTAATACAATTCTCAAAGTGTTTTTCAAATTAAAACATTCTAAATGCCTTCAATAGCAATAGTTAATTTTAAAATTCCCTTCAGTAATGTTAAAAAACACACTCACATACACAAACATACACATGCAAGAGAGAGAGAGAGAGAAGAGAGAAGAGAGAAGGAGAGAGAGGAGAGACAGGAAGAAGCAAAAAGCTATTTCATATTTAACATAAAAAGTTAAAGCTATAACATTTGAAAGTAAATACTCATGACAAGATTGTAGTAACTAAAACAGAGCGTTGCTGGTTACGAGCAAGTTCAAGGATGTCATTGACATGTCAATGTAAATATTTTTTTGCATGTAGTGTAATTTAGTTAGTTTGAAAGAATTAGGTAAAGTATTCCACGATAAAGCACCTGTGGAACTAAAGCATGAATTGTCACTAACCTCTCTATTAATACCTAATAATACGCAGCCACATCAACTTCTATATAAATCGACATGTTTCCGAATCTTGCACCAAGATTCCAAGAAATGGCGTAATAATTAACATTTGGTTGGAAACTTGTCAGCGGAACGTTACCACCAGTGTAAAATCTAGTGAACTAGATTTCTGAGCAGACGTCTACGGATAACTCATGTAGTGTAATCATTTGCTGCACGATGTGATTTCGATGATCCGAATATTAATATTTAGCAGAAAAAAACGTTACGCTTAAATTAAGCGAAAGATTATCTGGCTTAAAAGTATGAGATAGTGAAAAAAGCCACGGTTTTCCTCCTGTAAACACGCAGAGCTCTGTGGCTTTAAACATAAGACGCTCTGAAAAGTAACACATAACTGGGTGACCAATAATACCAAGTGTCTTTCAGATATGCATGAGCACTATGCATGTCACCAAATGGCTTATAATGTTCACATGAACAATCAATACGTAACCATAGCCTAGACAATTTCTTACATTCTTCAGGTAAAAGTTGCACTTAAATTTGGGTGCAACGTATGTAAATGCGTATTTTATGTACGTGGTATTACAAAAAAATAAAAACATACAAGGGGATTGACATAAGTCTTGGCCTGAACATGAAGGAGTCATAGGAGGAAGATGAAACTTGGCACATTTAAAGTTCCATCATATTTGCACTGAATGTGTGAAGTACGCATTTTGTTTCTTCAATGGTTTTTTCCCGCTACGGTGCACGGCGCAATGTACCTTATTGACCGATCTGCTGCTCCAAAGATTTGACAAAAACAATGGAAAAGAAGGAGGTCCAGAGCTGTGATAAAATTTCTGATGTTTCAGGGAAAAACACCTACAGAAATACACAGGGAGATGGAACCATGTTTTCGTGATTCTTGTCCTTCATATAAAAATTTTAGTTGCTTATCCTTTACAGGACGTGGCAATCAACCCCAGCTTTTATTGGCTGTTTGTGATTTTTCTAGGCAATTTTTTTCATTCAGTAGTTTGCCATTGCTTTCTGAACGGTACGGCGCTTATACCATTGTTAAAAATCCACACAAAGCGATCTGCTACCAAACCGCCTGCAGCAGGTTTCGAACCTGGTATATCTGGATTATGAAACTGCGTTCATATCCATTAGGCCACAGACGCCAAATATACGCCTTCATATACTTCGGTTAAGAAACTGGTGTCAACAGTTTAAGTGCGGCCGCTCAAATGTTGCTGATCTGCCAATGATTCTGGTAGACCAGCCTCAGAGTGCAACGATGAAAATGCAACAAGAGTGAAGAAAATCATTGACCAGGATCGAAAAATGACAGTTGTGGAGATAGCTAGTAGAGTAAAACTAAATGAAAGAACAGTTTATAGAATTTTACACAACAGACTGAACATGAGAAAAGTGTGTGCACGCTGGGTTCCGCGACTGTTGACACGTGAACAGAAGCAAACGAGGGTAAATTGCTGTCAACAGTTGCTCAAAGAGTGTCAGTCAAAAAATTTTTTGGAGACCATGGTGACAGTAGATGAGACTTGGGTACACCATTATGACCCCGAATCCAAAATTGCCAGACATGCAATGGAAAACCCGGGCTCCCCCAACACCTGTCAAGCCGAGAGAGCAGAAATCTGCAGGAAAAGTGATGCTGACTGTTTTTTTTTAGGACGGCAAAGGTGTCCTTTTGAAAGATCATCTGCCTTGTGGCTACACAGTTAAAGGACAGTACTATGCAGATCTTCTCACCAAACTAAGAAAGGTTGTGACCAGAAACGAGGGATAACGCGCACTCTAAATCTTCCTTTGCTTCAAGACAACGCGCCCTCTCACAAAGCACGGCTTGTGCAGCTAGCAGCCAACGATTTGAATATTGAAATTCTTCCACACCCACCATATTCTCCAGATTTGGCTTCATCAGACTTTTTTCTATTCCCAAATCTTAAAAAAAACAGCTAAAAGGAAATCATTTTGACAGCGATGAAGAGGTTATACTGGCATGTGATGACTGGTTTAGTTTGAAAAATAGGGTGTTCTACTCCCAAGGTCTTTTCAAGGTCAAGCAGAGATGGCAGAAGTGTGTCAATTCAGACGGTGGTGTCACAGTGACCGTTAATTTATTTTGCCATATGTTATAATTTTTAAATGTTCTGTTTTCCTAGACATTTTGTATTCTTTTTTTTAAAACATTTTTTCACCTTCTCAAACCACACCCGACGGTTGTTTTACGTTCTGGCTGACCTTCAGAAAATTCCAGCTGCGGTCAGCGTAGCGGTAACGTAATGTTATCTAAACGCACATGGGAGCCGCGCTGGTGTAATGGCTTCGGCGTTGTACTGGCGACCAGGTGTTCATGGTTCAAACCCGGGTGTCAGCGTTTGAAGAAATGTTTACGGCCGGAAATTTGACTGAATAGCCTGAACGGCTCCTGTGATAAACCCTCTGTGGATGGGAAGGAGCGAAGCTCCTGACCGGGTTGGAAGGAAAGTCCTCAGTTTCCCCAGCCTCGCAATGACATGTCATTGGGCCGAAGGGCTGAAAGCCCAACTGCCGCTGGATAAGGAAAAAAAAAAAAAAAAATCTAAACGCACCTGTGGTTCGTGACCAGAGAAACATTTCTGTTACGCCTAAAGCGTTTGAACGAGCGAAGAAGGTTTCTGTGTAGACACGGCTCGTTAGCAGGGATCAAATCTTCTGCGGTCGGTAAACGAGTTTGATCTGTTTCAGGGGGAGATAACAATTGCGGTCAGTCTGGGTTTTGCCCCTTAGACAAGGTAGAGCATAATATTATGCATTTCTCTATCTGGGGAACTTTCGCACGATTTCTGTTGTCTTTGATGTAGTCTCTAAGAGAAACCTCTGTCTTACTCTATATTACGCATCACGCCGATACATCTGTAGAAACAAGCCATGCCAGGTGTTTATTTGTAAACTATAAGAGTAGAAGGGGTTAATACAGACTAACACACTCGTGAATATATTCCTGGCCCGAGATGGACTATCATGAGATAAGGCAAACTTTAACACAGAACTAAAAGGTTAAGGCCTATCTCTAGTCATTTTTCGGGTTTCAGGGATAACCGAATCGCTAGAGCAGACTCCAGTCAGGCGAAGAACGTCATGTTTTCTCTTTCGATCTAGAGGGTTTTCTGAATACCGCTAGCGTCACGAGTCGTCAACCCCGTTCCTGAATCAAAAACCCCTTTTGTCAACGCCAAGTAAAGCTCACCAGTGCAACGAGCCAACGCTAAATCTGGAACCGCCTAATGCAGTAGTAGTTCTCTACTCGCCTATTGGATTACCAGTGAGGGCATTTCGGCTTCCAGAATATCAAAACCGCCCAGCATGTCTATAGCAGAATCTGATATCACCCGACTTTGTGTGCCTAAACGGGGCACTCAGCAAACCACAGCCAAACCAGTTTAAACAGGATTTACAGCCAAGCAAGCAATAGCGCCGGATAAGAGCGCCTGGGACTCCTTGTCCTCAAGTAACTTCGTCTGGTGTATTTCTGGATTTATGTAGAACTTCGCACGTACGAGCAGCCATCTATGGACATAGTTCCAGTTTTCCCTCACGCATTTAAGGTCACCAAAGCATAGCACCACCAAGGAAAGTTTTGTATTTCACTTCATTCACCTTGAAGGATATTTACTTGTAAGACACTTTTCTGGAGCTAGCGCCTTTGGTCCCACGAAAGAGGACGGACTGTCGCTCAGTTTGTTAATTTGGTCAGCAGAAGATATACGGCGTCTTCCAGCCACTCACGCAACTCGAGGTCACCAACGTTTAGCCCGACAAGGAAAGTTTGGTATTTCACTTCATTCATCTTGAAGGATATTTATCTGTAAGACACTTTCTGGAGCTAGCTTCTGGTCCCACGAAAGCGGACAGGCTGACACGCAGTTTATTCATTTGGTAAAACGGAGGTAAAGAGAGTCTTCCAGCCCACCTCGCGCAAGTAGGGAGGAGACACCAATGATAGCGCCTATACAGTGATTTTATTCAGGTTAATTCCATCACCCATGGAGGATATGTACGAAAAAACCACTTACTGGAGCTATTTCATCTGGTCCCGAAAGCGGACGGACTGACACTCGATTTATTTATCTCTCCGTGTTCTACAGGTTTTATGAGTGTTGTGGTGTGTGTGTTTGTGGGTGTGTATTTGCATTATTGTGGTTATTGATGACTATTGATGATTATTGATGTAATTTTATGCTGTGTATGATGAGATGCATTATTTTCATGCTTTTCTTCTTTAATAAAGTTTACACATTTATTAATGCGCTGTTCATGACCCTTCCATCCATAATTAACTTGTTTTAGCTCTTTACTATAATCTCTATGTTTGATAAGAGAAAAGAGTGAGAGCAGGAGGTGCTTTGACAGTAAAAGTGAGTTGAGGCTTGGAGAGAGAGATCATTTTGATAAATCTTCTTCCAGGTTGTCTCAAGTCCATCTCCTATTTACAACTTTCTGTGTGTGTAATCTATAACTCTGTCAGTCCACTATCCCTTGTCGATTTCACTACTATTGTCCAACTCGACAAATACTCTACACTTTACTCAACCACGACAGGTGGCTATATTGAAAAGGAATAAACACTACACAAAATTTCAGCTCTCTGTGACATGTCCTTCATGGTCAGGCCCAAGACTTATGTCAATCCCCTTGTACATATGTGAACGCTCGTTCACACATAATCGTAATCTTCATAAACATTTTATTTGTCGGTCCCTTTGGAGCATATAGTCACCACTGCAGCTGGTTTCACTGCGGGAAGCCGGAACCGAAGAATTCACGTGCTCTTGAAGTGATGGATTTTGTAGGAATTTATGTTACGTGATGAGATTGCCAGCCCTTTACACACACAACCCCACGATAGTCGCCTCTCACTACATACCTGAGGGAACAGTGGCTCTGTTTCGTTTTCGTTGTGGTGTGTTTGTGTGTGTTATGGGAACAACACGGAGTCGTTTTACCTGTGCTTTCTATATCATCTTTCACCTAATGCCTTGGAGTGTCTAGGGGCGTTTACATTTATGAATGTGTCAGAGCCACACCATTAAAATCGATGCTGTATAAAACTGTTTTATCGAGATAACCAGACACTCATTAATTCTGTATCCGTCAACTCCATGAGGAGGATTGGCCTCCAGGTAGTTCATGCTAGGTTCTGCTGTCCTGTACCATCCACTCAAATTATCTCCGTGTTGTCTTTATACTTTTCAAGTCTGTAGCCAACCCACTTCTCCGTTTTGTGTGTGTGTGGATGTCTATTTCTTTATCGTGGAAATTTCAGATTGAGGACTGGCTTGTAACGTTCTCTGTTAGATTTCTCAAAGTGTTTACTAACCAATGCAAACGTCGTTTCTTCACCAACTGGTTATATTTGAATTTGTCTGGTTCGTTCCATCCTGTCCATATTGGTGATCCTGTCTTATTCCTGTAATCCTTCTATTCTGAGCAGGAAAACATTGAACTTACTTGTTATTGCTCTCCCCGTTACAGAACTATGCTACAGGACGTTCTAGAAATCTGAATTGAAGATTCTTATTGTGTCTTGGTCTTGATTTCTTTTGATTCCATGTGCTGTATTTCTTAACGCAATGAAATCACTTTTTATTCTTATTTGATATAGCTGTTCCTTCAACTCTGTCTATACTAAATCTAGATGCTCAAGTTGTGTTTTTTCAGACATCACAGAATTCTGTTTTCGTTGTTAGATGTTTTTATTTCATGAACTAATCTGCTGGTTTCTATCACTATTCATATTTCTGCAGGTGTTCCTTTTTTTCCATAAGTACTTCTCCTCACGTCTTAACCCATAAACGTGTTTATCTGTTACCAGTGGTCTTTATTACCTGCGGCGTCATTAAGCTGCTCAAGTACATGGTACTTACTGGATATTGCGACAGTACATTTTCCACTTGATTTCTTGATTTGTTAGATATCCCGCATTAAACTTTTGTCTGTAGCTATGTGTTACTACATATCTTTTGAATTTTAATTGTAATTTGGCTAACAGAAGATGGTGATCTGTGGCCACATCTGCTCCTATAAATACTTTTGTGTCACAAAACTGAACTTAAGGCTTATATATAAATATTATCGATCTGCTAATAACACAGCCCTACAAAAAAAAAAAAAATTTGTTTGGTGCCAAACATTTTACTCTTGATTGTACATAAATGAGGCCTGCTCAATCCAAATATCACATTTACTTGTCTGTAGCAGCTCTAGTTTTTGAGATACAGACATTTTTGTATTTCATTAATACAGGGTGACCCCCCCCCCCCCCCCCCCCCCCCCCCAAAACAAAAAAAAAAAAAAAAAAAAAAACCGGCCCGCGCGCACAAACAGTGCGCGCGGGCCCGTTTTTGTTGGGTCACCCTGTATTATTACAATATTTTTTATATAAGGCTATGTAAAAAAAAAACTATTGCTGTCTAGTTCTTTACAAAAGAAAACTGGTTGTTTACTCTCAGTTTCAGTTTTCCAAGAATCTTCCCAGAATTGCCTTTTTTAGATTTTAAGCCACTGCATGCATGTTAGTATGCTACTTATTTTATTACACTTCTAACAGAGAATGGCATTATCTTCAAGAAGAGCATGTTTTATTTCACCGCATTTATTTTGTTATATTTGTGGAGAGTACACTTTCAAAGAAGAACATAGGAAGCATATTACTGCTTTTGTGAAAAAGGCATACTTTGCTTACTTTAAAGTAAAACTAGGTGACCAGGACAAGTCTTGGGCTCCTCATATTGTTTGCAAAACATGTGTTAAACACCTGCGACAGTGGACTTGTGGGAAAAGAAAATATTTAAAATTTGGAATTCCAATGGTTTGGAGAGAGCCCAAGAACCACTATGATGACTGTTATTTCTGTGTTGTGAATATTAAGGGAATTAATGGAAAAAAAAATACAAAAAGTGGAAATATCCAGATTTCGATTCTGCTAGGCGACCTGTTCCACACGGAGATGACATACCAATTCCAACTTTCAGTCAGATTTCGGATTCCCTGCTAGAAGATGAGACAGCAATGGCATGTGGAACGACAAGTGACAGTGATAGTGATTTCGAAGATGATTTTTCAGATGCTCAACGCTTCGACCAGCTTGAACTAAATGATCTAATCCGAGATCTATATCTCTCCAAGGAATCTTCAGAACTTTTGGCTTCAAGATTGAAAGAAAAAAAAAAATTACTGACTGCTGAAACAAAGGTTACATTTTATCGCAGCAGAGAGCAAGGTTTTATTCCATTTTTTTGTAAAGGAAACAACCTTGTGTTTTGCACTAATGTAGGAGGTCTTGTTAACAAAATGGGTGTAAGTTATACACCAGATGAGTAGCTACTTTTCATTGACAGCTCTAAAAGAAGTTTGAAGGGTGTTCTCTTACACAATGGTAACAAATATGGCTCAATTCCAATTGCTCATTCTACTACAATGAAGGAGGAGTATGCTACAATAAGCACAGTTCCGGAAAAATTGAAGTATTTAGAATATAACTGGATGGTTTGTGTAGATCTTAAAATGATGAACTTCTTGCTTGGCCAGCAAATGGAATTCACTAAATATCCATGCTTTATATGTTTGTGGGATAGCAGGGCAAAAGATATGCACTGGACAAAGAAACAGTGGCCGTTGAGGGATGAATTTAAAGTTGGAGAAAAAAATATTGTCAATAAGCCTCTCATTGATCGAAAAAGAGTTCTACTGCCACCATTACATATAAAGCTTGGCTTGGTGAAGCAATTTGTTAAGGCACTGAACAAAGATGGTACCTGTTTTAATTACTTATGCAGAAAGTTTCCAGAATTGAGCATAGACAAACTTAAAGCTGGAATTTTTTATGGACCTCAAATTAGAAAGTTAATAAACGATCCAAATTTTATTGATTCCATGAACAAAACAGAGTCCACGGCCTGTTCATCGTTTGTTTTAGTTGTGCAAAACTTTCTGGGTAACTTTAAAGCAGACAATTATTCTGAATTAGTTGGAAACATGCTGTCAAGTTTTTGTGAACTTGGATGCAACATGAGCATAAAATTGCACTACCTCCATAACCATTTACATTTATTTCCGGAGAATCTTGGCGACTTTAGTGAGGAGCAAGGTGAAAGATTTCACCAAGATATAAAAACAATGGAAGAGAGATACCAGGGACTTTGGGAGCCCACATGATGGCAGATTACTGTTGGACCCTTAAGCGTGACTGTCCGGGCATATCACATTCCAGGAAGTCCCCGAAAAGATCCTTTTTGCGTGTTGACTAAACAAGTGCTAGTGATAAAGTTTTATTACATTTTTGGTAATATATGCACAGTAATTACATATAATATGAATGCAGACTAAAGTCAAAATGCCACTGATAGCACCTAACTCTAGGATTGTACATAACAATTGCCTTACTAATATGGTCATTCTTAGTTATCTCAAAAACTAGAGTTGATAGAAAAAAATCTGATTACATTTTTGGAATCAGCAACCCAAAATTACCCAAGAACAGCTATAAAATTTAAGGCACCAAAATGTGTGTATACCGGTGTAATCTAACAATTTAGAAGTGTTTCGCTGTACCTAAAGAATAACTTGCTCATTCATCATTAACTGTTTAGGAAATAAGTTACCTGAGAAAATCTTCTTAACTACCATATTCTGCAAATTAAGCCGTCTGATAAACAGTAACGCCCTAAACAGCTCAGGTATCAGAATTTGCTTGATGTATCCTATTACGTGAAGTGGATATATAGAAGATTGGGGAAAGAGAATAATAATTATAATATTTATAATATATTATAATAATATTAACACGGTGGGGAGACAGAGAAATCAACAAATAAAGAGGACATAAAAAAAACCTAGGAATAAAATGGAAATTAATGAAAAAGATCAAAATTAGACAGTAAAAAAAAAAAAAAAAAAAAAAAAAAAAAAAAAACCAAAATAAATTCTGGCCACATGAAGAGACATAACACTTTGCTGTAGACTACAATGGAAGGCAGAGTTGAAGGAAAACGTGCAAGAAGAAGTCATAGCTATAAGTAGGAAGATAACATCCAGAGATAGACAGGAAATAGTCTATCAGAGTGCACCATCAAGACAAGAGACAGTAGACGTTGGAGATCCATGGCAGCCGACCTTCGATGTTGAGCTGATGATGGTGATGATTCTATTATGTAATACTCCTTTTTCAACCCAGTATCTCATCTTTCTTTTCCTGCTTTATATTGTAGTCGTCTCGAACTCGCAGGCTGCCCTCTCGGCAATAGAAAACTGGAAAACGAACTCAATCAATACTATCCAGAAGGTTCAAGAAATATGTCACAAAATTATGAACTTGTATGGAACAGAAATCTATTCGCAATGGGTACCTGGCCACATAGACATCACATTTAATGAAGTAACTGATAAACTGGCAAAGAATGGAGCCCACCCATTGAGTATGCTAACAATAATACATATAATAAAAACCAACTGTAAAGGAGATTGGCTGAACACGTGGGCACAAGCTAAAACAGGAAGACGACTCTTCAGACACCTAACAACCAAAATAAGGAAGATGCAATCAATCATATTGAACGAGAATATCCTACCAAAATCTTCAGATTGAAAACAGGTCACTCCACACTAAGTGACCATGGAAATAGAATATGCTAATATATATATATATATATATATATATATATATATATATATATAATATATAATATATATATATAACAAAAGCTAGACACTGTCCAAAACCGTTAGAGGCAGTAGAAAACTATCTACTACTATGCTCTACACTCCAGGGAATGAGACAACGTCTCCTACAACACAACCCATCCACAGACAATACACGTTACAGCAGCCAAAAGCAGCTTATACGAACTGTGCAGTACCACATAATGGCATCAAGGTCACCAAGAGCTGACGCTCAGTGACAGTGGATCAAAGTCAAGTCAAGTCAAGTCCTGCCTTTTAAACATTTTGTGTGGATACTGTCCACACTCGAATCAATGACAGCCAAGTCGGATATTTCCATTTTTGCGTCGTATCATTTTTATGCATTTAACTTAGTTCTCACTTTCTCTCTCATCTGTTTTAGGTTGTTTGTCGCTGACGACCATGCGACCACAACGTGGCCAATTCTTTGCCCCTGTATAGCTAGACGCATTACAATATTTTCGTTGACTCCGCCTTATAATCTCAAGCAATACGATTAAAAATAAGCCAATAATATCTTCTTAACACGCACCTAAAAACCATCAGCGGAGAGAAGCTAACCGATAAAGGTAAGCAGATGGAGAGGTGGGTCGAGCACTACTCTGAGCTTTACGCTAGAGACAATACCGTTATGCCTGCAGCCCTTGATGCTGTCAATAGTCTGCCAACTATGGAGGAGCTGGATGCCGAACCAACATTAGAGGAACTCAGCAAGGCCATTGATAGCTTGGCCTCTGGCAAAGCACCAGACAGTGATGGGATTCCTCCTGATTTAATCAAATGCTGTAAGAGCACGCTATTACATCCCCTGCATAGGATGCTGTGCCAGTGCTGGGAAGAGACAACTATTCCTCAAGACATGCGAGATGCCAAGATTGTAACACTGTATAAAAATAAAGGAGACAGAAGTGATTGCAATAACTACAGAGGCATCTCTCTTCTTAGTATTGTTGGTAAGGTTTTTGCCAAAGTCATCTTAATGCGACTACACAAGTTAGCTGAGCGCATATATCCAGAGGCACAGTGTGGATTCCGAGCTGGCAGATCAACAACAGACATGATCTTCTCTCTCCGCCAGCTTCAGGAAAAATCAAGAGAGCAGAAAAGACCATTATATATCGCCTTTATAGACCTCACAAAAGCATTCGACCTGGTTAGTAGGGATGGACTCTTTAAAATCCTCCTGAAAATAGGCTGCCCTTCTAAAATGTTGGAAATGATAAAGTCATTCCATGACGACATGAAGGGAACAGTCCAATATGCTGGAAGCACGTCACAGCCCTTTGATATACGAAGTGGCGTTAAACAAGGCTGTGTTCTGGCTCCGACCCTCTTCGGAATCTTCTTTGCCTCACTCTTGAAACATGCATTCAGAGATGCAACTGAAGGAATATGCCTTCACACTAGGTCAGATGGCCGTCTGTTTAATCTTTCAAGGCTGAAGGCAAAAACAAAAATCAGAAGGGTCACTATAAGAGACTTGTTGTTCGCTGATGATGCTGCAGTCGTCACTCAAAGCCAACAGGAGCTTCAGAGCTTGATGAATGGCTTCACTAAAGCATGCAAGGACTTTGGCCTCACAATAAGTCTAAAGAAAACGAATGTGCTGAGTCAGGATGTTGGTGCTGCACCAGTTATCACTATCGATAACTATGAATTGGCAGTGGTGCACCACTTCACATACCTAGGGTCTACCATCAATGACAAACTCTCACTGGATACAGAAATCGACAGCCGCATTGGCAAAGCTGCAGCTACCTTTGCCCGCCTCACATCGCGTGTTTGGGGAAACTCTAAACTCACAATGAAGACCAAAGCTGCGGTATATAATGCCTGCGTCACCAGCACACTCCTATATGGCAGCGAGACCTGGACGACCTATGCTAAGCAAGAAAGAAGGCTCAATACCTTCCATTTACGGTGTCTACGCCGCATCCTCGGCATCTCGTGGAAAGATAAAGTGACAAATGTCGAGGTGTTGTCACGTGCTGGCCTTCAAAGTATGTATACGCTGCTTAGACAGCGCAGACTTCGCTGGCTTGGCCACGTTCGCCGCATGGAAGATGGTCGCATCCCAAAAGATATCTTCTACGGACAATTAGCAGATGGCAAGAGAACAGTTGGGCGACCACAGCTGAGGTTCAAAGATGTGTGCAAGAGAGATATGAGGGCACTGGACATGGATCCAGCAACATGGGAGGATGAAGCTGCCGATCGCACTAAGTGGCGATGCTATTTACGGCGCCACCTTAGATTGGGCGAAAAGAGACTCACACAACAAGCGGAGGAGAGGAGAAAACGTCGAAAGGAGCATCAGGAAAATAAGCAGCTGAGGGCTGTCACCTCAGGGGCGCATTCCCATAGTCAGTTATGACTGAAGGGGCTATTATTATTATAACACGCACCTAAGATCCGGTAACTCTGAATGATTGTGACATACCGCTGATTACAGATTAACCAACAAAAAAGCTGTGATTTGCAAGTGCTGAGACAACGTGAAATATAGAAGGCGCTAAATGTCAATAGTACAGTGCCTATTGCGGTGTCATTTTTGAAACGCTAGTGAAAAAGATATAAAACTAGCAAGTCATCCGTCATAAAATGGCGGGGAAAAAATTTAAGTGCGGATGCGTTTTTTGTTTTAATATTTGTAGCCGTTTATTTTTTGCGACACGAAAGCATAACGCCGGAAACACGTTAACGGTTACCGGTTCAACTTTAGGATTTAGGGTTAGGTTTAGAATGCAGAGGGAGAAAGCTACTCAGTAACGTTAACCTCAATTTCCAAATAAACCTTGTCTTTCTCCGTATAATTATTTAAGGGCTTATCAACTTGGGCGACTAAATTCATGTGTTGGAGGTAAATTTTGCAAGGAAATCTGTGTAATACGAATGGGAAACAATCCCAAATTGTCCCGAGAAGCTGATGTGAATATGCCTAACACACTGACAACTGCATAATGAAAAGACTGTAAGGCATGCGTGTTCTTTTAATGGGTATTTAGTTTAGCTTTCACATTGCAATGTGCACCCTTGTGGGTTCCAGTCAGGGGCAACTCTGGCTAAGCTTGATTTTTCTCTTGTGAGTGTATGTCCTATACATCCCCACTTTCTTACCTTAATTTCTGTTTGCATTGGCTGGTGCCCGCATCCTTTCCTTAGCTCTATATTTGTTATTACATCTGGCCATCTTATACGGAGGATCCGTCGGAGACATCTGTTTACAAATATCTGTAGTTTGGAGGTGATACTCTTTGAGACATGCCATGTCTCTGAGCCATACAGCAAGACTGACTTTGCATTTGAGTTAAAGATTTTAATTTTGTTCTCCCTGGATATAGCTGAGGAGTTCCATTTTGGTCGAAGGGCATTAAAAGCGCATCTGGCGCATCGGTTCTCCCTCCTTTGTCAATGTTACTCACTAGAAATGTAAAGCTTTCTACTTCAATAACTTCACCATTGATCTTCATCGAGTCCATCTGCCTATTGTTTATCCTCATTTCCTTTGTTTTATTTACATTTATGTGTAGTCCCATCTTTGCCGCTGTGGTGAAGTGGGATGTTATAAATATTTATAGGGGACTTAGTGTACTGACTGAGATCAGCTGTGAAGGTATCTATATCTAATAAGAGTAGTGTATTATAGATAACCTTACTTGCTGCCACATATATGTATATCTCAGTCAGAATTATTCTGGAATAGTGTGATGACTACGTTATGTGTCTAGGGTATGTGTATGATGAAGTGTAAGTCACAACAACAGACAGATAAACAATTTAATTTAATCCATTACTCTTGACAACACTGTGACACTCACATACATATAACACTCTATGAGAATATCTTAAGGAGTCAATGATAACTTTTCAAATAACAATATGTATTCATTGTTATCATAAAGGTATATGTGTCCTGATTCAAATACAAAGGAACCAGGAATCACAATCAATTTAAATTACAAGTATATGTACAGACTTTATCAATATGAATATTGTAGTGACATATATTATTAAAAATATCCTATGTGTGTCAGTTGTGTAGTGGTAATATGAGGTAATACTGGTTTTGTTTTGTTCAAGCTCTGTTGGTATTTGTCATCATGACTTCAATAGTTTGTCTTTTGGGACTAGTATTGGAGATGTTCTCAGTTCCTGATATTAAGACAATTAAATTCCCCTCTGAATGTTATTTTTACAAAGTCATTTCAAGATGAGGGGACATAATGTTGAGCTCAGCTGGCCAAATCAGCTTATCTTGCGTGATGGCGGCAGGAAGGGACTCCTCTGCTCGAATTCTCCCCTGAGCTCTGGAGACACCTCACTGATAGCTAAAAAGACCAAGGAGTATGCTGTCCGACTCTGGATTCAGCAAAGCTCTGACCAGGTGCTGCTCAGTACCATCAAGACCACGGTCCCTGTAAACAAGAAGGATGTACCTTCTACTTCATAACTAACTTATACTCTCTTTTTACACTGATCACAATACATCACAAACATTGAGTTCAGAGCGTTAGGCCAACTGTCAGCTTCATCTGAAATACTTTTATACCAGTATTTACCCCTTAATGGTTACCACGCCTCTGCACTTCCAGCATTATTTCTTTCTAGTCAATCATCCAGGTGTCAGTGTACTATTTGGCCATTCCATGCCGTTTTACTTCCCTCCGACACCCTCTGTTCAGGCTGGAGCATTATTGGCTTTATCTCCTGTTTGCCACTGAACTACACATATATATACAGGCATAAATTAACAATTCACATTCAATTTTCATTAAAAGATACTGAATGGTTCAAGCTTACCACAATTCATAGAATAAACACAGATACGTTGATTAGCAATGAATTCTGGCACATTTACTGGCACAAATTCCCATCTGCTTATGTTCCAGGCTTTTATTTAGCAAAATATGAGCTGGCTTCAACGCACTGTTGCTTTATCAAGCTTATTTAAACAAGTGGTTTCGAACTAACGCTCCTAAGTGATTATATCAGCGAGTCTGGCCAATCGAGCCACGTTTCGACAAGTGTTTGAAAAATGTTACCTTCCTACGTCTCCCTAACAACCAAGATAGTATTTATAGCCCGACCAATCGTGGTTAGTCTTTCATTTGTTGCGCTCCAATCAATTTGGAGTTTACATGGTAGGCTATTTCTGTAACGTAAGGTTTTTTTCAAACACGTTATAAAAAAATTTTATGAGCAGAAATGATTCCATGTTGTCAGGCATCCCCACTATTTTATTTTGGTTATAATTTATTAATTCCTGGACTATTTGCGTAACGTTTTACATATTCTTTGTCAGCAAGCCCTAAGGAACCCAAATATCCAAATTTAAAAGAGCTACGTGGCTGCGTTCAAAATATGCAATTCCTTCTACCTCCTGTTTCGAAGATGTGCTGTCTGGGTACTGTACTGTTTTCAAACGTAAACCCATATAATGTTATCTTTCCTAATAAGCGTTTTTTATGATTTTAAAACCTAACTCTGGGAAGGGTAGTGAATTTATCACTGTTCGTCCGAAAAAGTTAGTGCTTGTAGCCTAACACGCGTGATAGTATTAATTGTGTATCGCGTTACGCTTGTTGGGGGTGGCATTAATAGCGAGACGCGTGTTTAATTTTGCATGCGTTCCTGATTTTATTCGCCCCTCTCTCTTTCTATTTGAGTCCATCTGTTCGTTCGTTTTGGTAACGCAGTATAATTAATGTTAGGATTAATTTAGGTCATTACGCAGTCTGCCTCTCAATGTTTTTCCAAGAAATACAGCACACGTTTCATTGAAGAAAGCGGGTATAATACAGTAAGCTTTTACTATCAACGTGAAAGCGTTACAATTTGCAGACGAAGCAGAAAACAAGGGGGATTTCGAGTACCTTCTTTGTGACAGCACTGTTATTTTACCATTGCTCTTTTCTTTATTAATTTTATTTGTTAGGCTTCATATTTACCTAATAATTTATATATGTGGATTAGAATATTCCACGACAGCCGCCCCTGTCACCAATCTATCTGTTCTCTGCTGCATATCCCGCCGTCCATGTGACAGATGGCACAAATCATCTGCAGAGTCAAGATCCTCCAGCTGTTTGTTGAACGTCCACTGCACTGCTGCCCTCTCTCCCTCTGCCGTTTGTCTCAAAACCCAGTCTATGACCATGAGAAAAACCGCGATAACAGACATCCATGTTCCACCCCTCCGTGCACCGTGAAGGGCTCCGACAGTCTTCCCCTGTGCACCACTTTGCATGAGGCCTCCCCGCAGAAACCCGGATGATTTCAATGAATTTACCTGGAACTCCACAATGTTCCAGGACCTTTCATTTCACAGTACGGTCTATACAATCGAAAGCCCTTTCGAAGTCCACAAAATTTATATATAAGTGAGTCTGCCATTCGTTCGACCGTTCTATGATGATTCTGAGTGTTGCTATCCAGTCTGCACATGCTCTTCCCGCACGTTCTCCTCTGAGTCTGTCATCCACCGCCTTCCCAACACTGTCTAACAAAACTCTAGTCAAAACTTTTCCAGCCACTGATAGCAGTGTTATACTCCTCCAGTTGCCACATACAGTCAAGTTTCCTTTCTTTGGCAGCTTGATAATGTGGCCTTCCTTTCAGCTCCTTTGCCTTAACCGTTTCTTATTGCACTTTGTTCGCTCTCATTGACCAAGGTTATCTTATCATATCTTCACTCCCTACGGATACCTGACAGATGGACCAGTTTTGCAGCCACGTCAACATGGTTGTTTCTTTAATCGTAAACAGACGGAGTAAGAGTCTACACACAGCGACATTCTTATTGTTAACCCAGACTTTTTGTCGGGGAAGACAGATAACAACGTTCGATTATTGAACATGGATGGAAGAGATTGCAATGAAACCACGCTGTCTCAGTTTTCTAATATGGATACCAGATGGTACTTGGAGATAAGGTGTTAGTTACAAACATGACGTGCCCAAATACACGGCCAATTTCACTGGGATCTCGGAAGATAGCCATCATGTTAAAGATTAAGGCACGTAAAGTGATTTAACACTTCTGGCAGATTGGCTTCGTTGTAATAATCAACTACGAGAAAGTAACGTCCTAGAGGAGATTATCAGCGATATTTCTGCTGTAATGTAGTGAGTTGTTAAACACGATAAGTAAGAATGGAAGTCGCAAAACCTTATATGGTCATGGAGTTTGAAAATACCATGTAAACGGCAATATCTTATGTTGTTATGTAGTAATGTTCTACATGACAAGGTGGTGGAAAAACCCTTCCCAATATCAGATGCCATGATGATGGTTAGTTTGGCATGAAAACATTAAGATAGACTGCTCCTGATTGGATCTCTTGTCAACGAAGCATCATGGGTATGTGGGCGAAAATTTCGCTTATAACATACAGCTTTGTAAGACTAATTCAGTGACTTCTAATTATGTCAAGGAGAAATCATAGACAGTCAGGAACACAGAATATTAGTTAAAACCCCAATATCGGAGAGGCCCAAGGACTAGAAGCGAATTCTAAGATTAGAAATGAGAATTCCAGAGTCATCACTTTGCGGCACCTTAAGTTCTCGTATCCTACTTCAAGGGCACCCGGTTATAAACCTAACACACCTGAAATTATACATCATCTTAAACAGTTGCCCAACAATATTTGGACCGTTCCTATGCAAAAAGTCTCGAGTTCGCCCGATAATCGGGGTAAGTTGTAATATGTATATTTTATTATTTTATATTTTCATTTTGACATGTATAGTTTGCTTGTGGATGTACAGTTGCATATGAGACTGGCAGCCTCATCACTGTAAATAACTGATACATGCACCACCACTGCAAAAGCTGGAGACTGTGTCGTGGGGCTTTCCTTACATGAAACCAACAGCAGAGGTGGCTCCAGGCTCCATAGACAGCAGGGAAAAGATGATGATATCATGGTGTACATATTTATTATACACGCACTTTAGTAAACTTCTCACTTACTCACCCACCCAATCACTCACTCGCTCACACACACACACATATATCCATTGCCGTCTTCCACTGTCCAGAAGCACTTTCATCTGACTCAATGGGGTTAAAATTACCGCCCAGGAGGGGTAAAAAATCTGAGGAAGATGAAGTGGTGGATGGAAGAGGAGGTCGCCTGATGATCATATAAGGAGACCCAATACTCAAAAGAGGCATTTGTTTCCCTCTTAATTTGTGCTACTAGTTGCTAGCAGTCGACGCTAGACACCAGCATCAAACGGGTCTTGAAGGCGCTTGACGACCTTTGTAGTTGCCCCAGCTTTACTGCACGGGACATGCTATATCCACCAGATTTGACTATTGAAGAGGTTCCTGTAGGAACCAACAGCGACTGAAGCAGACGCAAACCTGTTTTTATTTTTTAAGGTGATGGGAGGAGAGCGTGCTAGTATCAGCTGAACATCACTGCCTCTGCTCGTCCACCATCTTGATCCACCCTGTTAAACCTAATTGTCGAAAGAACGAACGAACGAATGAACTTTATTTTCAAAGGGTTAAGAATTGGGCGCAGGCCCGTCTAACATTCTACCCTTCCACTCTCATTTATCTTGCATTCTATATTCTTTCATTCCCGTATGTTACTGTAAGAATTAATTTAAAGGCGTGCAACATTATAAAAGTAATATAGCAGCATAAATTGACAGTATGCAATCATAATGAAAATTAAGCATGTTTTTTTTTAACAATTAAGAAAGTAATTGAAGAAAAAACAACAAAAGAAGGAAAAATAATCCAAAATATTCATACAGTGAATCAAACAATAATTCGAATATAATCAGATTAGGGTAGCATGGAATCAGAACTCATGAAGTATTTGAACAGTCTGCTATTGAATGAGTTGAGACCTGGTGTGTGTTTCTTTGCTCACCTGAACTCAAAGCAGAATCAGATGTTGGTTATAATTAGAGTATTTAATATTATTTTATTTTCTTTGTGTATTATATTCAGATTACTGTTGTCCCTTGCAATCGATTGCTATTGATGGTGTCAATTTATATTAGAATTTGTTGTTTTAAAGTCGTGTATTTTTGTTACTTCATTCTTTTTCTTTATATTATGAATAATCAGTATTTTTTTAAATGCGTGGTTCCTTTTTTTAATGGTGTGTTCGTTTTTGTTTATTAATTATTATTGGTTTGAGCTGTTTTTCTAATATATTACTATTGTTATTATTATTACTAATATTGTCAGTTATTTCGCGTACGTGGAGAGGAGCATTTTGTATCCTCAACCAGTGAAGATGTGACGAGGAGCCACCAGGAAAGGAGGATTTCAGGCACCTCAAATCCTGTGTATCGGAGTTGGGGACTTCCAGATGCTGGGGTCTAGAGGCCCCTAGCATTCGATTTGTGACCAAGGAGACAGCTGGTTGTTTTGAAACTTGACCCTTGTGTCAGTCCCAGATCCCCGTACGGAGCTTGAAATATCGACCTTATGACACCAATTGACTGTCATTCGTTTTAATCTTCCATACTTCTACCATTTCTTGTAATTTAAAAAAAAACTGATTTGTGCTATCAATTCTTTTCTTTATAGACGCCAACCGACCCCACCACGGCAGCTAAGTACCATAACCAGCCAATGGACACTTAAAATTGTGTTTTCTAATACAAATATCCACTTACAATTTAGATCGTCCAATCAGGAAAATATCAGTGCTTCAGTTTTTATAAACAACTTTATTTTTGTTTACATTGTTAACTCATAAGTTATTATTTAACCTGTTTATCTGTAGCTATAAATCTAATGAGGGAATTGTATGTCTGCACCCGTATGATTCATATTATTTTAAATACATAATCATAAAGATATATTAAATTAATAATTGCTGAATCACCTTCAGCTGAAGACTCGGAAATATGAGTCAATATATTTGTCGTGGTTGAGTTAGAGTGTAGAGTATTTGTCGAGTTGGACAACTGTAGTGAAATCGACAAGGGATAGTGGACTGACAGAGTTATAGATTACACACACAGAAAGGTGTAAATAGGAGATGGACTTGAGACAACCTGGAAGAAGATTTATTCAAATGATCTCTCTCTCCAGGCCTCAACTCACTTTTTACTGTCTAAGCATCTCCTGCTCTCACTCTTTTCTCTTATCAAACATAGAGATTCTAGTAAAGAGCTAAAAATACAAATATGGATGGAAAGGTCGTGAACAGCGTATTAATAAAGGTGTAAACTTTATTAAAGAAGAAAAAGCATGGAATTAATGCATATCATCACAACAACATAAAATTAATTCAATAATCATCAATAACCAAAATATGCAAAATACACCAACAACCACACACACAGATCACCATTCATAAAACCTGTAGAACACAGAGAGATGAAATAACTGAGTGTCAGCCCGTCCGTTTTCGGGACCATATGAAATAGTCCAGACAGTGTGTTACTTGTAGATCCTTCGTGAGGGACTATGCCTACAAAACTGTCCTTGTTGGTACTATCATTGGTGATTCCTCCCTACTGGCGCGAGGTGGGCTGGAAGACTCTATTTACCTTCTGTTTACCAAAATGAATAAACTGCGTGGCAGTCCGTCCGTTTTCGGGGACCAGATGAAATAGTCCGGACAGTGTGTTACTTGTAGATCCTTCGTGAGGGACTATGCCTACAAAACTGTCCTTGTTGGTACTATCATTGGTGACTCCCCCCTGCTGGCGCGAGGTGGGCTGGGGGACGCTGTTTATCTCCTGCAGACCAACTGAATGAACTTAGCGACAGCCTGTCCGCTTTCGGGGACCAAGGGAAAAGCTCCAGTACGTGGTTTTTTCGTATATATCCTCCATCGGTGATGGAATTAACCTGAATAAAATCACTGTATAGGCGCTATCGTTGGTGACTCCCCCTACTGGCGCGAGTGGGGCTGGAACTCTGTCCATAGATGGCTGCTCATACGTGCGAAGTTCTACATAGACCCAGAAATAAACCATGGGACGAAGTCACTTGAGGACAATTGATCCCAAGGCGTGCTTATCCGGCGCTAGAATTGGCTTTAAATCCGGTTTTGGCTGGTTGACTGTGGCTTGGCTGAGTGCCCCGTTTAGGCACAAAAAGGCGGGTGATATGGAATTCTGCTATAGGCATGCTGGGGGGTTTTGATATTCTGGAAGCCGCAATGCTCTGGCTGGTAATCCAAGAGGCGAGTAGAGAACTCTACTGCATTTGGTGATTCCAGATTTAGCGTTGGCTCCGTTGCACTGCGTGAGCTTAACTTGGCGTTGACAAAAGGGGTTTTGATTCAGGAACGGGGTGTGACACTCGTGGGGCTAGATATCCTCAGAATCCCTCTAGACGAAGAGACGGTGACATTCTTCGTCTGACTGGAAACTAGACTAGCAATTCGGTATCCCCTGAAACTGAGACCCAAAAAGAGACACCCTTTTACTTCAAGCAAATAATAAATCACACTAACTTTATACAGAAAGTTTCGCTCCACTATGGGATTAAATTTATTGTAGTTATTGCTATGATAGTTTAGGGCTGTCTTTAACCATGTCTCCTGTTCCTTAAAAATATCAATTATCAACACGCGCCCGCATAGACTTAATATCTTTTGCACACCCAGGTACCTGTCAGTAACTGTTCTGACAGCAACAATCTACTCCTCTTCTCCCAATCTCAACATACAGGAAACCTAACCTGTGGTTACAGTTAAACGAATATGCTTATTCATCTTACAACATTAAGTGAATTTACATAAACAGATTACAGCATTTGAAATTACACAGATAAATCATATGTCCCTTTTGGGGAAACAAACTATTAATATCCCACAAATGAATACATAGAAAATGCAATGTTCTTGCTATAAAAATCCAGTTGTGACTGCACATAAGATATAATTATATCTATGCCTGGTGACTGCTTTCAGTGAAAGTTATAGACTAGTGCCTAGCCACTCAAGTAAGCATAAAATGATTCTCCCTTGCCACTAAAAATATATATCAAAAAGGAATAAGTGACTATCTCCTATAATCCAGAATTATTACCTGCATCTCACTATTCAGTTTTTAAGTGAACAATCCACACCTGACATTATCTTACAGAAATGACAGTTAATTTAGCCTATTATCTGTTATTGTAAGTTTAACATTTAACCCATGATAAACCGTAACAGTTTAAGCACCACTTAATAGGCCGTAGACAGCGCTACCTTATCACTGAATAAAATTACTAGGAGAAATCCTCAAAAATGAATTCACTTTCCTAACAGATATATATATATATATATAAAACTAACATGAATATATCATATAATAGTTATAAGAGTTGTTTACTCACCCCGAGAAAATGCCAAGAAATAGGCAAAAAACATTTAGTTCTGTGTTAATGTTTGCCTTATTTCCATAATGGTCTATCTCGGGCCAGGAAATTCACGAATGTCTTTGTCTATTAAAACCAGTCTACTCTTATAGATCACAAATAAACACCTGGCATGCATATTTCTACAGAAGTTCGGCGAAAGACGTAATCTAATAAGACCGAGGTTTCTCTTAGAGACTACATCAAAGACAACAGAAATTGTGCGAAAGTTCCCCAGGTAGAGAAATGCATAATATTATGAGAGCTCTAACTGCGTTCTGAAGCCAAACACAGAGACTGACCGCGATTGTTATCTCCCCCTGAAACAGATCACACTCGTTACCCAGGCCTCAAAGGGTACTAGCCGCTCGTGATCAAACGTTTTAAAGCGACCAGATAAATTCCCCTGTTAGGACCACAGAGGGTACTCGCCGCTAACGAACCGTTTCTTTCACAGAAACCGTCTTTGGCTCGTTCTAACACTTTAAGCGTAACAGACGTTCTTCTGATCAGACCAGGTGTGCTGACGTAACATTATCGTTCGCTGACCGCTGCAGGCTCGAACGTAAACAACCTCGGGTGGGGTTTGAGAAGGAGAAAACAATCGGGCCACACAGGTAGCAAAGCAAAGAGAAACAAAATGTATAGGAAAACAGAACATTAAAGAGTAATAACATTGAGACGAGATGGAAAAATAAATTAAGTCACTGTCTACGTGACAAGTTGCCCCCTTTTTTAATGTGCGTGAAACACGGACTAAATGACAGTAATTTATCTTTTCCATAGACGTCCATTACATGTCATTGAACATCTCATAATCATAATACAAATTCGTTTCCAACTTCTGTCAGTACTTAGCTATTGAGAGGATTGGTTACTATCATCCGAATGAACACCCTCCCTTGGTACAAATGCAAGCTAGTAACTGACTATCGGTAGCTTCTTATCTCAGATTAAAGAGCTACTCCTGAAAAAAAATTAACCCTTAAAAAAAAAAATTTTCTGACTTTTACAACAATAGTCGTCAGATTTGTCAACCAAAAACTCAGCAGTGATACCATCAACCTTTACCAGCTGTCTCATGTGTAGCATGAACAATAAATGTAACTAAAAATTTATGAATGCTGTGGAGAAAAAACGCTGTTCCGACTTCCTCCAAAAGAATAGTTCGATATGTCTAGGGGAAAGAAATTCCTATAATCTGCCGAACACTAAACTCTAAGAATCAGAATAGAATCTTGTGAGAGATTCATCCTCGGATCGAGCACATATTAAATGTCGTACTAGATGGGTTCTAGAATCTCGGACGGGCTCCCATTTAGTCGTGGTTGAGTTAGAGTGTAGAGTATTTGTCGAGTTGGACAACTGTAGTGAAATCGACAAGGGATAGTGGACTGACAGAGTTATAGATTACACACACAGAAAGGTGTAAATAGGAGATGGACTTGAGACAACCTGGAAGAAGATTTATTCAAATGATCTCTCTCTCCAGGCCTCAACTCACTTTTTACTGTCTAAGCATCTCCTGCTCTCACTCTTTTCTCTTATCAAACATAGAGATTCTAGTAAAGAGCTAAAAAATACAAATATGGATGGAAAGGTCGTGAACAGCGTATTAATAAAGGTGTAAACTTTATTAAAGAAGAAAAAGCATGGAATTAATGCATATCATCACAACAACATAAAATTACATCAATAATCATCAATAACCAAAATATGCAAAATACACCAACAACCACACACACAGATCACCATTCATAAAACCTGTAGAACACAGAGAGATGAAATAACTGAGTGTCAGCCCGTCCGTTTTCGGGACCATATGAAATAGTCCAGACAGTGTGTTACTTGTAGATCCTTCGTGAGGGACTATGCCTACAAAACTGTCCTTGTTGGTACTATCATTGGTGATTCCTCCCTACTGGCGCGAGGTGGGCTGGAAGACTCTATTTACCTTCTGTTTACCAAAATGAATAAACTGCGTGGCAGTCCGTCCGTTTTCGGGGACCAGATGAAATAGTCCGGACAGTGTGTTACTTGTAGATCCTTCGTGAGGGACTATGCCTACAAAACTGTCCTTGTTGGTACTATCATTGGTGACTCCCCCCTACTGGCGCGAGGTGGGCTGGGGGACGCTGTTTATCTCCTGCAGACCAACTGAATGAACTTAGCGACAGCCTGTCCGCTTTCGGGGACCAAGGGAAAAGCTCCAGTACGTGGTTTTTTCGTATATATCCTCCATCGGTGATGGAATTAACCTGAATAAAATCACTGTATAGGCGCTATCGTTGGTGACTCCCCCTACTGGCGCGAGTGGGGCTGGAACTCTGTCCATAGATGGCTGCTCATACGTGCGAAGTTCTACATAGACCCAGAAATAAACCATGGGACGAAGTCACTTGAGGACAATTGATCCCAAGGCGTGCTTATCCGGCGCTAGAATTGGCTTTAAATCCGGTTTTGGCTGGTTGACTGTGGCTTGGCTGAGTGCCCCGTTTAGGCACACAAAGTCGGGTGATATGGAATTCTGCTATAGGCATGCTGGGGGGTTTTGATATTCTGGAAGCCGCAATGCTCTGGCTGGTAATCCAAGAGGCGAGTAGAGAACTCTACTGCATTTGGTGATTCCAGATTTAGCGTTGGCTCCGTTGCACTGCGTGAGCTTAACTTGGCGTTGACAAAAGGGGTTTTGATTCAGGAACGGGGTGTGACACTCGTGGGGCTAGATATCCTCAGAATCCCTCTAGACGAAGAGACGGTGACATTCTTCGTCTGACTGGAAACTAGACTAGCAATTCGGTATCCCCTGAAACTGAGACCCAAAAAGAGACACCCTTTTACTTCAAGCAAATAATAAATCACACTAACTTTATACAGAAAGTTTCGCTCCACTATGGGATTAAATTTATTGTAGTTATTGCTATGATAGTTTAGGGCTGTCTTTAACCATGTCTCCTGTTCCTTAAAAATATCAATTATCAACACGCGCCCGCATAGACTTAATATCTTTTGCACACCCAGGTACCTGTCAGTAACTGTTCTGACAGCAACAATCTACTCCTCTTCTCCCAATCTCAACATACAGGAAACCTAACCTGTGGTTACAGTTAAACGAATATGCTTATTCATCTTACAACATTAAGTGAATTTACATAAACAGATTACAGCATTTGAAATTACACAGATAAATCATATGTCCCTTTTGGGGAAACAAACTATTAATATCCCACAAATGAATACATAGAAAATGCAATGTTCTTGCTATAAAAATCCAGTTGTGACTGCACATAAGATATAATTATATCTATGCCTGGTGACTGCTTTCAGTGAAAGTTATAGACTAGTGCCTAGCCACTCAAGTAAGCATAAAATGATTCTCCCTTGCCACTAAAAATATATATCAAAAAGGAATAAGTGACTATCTCCTATAATCCAGAATTATTACCTGCATCTCACTATTCAGTTTTTAAGTGAACAATCCACACCTGACATTATCTTACAGAAATGACAGTTAATTTAGCCTATTATCTGTTATTGTAAGTTTAACATTTAACCCATGATAAACCGTAACAGTTTAAGCACCACTTAATAGGCCGTAGACAGCGCTACCTTATCACTGAATAAAATTACTAGGAGAAATCCTCAAAAATGAATTCACTTTCCTAACAGATATATATATATATATAAAACTAACATGAATATATCATATAATAGTTATAAGAGTTGTTTACTCACCCCGAGAAAATGCCAAGAAATAGGCAAAAAACATTTAGTTCTGTGTTAATGTTTGCCTTATTTCCATAATGGTCCATCTCGGGCCAGGAAATTCACGAATGTCTTTGTCTATTAAAACCAGTCTACTCTTATAGATCACAAATAAACACCTGGCATGCATATTTCTACAGAAGTTCGGCGAAAGACGTAATCTAATAAGACGGAGGTTTCTCTTAGAGACTACATCAAAGACAACAGAAATTGTGCGAAAGTTCCCCAGGTAGAGAAATGCATAATATTATGAGAGCTCTAACTGCGTTCTGAAGCCAAACACAGAGACTGACCGCGATTGTTATCTCCCCCTGAAACAGATCACACTCGTTACCCAGGCCTCAAAGGGTACTAGCCGCTCGTGATCAAACGTTTTAAAGCGACCAGATAAATTCCCCTGTTAGGACCACAGAGGGTACTCGCCGCTAACGAACCGTTTCTTTCACAGAAACCGTCTTTGGCTCGTTCTAACACTTTAAGCGTAACAGACGTTCTTCTGATCAGGCCAGGTGTGCTGACGTAACATTATCGTTCGCTGACCGCTGCAGGCTCGAACGTAAACAACCTCGGGTGGGGTTTGAGAAGGAGAAAACAATCGGGCCACACAGGTAGCAAAGCAAAGAGAAACAAAATGTATAGGAAAACAGAACATTAAAGAGAAAAATAAATTAAGTCACCGAGATGGAAAAATAAATTAAGTCACTGTCTACGTGACAATATTTCCTCACAGAAAGGGGCGGGAAGATAATAAATTCACGAATGCTTAGATGATCTCAGTTGTTATGCTTTCTTTTCTTTAAAATCCTGTGACGCTCCCAAAAGTAGAAGCATCATTCTTCTATTGATATCTCTGCCAAGAATAATCTTGAGCGAAGGATGATACCTTGGAAGACCCTCATTTTAATAATCGAAGTTTGGGCATTATTGGACCTCTACGGCGGAGCAGGGGAGACAATACATTCACACATTGGTTACATAATTTCATGAACAAAGATATAAATGTGTCGATAGGATCTATGTGTAGACTGACGGAACAATTGTGGCCTAATTATAATCTGTAGCGGAAGTCAATAATGGTAATCATTTAAGAATACTCCGATGGTAGTTTTTGTCATGGACATAATCAATTTTTATCTTGTTCGAACGAGACGCTTCCTGTTCAGCAGAAAAACATCATCATTTTTACTATTATTTGCGCACTTAACCCCTGTAATTAACGGGGGGAGGGGGGGCGGGGAGGAGGGTGGGGGCCCTCAGGCGAAGAAAGAATAGTGATTACTACTCCTTTAGGCATGTCATATGATATATCGACCGAAAGGTGCAGATATCACAGCTTAGGAGTAAACAGACATAACGCAACCACCGTCCTTTTCGGGGCGAACGAAGAAGAAGAATATGATGCAATTAATATAAGGCTGCGTATGGGACCTGGCAACCTCATCACCACAAAAACTGCTACACAAACCAATATTGCAAGAGCAAATAAATGCCTTTTTAAAATGTCAAACAAACGTCAACTTTCTGCATTTTGGGTGCATTTATTTTCAGTTTCAGGCAGATAAATAATTGTTTTCTTTTATGCCTCTCTATAAATCTAGAAATCAAGAAGAGAAAAGGAATGGCCAAAGCTACATTCAACAACATGAAACATATACTGACATCCAAACAGTTATCTCACAAATTAAAACTGAGAATCATAAAGTGTTATATATATTCTGCATTTCTGTATGGTGCAGAAACATGGACGATGAATAAGCAATTGGAAGAAAGAATTGAGGCTCTTGAAATGTGGATATATAGAAGAATGGGGCGTATCTCATGGAAAGAGATGAAAACAAATAAGGAGGTCCTAGAAAATCTAGGTATGAAAAGAGAACTAATGAGGGAGGTCAAAGTTCGGCAGCTAAAATACTTTGGCCACATAAAAAGGCATAACACCTTTCAGAAGACCATAACAGAAGGGAGAGTTGAAGGCAAACGTGCAAGGGGAAGACAGCGCTATAAGTGGGAAGATAACATCAAAAGATGGACAGGAAAGAGTCTATCAGAGTGCACCACCAAGACAAGAGACAGAAGACGTTGGAGATCCATTACAGCCAACCTTCGTTGTGGAGATGGCAACTGATGATGATGATGATGATAAATCTAGATTTTATCTTTAACGCGGACACAAGCTAACAAACAAATGTTGCTTGATATTGATATAAAGCACATCTAAGAATGTTTTGTATCAGCCGCAACAAAAAAAAAAAAAACACACACACACACAAAACAATTATAACAACTCAACATTTCGTTGCAACGACAACAGCAGAATAAAAACTGCCCCGACAGATTTAATGAAGATCCCCGAAAGTGAACTCTGGTGCCAGATAAGAATGCCAAGCGCTAACGACGGCTTCATTTCGTTGTCATGACAGCCGAGGAAAGGCTTGCAAGCACTGATTCTGGATAATACTCTTACAGGGCGGATAAGGAGAATTTATGTGCAGTACAATACGGAGACAGAATGAATAATGGGATACTTCTGTTTTTTTCCCTCCAAATTACAATGAATATGAGTTGAATGAAGAAATAGCTGTGGAGGAGAAAGTGAGTTATTCTGTATGCAGAGACTGAATATATACGAGGAACGGTATTTGTGAATGGTATAGATCAGGGGTAGGCAACCCAGGAGGTGTAGTGATCTACTTTTAAAACAATAAGTTGTATAAAGATCTACCTTGGTAAAATGCTGTCTGTTCTAAGGACTCATAGTATCTGGAATGTGGAATAAGTCTAGTCTATATGTAACGTTTTGCTGATGATATCGATCTTATAGCTGGAACAGAATCAGAACTTCAAGACCTTACCTCTAGACTGGAGAAAGTGACAAGAACGTATGGGATGGAAATTAATATAGAAAAAAGCAAGATATTGGTGAATAGCCATAAGAAACATGTTCCGACCAACATTACGTTAAATAGGCAAACGTTAGAAGAAGTTAACACCTTTAAATATCTCGGGTCCACTATATGTAGTGATGGAAGATCAATTAAAGAAACCAAGACAGGACTTGAGATGGCCTCAGCTGCCATGACAAGGCTGAATGTGATCTAGAAAAGTAAGATCAGTTTTCCTGTGAAGATCAAATTATACAAATCACTTGTATCATCTATTCTCTTGTATGGGTGTGAGGGCTGGACAGTTACTGCAGATACGGAGCGAAGGATTCAGGCTTTCGAGTATAAATGTTATAGAAGAATTTTGCGCATTTGCTATAAAGAGCACAAAACAAATGTCTATGTTAGAGACCAAAAAAAAAAAAAAAAAAAACGTATGCAAGCCACCAAGAACCACTTTTGTCAGTATACAGATCGACCAGTTGCCAACCTCTCGTATAGAGAGATGCAGACGAAAGCACAAATGAGTTATATCTCGTATATGCAGATGCACTCACAGCTGCTAATGTGACATTTTTGGCTCAAGAACTAAAACGTAAAGTAAGATAATGTTTTTGGTTTTGGTTTTAAAGACAATCTTCACTGCACACGGACGATTCCATTAATGCTCCAATCTCCCTTAGATCACACAAGGAGGGTCTCAGCACAGTGCACGAACTCTGTAGCACCGGCGAGGATCCAAGGTGTGTGTACAGGAATCACACATTCTACACACATTTTTGTGGGCGGTAGGTGTTTTCTAATTATGTAAATTTTGCCAGGGCAGCGGCCATATGGGCCTACTCTTTATGATTTCCAGCTGCCGAGGTATTTTTAACGTGCGCAACTTGCACACGGGACCTCCTATTTTTTTTGTCCTTATTTGAAAAGGTTAGGCATCTGATCTCATTACCCATGAGATCGGGGGGCGGGGGGAGGGGGGGGGGGGGGCGTCTGGAAAAAATACGTCACATGATGATATATATATATATATATATATATATATATATATATATATATATATATATATATATATATATATATATATATATATATATATATATATATATATATATATATATATATATATATATATATATATACGAGGGGCGTTCAGAAAGTAATGCACCACATCGTTTTTCTCAGGAGCTGTTTATTCAAAAAGCATGAAATTTATACACAATATACATGGATATGTCATGTAAACATCGGTATTATTCAACATAATCCCCATCAACTTGTACGGCTTTATGCCAGCGCGAAACAAGTGCATGTATTCCTAGCCCGTACCAGATTTTGTCTTGATTATGTAGCCATTTCTTCGCTGCATGAATCACTCCTTCATCATCTTCAAACCTTGTCCCACGGAGTGCATCTTTAAGTGGACCAAACAGATGAAAATCAGAGGGTACCAAATCGGGAATATAGGGTGGATGGGGTAGTACAGTCCAACCCAATTTGGTGATTGCTTCCCGTGTTGCCAGACTTGTGTGAGGTCGCGCATTGTCGTGAAGGAGAAGCAGTCTGCTGGATTCTTGTGCGGCCGAACTCTGCGAAAACGTTGATTCAGTTTTTTCAATGTCTTAATGTAAGCTTGCGAATTGATTGTCTCTCCTCTTGGCATAACGTCCACAAGAATCACACCTTTAATGTCCCAAAAGACAGTGATCATGACCTTTCCAGCTGAAGGAATTGTCTTGAATTTCTTTCTTCTTGGTGATTGCGGATGATGCCACTCCATTGACTGTCTTTTTGTCTCAGGTTCAAAATGATGTGCCCATGTTTCGTCACCTGTAACGATCTTAGCCAAAAAGGTCTCTCCATCAGCATTGAAACGCTCCAACAATTCAGAAGAAATTGCTTTCCTTTGCAATCGGTGGTCATTTGTGAGACTTCGAGGAACCCATTTTGTGCAAACCTTAGAAAATCCAAGAGTTTGTATAACTGCATTTGCACTACCAATGCTGACTGACAGCTGTAAGGCCAATTGTTGAGTAGTGATTCGCCTATCAGTAAGAATAATGCCCTCAGCGCATTTCAACATTTTTGCGTTGGTGGCAGTGGCAGGACGTCCACAGCGCGGCCAATCAAGCAGCTCCGTATCTCCACTTCCTGATTCTTTGATTCTATGAACCCAGCGACTGACTGTACTCCTGTCATCTGCAAAACTTCCATACACATCACATAGACGCTTGTGAATGTTCACAACAGTTTCCTTCTCTGCAACGAGAAATTCTATCACAATTCGCTGCTTATAACGCAAGTTGCTAACACGCTCCATTTCAACGGTTTAGGGCAGCCGCATTATTTGGCCGGTTCCGGTGTAATTTGGTGCACACAATTGGCACATGGCATATTTGAAGTGTGCAAATTTTCATGTTTCTATCTTCACTATTAGCTGAGAAAAACGATGTGGTGCATTACTTTCTGAACGCCCTTCGTATATATATATATATATATATATATATATATATACGCGCGCGCGCGCGTGCGTGCGTGTTTGTGTGTGTGTCAGAACTGTTCCATTTCAACTGATGCTGCATTCTGCAGTTTCTGTATCTTCCAGACGACCATTACTTACTTCTGGCTTCTTGCTATTTAGGATAAGAACGTTATTTTTACTTTCTGCTGCTACCGCGGTAAGAACATGAATAGGGACTGCCGTGAAGCCAATTCAGATGTAACGCCACGATCACCTACTTCAAAAGATATCGGTTTTTTAATATGCTCTCCATCATGACTGTTCGTGATCTCTTCCATGTCAAAGTTTTAAGCTGCCAATTATACTTTGTTTCTGTCTTTTCTATTTCTCTGATTTTGACGTGATCGCATTGTTTTCGAGTGCCTATATTCTCATCTTAGATTCAACGAAGGTCGATTATCTTCTCCATTTATTTGTTGTTATATTTGTTTCGTCATTATCAGATGTTGTTACATTTATTTGTTCATTAGAAGTTGTTGTTACATTTCTTTGTTAATTAGCTCTCCTCAAGCATCCTTCTTTAATTATTTTATATTCTATACGATTTTTAACATTCTTCTGGGAAACCATTTTGTTGCTTATTTCTTAGCGCAATGTCCAGTACTCACTTCAACGCAACACTATTGAATCTATTTAACACTCAGTATTCACTTCACGCAATAATACTGACTTTATTTAACACTCTAGTACTCATTTCGCACAATAATACTGATTCTATTTAACACTCCAGTACTCATTTCACACAATAATACTGAATCTATTTAACACTCCAGTACTCACTTCAAAAGAATAATACTGACTATGTAACACTCCAGTACTTACGTCAAAGTAACAATACCGATTCTATTTAACACTCCAGTACTCATTTCACACAATAATACTGAATCTATTTAATACTCCAGTATTCACTTCACGCAATAATACTGATTCTATTTAACACACCAGTTCTCGCTTCAAAAGAATAATACTGACTATGTAACGCTACAGTACTCACTTCAAAGTAAAAAAATACTGATTCTATTTAACACTCCAGTACTCATTTTAAAAGAATAATACTATGTAACACTCCAGTACTCACTTCAAAGCAATAATACTGACTCTACGTAACACTCTATTTACTTACTTCAAAAGAATAATACTGACTCTACGTAACACGCCAGTACTCATTTCAACAGACTAATACTGACTCTTATGTAACACTACAGCACTCACTTCAACGCAATAATATTGACTCATAACACTACAGTACTCACTTCAACACAATAATAATGGCTCTATGTAACACTCCAGAACCCTTTCTCTTACGTTCAACGGTAAGTGTTTATGGTATATGATGTTCATTAATTTACGGAATAATATTTTTGGATGGCATAACAAAGAGAGTCTAGCACAGTGGAAGCTATGAACAGCTGAATATCTGTGCAAAGACAAAACTAAAAATCTGTATGACAGAGGCAAAATTAAAAATTTGTGTGATAAATGTAAAACTCTGTATGATAGATATTTCATACATGGAAAAAAACCCGTTTAAATATGCGACGGAAACATCTATAATAAGTGCTATGTTAGCTAATGGCTAGGACAGTGTGCCTGCTGACAACACCAGTACTTACTTGTAATAGCAGACGCCAGCCATCATGATGCCTACGAAGCCTATAGACACAGCCACAGCAACAATAACTGGAATCAAACAAGAGAAAAACGTGTTTATAATTCATTGTTATATATCTGAATGAAAACAGCATTGATATATTTACAGTTTCATGTTTTGTGACATGTGAAAATTATATAATATAGCTACCAGCCTACAAAAAAGGTAAAGGAACCCGTTACACGCCCATTGAGGCATATTGGGAATATGGTGTTAGGCCCATATTATCTTGACCGTCGGCACACTAGGGGTGATGTGGTCGGCATCACGCCGGCCGCCTTAACCTTCCCAGAGTTGCTCTGGTACCCATTTCGGGCTGGGTCGACCCAGGAGCCGTTTTGTGGCCTAAAAATTTTCCCGCCTCATCTGGGGATCGAACCATAGACCACTGCGCTACGAAGCCAGTGCACTAACGACTATGCTACCGCGGCTCCCTACCAGCCTACAAGGTCTTGAGTAATTGGTTATGCACCCTAATATACGTAACTGGCGGACCTTGTGACTAAGTTGAACGGAGCACGCGTCGCCAAAACGAGGCAAAATGCTATTTTTAAAAAAAAAAGTTATGTGAAAATTATGAAAATGATGGCCCAGTATAAGATAATAAGACCAATAAATGAAGAAAATGAAAGATTATAATTTACCATATGCACAAAATAACCTGAACACCTCAAACAATCAACACCTTGAGATTAAACAAAACGTAACTACATCATATTGAACAAATGGAAGCTAACACATAAAAAAGGCATTAATAAAATACAAAGCAAATAAATTCAAGACACAAGACCAAAAGGCATCCATGAAATTGGCAGGCAGCCCACATATGAAGCTGAAAGAGTTTGACATTTTTTTTAATTGGTGAGACCCCATTATTAATGAACTATATTTCTGACAAACTGCCATAAAGACCCAGTGGATGTGCTGTAATGAAAGCTGAATGTATTATTAATGAAAGCAACATTATTATAGTTACTATTAAGTAATCCAAATTTCGGCAAAGAATTATGGTAAGCGATTTCTGTCTCATATCCTGAGAATGGCACGACTTTTCCTGCAAAGCAATCAGTGACCATCACGCCTGGTGGCGTCTTGTAGGACAGCAACAAACTGCCTGCTGCCTTTCACTTTCCTTCTGAAGTCCATAGCATAGTAGTGTTTGTACAATACTGGGAGAATTTCCAGATGTTGTTTAGGTTCGCGAAGGTTGTTCTGGCTTTACTCATTCTGCTGCTGATGTCTTTGCTTGTTCCGCCATCTGGTTTTACTATGCTTCCTACGGATGTGAATGTATTTGTATTTTGCAGCTTTTGGTCCCTTATTTTTATGGGTGTATGATTACTTACATTTAGAGTCATGACCTCTGTCTTCTTGAGATTAATGTTTAGTCCCACCTGTTGGCTATGTTTATTTAGTCTGTTTTTTCTTGGATGTATTGATGTGAATGTGTGAACAGTGAAATGTCATCTGCATATTATAGATCCTACAGTTTAGAAAATATTGTCCATCTTATTCCTCTAGAGACATCCGCTGTTGTCTGGCGCATCACATAGTCTATGACAATTAAATACAGAATGGTTGATCAGGGGCATCCCTGCCGCACTCCTGTTTTCACTTCAAACATTAGGTTGCTCTGCCCAACACTGCATGTGAAACTAGCATACAAACTTTTAATGATGAAGACCATGCACTTAGGGATTCCATAAGCCCTCAGTATTTGTTGCAGTCTGTGAGGTCACCTTTCTTTGGCAATTTAACAATTATTCCTCTGTTCCATTGCACTGGTGTTGTCTGTTTGTCAGATTTGTCCAAACAGTGATTCTAATAGCTCTCTGCCGCTAGTACAGGATCTGTTTTAAATCGCTCTGCATTTAGGTTGTCATGTCCTGGAACTTTTCGGTTCTTCAACCCTTTGATAGCTGTGATTATTTCTTCCCTACATGGAATATTTGTATTTATATCTAGATCATTTTCAGCCTCTGGAATGTTCAATTGTTCAAGGGTGGGTGGGTGGACGGGGGTATGTGTGTGTGTGTGTGTGTGTGCGAGCGCGCGCGTGTGTGTGTGTCTGTGCGCGCGAGTGCACGTTTTAGTTTTTGTTTTTTTTGGGACTGATAGTAATTTGTTTTTAAAAATATGGCTCATGTTTTGATGAGAAAGTAACACTGAACATTTTCATGTTTGATAAGCCAAAGTAAAAAAAGAAAATTAAATTAAAATACAATTTTTATATTTTGTGAAAAAGAATATTATTGTAATTTAAGTATAATAACATGAAATTTTGTTAGTGAAAATAACACAACAACTTTCAGCTTTTCTAATGGTCTGTTGGGTAAAAGAAAGCGGCACAATAAATGATGAATAAATAAATGTATATGTGTGTGCATATTTATGAAATTGATTCTATACACGTAAATGTCCGTGTAAATGTTGTAAGTATAACATGGTCTCTGCATCTGTAATTGTCTGTAGAATGGAACACAGAGAAATTTGATACAGTGTACATTCAAGTTAAGAGACAGCTAAGATTACAACTGGAAATAGGACATTTTATGATAGAAGAACTATACTGTGTAAAGTGTTTGCATGATAATACTACTAAGCACTTCTTTCTAAAACATAACAAGTATAAACAACAAAGATTTCCACTGTCATAACATTTATAATCATGCCACTCTCTCATTACTGTATCTCATAAATATAACTACCTAAGGAAATCAATAGTTTAGTAAAAGAGAATGCAACAAGAACAAAACACAATACATGATAGGTACTAATAATAACAGCCACTTCAGTCATAACTATGGGAATGCGCCCCTGAGTTGACAGCCCTCAGCTGCTTATTTTCCTGGTGTTTCTTTCGACGTTGTCTCCTCTCTTCTGCTTGCCGTGACAGCTTATTTTTGTCCAATCTGAGGTGACGCCGTACAGAGCATCGCCACTTGGTGCGATCGGCAGCAACAGTTACTTGGCCGTCTTAGTTCTGGAATCCTCACGGTGAGAGAGAGAGATATGCAGACCGAGGAATATATGGAGAAGAGAACTGGAGACATGTGACAAAATAAGGAAGGCATGGAAAGATCTTGAGCTGATGGCATGGGACAGAAGACCTGGCATACGTTTATAGAGACCTATGCTCCTTTGGGAGCTGAAGGAATGAACAATAACAAATACAAAAATCAGCATTTAGTTATTGAGAAATAAATTATGACAACATTAAATCAGGGCAGAAGTAATTAAACGATGAAATCTCCAAAGAGAAAACAAAAATAATCTGGGCAGAAGTAATTAAACGATGACATCTCTAAAGAGAAAACAAAAATAATCTGGGTGTTGTAGATTTTCGATAGGGGAATTAAGACATAGTTTGGTCCCTTCTGACTAGAACTAGGCAGGTGGTGACTCATTGAGAGATGAGATAAGAAATAGATTTTTCACGAGTGAAATGGTGGAAAAAAATAGGTAGAGTCTGTCCCTGGACTCGAGAAGATCCTCTTGTTCAGCCTATCTCTACAACAGAACTTTGTTAGTCAGACAGTATATATATATATATATATATATATATATATATATATATATATATATATATATATATATATATATATCTATATATATATATATATATATATATAACATTTGCCGAACTTCGCTCAGACTTGTTACTTTTAACGCCTTCGCTCAGATTTCGGGCTTTTCCTCGGTCGATCTGCGAATCAGAGGGAAAATTCACGCTTTTACCGATTGCAGACTCTGGCAATCGAGCGAAACCCGTCCTTTGATCTGGCGATTCTCGCCGTGTTTAATTACCTTCCAAACCACCGGATTCAGGGGGAGTAATTGTGATTATCTGCCCTTGGTACCAAATTATCTACTCCTTCTACTCAAATTATTTCCCCTGATCACTGTCTAACGAAAAATACGTTTCAACTACATTAGCTTCTCTTCCCCTGAGCCAAAATTACGACTCTTTTGAAATAGTCACCCCTTTCTACGCGTTACGTCTACCTGTCTGATCGTATTACAACGATTTCCAATCGCTGGCTTTATAATTACAGGTAACCGGCTCAACGTTAGCTAAATAGGTCTGTTGGTAAACATTCCTATGGAAATAGAGAACAGAAAATAAGATAGGCATGCTAAATTCAGAAAAAGAGACAGACCTCTGAGTGTAGGAGGGTTTTATGTTAACAAAACGTGCATAGGTGCAAGCCAGGTGAAAGAAAAATGTAGATGATGAAATAGATATATGAAAGCTATTATCATAATATGTCACACTGGGCAGAAGTAATTAAATGATGAAATCTTCAAAGAGAAAAAAATGGCTTATTTTATCTGAGTTATGAATAGAAAATATGATATTAAACAGAAACCCATGTGCCTTGCATGCACGCATTTGTTAGCATACACACAAACATACAACCTTTCATTGTTAAATATCATTTTAAAGTATAGCATGATCGCGATAATGTGAAGGTTACATTCCAGATGGGCGGGTAATTTGAGATTCGCGTAAAATGAGATCACTTTCTCCGTACATTTTCTGTCCACTACATTTAGGAGGGATGTTTCTGGAAAGTAGATTAAAACAAAAATTTATAAATGTTTTCCCCAAAAACTCAGGAAAACAAGAATAAAGCAAAAGAACTAGAAATGTTAAATCATGAATTTTATTAGTAAGAGGGACATTTTTGTCGCATTTGTTCCCAGTTCGCGTTATTTTGAATTCAGGTAAATAGCAATCGTAATATAATACAATATGTATGCTTATCAAGATGGGGGGAAAGGGGGGGGGGGGGGGATACACATACAAATGTTTTGCATGACTTTGAATGCAATGTGGAGGAAATGAATAGGAATGCTGTTGTCACTAAACAAATGGTAGTTCTTCGTCTGCGTCCTCCTGAAAAGGACGTTTGTTACGTTGTGTCGCTGTTTACAGCAAAGCTGCGATATTTGCGCCTTTCGGCTCGACACATCCGTTTTCAGCATGGCATTTTTGGGACCGGGTTTGCCTTCCCTCTTCGTTCCCTACTCTCTCAGCCAGACTGCAGAGATGCAGCCTGTTTCTAGGACCACAACTTGGAGGTGGAGTAGGGTCTTGGTCAGCTCTGGTTGAAAAAGGCCAGGAGCGGGGTAGGCAGCGGCAAGTCAAATCTTGCTCGAGGTGGTAAAACTTTAAATACCTACCTGTGTACAAGTCAAATAAATTGTAAAGTTTATTAGGTTTTTTCGTTTGTTTTTATTTTGTTTTTTGTGTGTGGAGTGTACACATGTTTTTAACTTCAAATGACTAAAGCGCTGTCAAGCCTGGCTGTTGATATTTCCATGTTACCACGTCGTTATCGACGGGACTACGTGCGTGTGGTGTGTGAGTTCAAGTGTGTATGTAATACACAAACACGTAAGTGATGTACGTATGACCTTTACGATGTACAGAAACTACAACAGTGGTTCCCAAGCTCGGCGTTGCCGTCTTCAGAGGCATTTCTCGTTTTCAAGAGGCGGTAACTGATAAAGGTGCGGTGATGGGGGCGAACAATGATAAGACGATGCTCGGAATGGGCGTTCTGTTACAAGTACACAC